>PVHT020000079.1:6981578-7203481 GCA_004024745.2 Catagonus wagneri
TTAAAGTTTGTTTGGAAGCAAAAAAAAAAAAAAAAAACCCAGAATAGCAAAAGACATCCTGAAAAAGAAAAATGGAGCTGGAGGAATCAGGCTCCCTGACTTCAGACTATACTACAAAGCTACAGTCATCAAAACCATATGGTACTTGCACAAAGACAGAAATATAGATCAGTGGAACAGGATAGAAACCCCAGAATTAAATCCATGCATCTGTAGTCAACTAATCTATGACAAAGGAGGCAAGAATATACATTGGAGAAAAGACAGCCTCTTCAATAAGTGGTGCTGGGAAAACTGGACAGCTACATGTAAAAGAATGAAACTAGAACACTTCCTAACACCATGCACAAAAATAAACTCAAAATGGATTAAAGATCTAGATATAAGACCAGATACTATAAAACTCTTAGAAGGAAACATAGGCCAAACTTTCTCTGACATAAATAGTAGCAACGTCTTCTCAGATCTATCTGTCAGAGTTAAGGACAATAAAAAGAGAAATAAACAAATGGGACTTAAACTTCAAAGTTTCTGCACAGTAAAGGAAACCCTAAACAAAACGAAAAGACAACCCACAGAATGGGAGAAAATATTTGCAAATGAATTAACTGACAAGGGATTAATCTCCAAAATTTACAAATACCTCCTACAGCACAATACCACAAGAACAACCCCATCAAAAAATGGGCGGAGGATCTAGACAGACTGTTCTCCAAAGAAGACATGCAAATGGCAAATAAACACATGAGAAGATGTTCAACATCGCTCCTTATTAAAGAAATGCAAATCAAAACCACTATGAGTTACCACCTTACACAGGCCAGAATGGCCATCATCCAGAAGTCTACAAACAGTAAGTGCTGGAGAGGGTGTGGAGAAAAAGATCTCTATTACACTGTTGGCGGGAATGCAAATTGATGCAAGCACTTTGGAAAACAGTATGGAGATTCCTCAGAAAACTAAAAATAGAATTACCATTTGATCCAGCAATCCCACTCCTGGGCATCTATCCAGAGGAAACCATGACTTGAAAAGACTCCAGTGCAGCACTCTATGCAATAGCCAGGTCATGGAAACAACCTAAATATTGTTAGGGAAGATATGGTACATTCACACAATGGAATATTACTCAGCCATTAAAAGGAATGAAATAACATTTCTAGCAATATGAATGGATGTAGAAATTATCATGCGCAGTGAAACCAGTCAGACAGTTAGCAACATCCAATGCTACCGCTAACATGTGGAAACCAAAAAGACACAATGAACTTCTTTGCGGAACAGACAATGACTCACAGACTTTGGAAAATCTTTGGTTTCCAAATAAGACAATCGGGGGGGGGGGATGCACTGAGGGTTTGGGATGGAAATGCTATGAAATTGAGTTGTGATGATTTTTATACACCTATAATTGTAATAAAATTCATTAAGAAATGGAAAAAATAAAGCAAGGGATGGGAAAAAAATAAAAACTTTAAGTGAAAACTAAAATAATAGAGATGGAATGTCTTTCTGTTCTAAGAAATCAAACAAAAGTGAGACTAAAAAATCTATTCCAAAGAAAGAAGAATGGGATAAAATAATCAGAGGAAACATAATAAATAGAAAAATCTAAATAATAATAATATATTTAACCTGTAGATAAAATTGTAGCTCACAAAAACTTTATTTGATAAAGCATGCAAGTAGAAGAATATGTTTAAAATGACCTATCCACTTTTTTGATCTTCATATATCACAACTGATAGATCTTCAAAACACTGAGATGAAGAAACAAGCTGTAGAATGATAGTATATCATGACACCATATCTTAAAGACTTCAAAAGAGACCTTGTTTTATCTATAAAGTCTTTGCCGTTCACAACATATGCATGCAACAATCCAATGTATTATGGACATAAGTAACACTGGTAAAATAGGTAATGGTTGCTTTTGTGAAGAAAGGGGTAGAATGAGATTGAGGACAGGTACCAGGGGAACATCATCTCAATTTTATCTATAACATCTATTTATAAATAATTTTGAAGTTATCAAGGTAAAATTTTAATTTGTTAGATGTTTGCTAGTTGTTACACTGGTGTTTGTAATGTTAAATTTTGTACTTTTCCTTGTGATTAAATATGTAATAAAATTTTAATACAATTCTGAAATAATAAATTTTTTAAATTATTATTTATATGGAATACTGGAACACTAAAATTTCTACCTAAAAGTACTGAAGTAAAAAGACAAATAAATACATGCCTTCTCCTGAGAAAACCAATACAAATGTTATCATAATATTTTTCAAATAAATAGTATAATTTCCTAATTTGAAATTACTACCTCCAAAGGATATCAGACTACTTACACCTGTCTGAAAAATCCTAGATTTGGCTTAAATCCAGTGGTTTTGTGTGTTTCAAAATTGGAGGTGTTATTTATGCCATGTAGGAGAAAATACTATTATGTGTCAAAACTTCATTTCTTTCTATTGTCTCACATCCCTTGGGAACAACTTAACAATTACAAAGATCTGATTCCCTATCAGCTCATGCTCTCTTAAATCAAGGGAATGTCAGCTATTAAAGAAATGCATGTTTCATAAGTGAAAAATCCATGGATGTTTCATAGAGAAGTACTGTCTTCCATGATAGATTTAAGGCTCACTAGAATTATGAGTGAGAATGAGGGATAAAGTTAAGAAACTGTACAATTACAAGCAATAAAGGCCCAAATGAAATTAAGTGTTAATGAGTGTGGCCTTAATTGAGTTTTACTCCCACTGCTAAACTCTTTAGTAAAATATATTATCACATCATTTCTTTTATGATACATTAAAATCTGTGCTATATTAAAGCCTTAGTTATCATGATACTTAAAAAATATGACTTGCTTCATTTCACAGTATTGTTTATCTGTCAAAGGCGTTATCACAGCTTTGCAGTTGTTTGTCAAACTCCTCAACCCGGGAAATAAGAGTGAATTTAGCTATCATATTCATAGAAATTGCCTGTTTTAATGCAAGATTTATTTGATTTTAATTTAAAATCCTTCATGAATTTCCCAGTAGACCTATAAATCCACATTGGAGCACTCCAAGTCCATGGTGCCAGAGACATGGATTCAAAGGGGATGTTGTTCTATCCAGAGAATCCCAGCCTTTCAGTGAATTTTTCACATTGATTACTGTATCCCAGTAATCACACTTACGGTTTGGGAGTAACAATGGGTCAAATCAGAGCAAGTAATCCTATACACTTGGCCGTTATTGAAGCAACTCCATCTTGGGGCTCACTTAAGTTCCAGAACATCACAATCGCTGACAACTATATCAAAAAGACCAAGAGCAAAGAAGGAATCAGGATACTTTGCTTGTCAGTACATAACAGCTTCAAGTTAGTTCATCAAAGTGATATCCTGGCTATTGAGATTCTTCTTAGGTTCCAAAGACTACAGCAATTTCAACACATTAATTCTAAATTGAAACTTCAACTTAGCCTCTTTTTCATAATATACTAAATGTCTTTCGATATCACAAGCTTGGGACAGAGGTTCTCTGTTCACAATCCTGGGACTACTGTTTTCTAGGTTTAGAATTCTGTTAGGATTCTTTAGCACCTGGGACAGTCCCCTGCACGTAGCTCAGTTTTCAAATCATCAAAAAATGCATGCATAGGAATTTCACACTGTGGTGCAGTGGGTTAAGGATCCAGCATTTTCTATGTGGTGGCATGGGTTCAATCCTCGACCCAACCCAGTAGGTTAAGCTACATAGGTTACTATTATGGCTCAGATTCGATCCCTGGCCCAGAAACCTTCATATGCTCTGGGTGCAGCCAAAAAAATGCATGAATAGATAAATTATTTTTGCATATGTGCACGAACGAATGAATGTGAATGTACTTAAGCTGCTAAGTACATAAGCAGCAACATAAGCAGGAGGGTTAGATCCCCAACATTAAGTATCATTATTAGAGAAAGAAAGGGTATATGTAAGAAACCTAGAATAAAGTAGAAGCAAAAGTAATATGAAATAGACCTTGAGTATACCCCTATTACAACCTGGCTAGTTATGCATTGAATCATATTAATCGTGAGCCAAAAAGTTCTCCAACATGACAGTGGTCCAGTGTAAAATTATGTTAAATGATATCCACTAAAACATGTCAGCACCATTTCCCCAAACTAAACTTTGCATTTTGCGCTTTGCAAAGTTTAACCTCAAAGTCCTGTAACTGGCTCTATGTCATAATTTTTATAAAGTGGAAAATACTAGCCACACACCAACAGTTTATTTGAGAAATCACTGAACATCACATAGCCTCCCTCGTCTATTCTGACCCTGATAACTGACCTTTTCGCAATTTAGAGGTATGGTAAAAAGTCAAAAGTCCTATAATACTGAGTATTACTCCTAGAGAAGAAGAAAATATATTTATTTGGTCTAAGGATGGAATTGACTACTTTATGCAGAAGTGCTGGCACAAAGCATGACAGAGTACAATATCTAATAGCAAAGTACACTTTTTTTTGTGAGACATCATGATTTGTGCAGTCACTGAGGATTAAATGGTACTCCTCTTGGGGGATTATCTTTCCTTCCCTTTGTAATGGAAATAAAGCTGATGTTGGCATATTTAATGACTGCAGTTTTCAAACTATGATCTAGAGATTAGGATTTCTTTTAAAAATTAAAAAAAAAGAATATTACACCCACAAATGACTTTGAATTCATACTGCTTCTTAACAGAAATGATGTGGCATCTTTTGCATTTTTAACTATAATAAAACTAAAGGAAATGATTGTGAGGTACAGCTAATGTTTCAGCTGACTCTTACAATATGGGTGCAATTTTAATTTAAGTATAATATCTTTAATTTAGTCAATTTTAACAACTCAAAAGCAGTGTGAACACTCTAAATGAGAAACTTAATTTCCAGCTTTCAAAACTTTGTGTAATGGATGAGAAAAATTTAATCAAAGTAAAATTTTATATCTCATTTCTCTGATGATTTATCTATGAGGTTGATATTTTAACAGACAAGAAAAAAAATCATCGTTTTCCCTTCTTCCTATTGAATGCCACATATTGCACTTTCCATACAAAAATGCCAAAAACATCAATAAGAGAAATCCTAGATTCAATTTATCAAATTACTGCCTCACTGGCAAATTTTAAACTGATATTGTTAAACTTTCATAGATTTATTTTTCAGGTGTTCAAATTTAAAAACTAAATTTGGCATCGATGTTTAAAGATGAAATTCATTTCAGAAAATTAAACTCTAATTAGAAGAATTAGCAATTGACCTTTTTTCCCCTCTAAAGTTAATTTCCTGTTAGTATATAGCACAAGATTGGGAGCAGTGTCATCACGAGGCCTCTGTTCACAGGAGTGAAGGAGCATGGGCTGCCAAAGGAAAAGCTTCCCCATGCCATCCTTATAATGTGGCTCAGGTGTGAATGAGTAGGTTAATCATGTGAAAACATAGTTCAATTGAGAATCAATCTCTGGCTGAGCCTGCTTGACTAGATAACAGAGGTGAAGGCTGTTGACAGTATGCTTTCTCTTGATTGACCGAAGCTAGAAAAGAAAAAGGGATGGTTAGTTCTGGTCCTTATTCCTGTCACTGACTTCCCCATGCAATATTCCTTATGATAAAGCCAGAAACAACTCCAAGAAAATTAAGGTAAGATTTATACTGCCCTCTGCTATATTCTGTTTAGCTGCTCTTTGCCTGCCTTGCTTTAAACCTTAGAGGCTTAGGAATGAACTTCACTGGGGAATTTCAAACCACATTGCTGCCTGTAGACCTGGGCCATCCTAAGTGAGATCTTACATTTAAGTCCTCCGAAGAATGAATAATGACCACATCCTGCAAAGGGATTTTTAAAAAGTTCCTTCAACTAATCTTTGCTGTCCTCAGATCCAGGGAGAGTAACATCAAACTCACTGAGGGACTGAGATTTAAAGGAGTACTCCTTTTGCCACTTAGATTTGGGCACTTTTTCCATCCTCAGGACAAAGAAAATTTCCCTGCCCTTCACATCATAAAGGGCTTGTATTATTTGCGTACATGTCAAGACATGTTGTTTTCCTCTTTTTATTTAATACAGGGCAGATACAAATCTCTTTTAAAGACCCTATTATATATAAGCTGTTTTATAAAATCTTATCTTATCCCCATGTCCTGGAACACTGTAGACACTCAGAATGTATTAGTGGAATGAATGAATGAATAAATGAATGGATCAATCTCTATGAAAGACTGAATTTATAAAATGCAGTTTTTAAATAAACATGTATTTTACTAATCATGTTCTTTAAAATCTTGATGAACTTACTGGAATATTCCCATTATCACTATTTCTGGCTCATAATAGACACATATTAATGTTTGAGAAATGAAAGAATAATCAGTGTATATCCGTTAAAAATACACTCAAATATACAATCTGTTAGATTAAAAAAATGCATAAAATAGATGACTCTTAAATGTATAACAAATTACCATAAATATAATGGCCTAAAACAGTGTACATTTTCTCTCTCACAGGGTCTGTGGTTCTAGAATATAGGCATATCTAGCTGGGTTATCATCTCTGTGTCCTCATGGCTGCAATGCAGGCCAGCTGTTAGAGGCCTGTCTTAGCTTCTGGCCACATGGACCTCTCCATAGCCTCTCACAGGCCAGCTCACGACATGGCAGCTTATTTTTCAAAGCTGGAAAGAGTTTCTCTCTTCAGGAAATGCCCAGTCCCTATTTTAGGAATTATCACTTAAGACAATCCTACCTAACATAGTATCCCTTTTGATTGACTCAAAATCAGCTTGTTGGGGAAGTATATTTGCAAAACCTCTTCAGCTTTGCTATGTAATATAGTCTGCTCTCAAGAGTAATATATTTACAGATTCTGCCTAAACTCAAAAAAAAAAAAAAAAAGATAGTACTGATTATACTCAGGGACTCATGGGGATAGGGATCTTGAGGTCACCTCAGGATCCTGCTGACCAGAAAATGAGAGAACTAAAGATCTGAATACATGGAATTTAGTTACATGCTATCATCTATAGTCTAGCTTTCCCTCTAGGCAAAGAGTAGGTTTGTATTTCCCAGCAGATCCCTCTTTGAAGTTAGCAACAGCTATTGTTTTAATCTTGGCAATGAAACTAGAGTAGAAATGAACGTGTCACCTCTACAGGGAAGTTTTAAAAATCATCACAAACTTCCCCATTCCTTTCCCTCTGCCTCAGTGATTGTGAAAGCTTGTGTTGAAACCTCTCAGCCTTGGTCTTGCCTCTCTCAGCTTCCCTATTGAGTGATGATGCATGAAGGCCTTCCAACTCACATTGGAAATGCAGCATAGATAAAAATTGTTCTTTGAATCACGAAAATCCTGGGGGTCTCTGTTACTGGACAATAATTTTGCATGAATCATGGTTACCACTTAGTGTTCATTTGTTAAGGACACCTTACTCACTTAGAGCCACGAAATAACCCAGTATGCTCTCTAGAAGGTTAAGGGGGAGCTAGTTGTGAGAATTCCTTGATAAAGCAAAAAGAACTGATTGTACTCAGGAAGGGAGCAAAGTATTAGAAGAAAAATATGGAATAAACATCATATTACGAGGGGCTTAGAATGAAACGTAAAAAAATATAGTGCAGATGGAGTTTGGTATGTCATTGATGAGATTATGTAGGATATTATCAGTTGGGTATGGTAATACCAGGGGCAGTTTTTCAAAGAAAAAGGAAAATTAATATTGTCCTCTATCATATAATTGAGTATTTAAATGTTTTCCTGCCCGAAAAATGATTTATAAAATTGGTTAAACTGTCCTCCTAAGCAATCATTTTTGTGGACAATGTAATTTTAAAATTACGTGTTACACTTGTTCATCATTCTTCCAGAACTCTAAGATGAGAAGGAAGCTATTTTCTAGCTATGATTATCAAGAAGTTAAACAGGAGAAGAAGGAAACAAGAAATTGAGTGGTCTGAGTGTCACCGGTCAAGGACTGTAGTGTGTATTTATTATTTATTTCACCTTTTCATGGACCACTTTCTAAACGAGATCTGCTACCCCTCAACCCAGTCACTAAAAGTAATTACGGAAATAAACATTGAGGAATGTGAAAAAAGAGTAGGGGGTAGGGATCCGGAAGAGCCAAAGTCTAGATCTATAATTGTCATTACTAAGAAATATGTAATATTATATAAAATAAATAATTCTCCTGTGCCTTTTCCTATATACTAGTGAAGATGTGATTATTTGATCTGAGATTTCCTTTCACATCTGAAATTCTTAAGTTCTAAGTATAAAGTACTTTCACATAAAAAGGCCTGGGTGAGAAAATAGGTGAGTTCAAAAAAATTCTTTTTTAAAGATTTCAAATGACTTTTAACTTTCTATAATCTGTTTTCATATTTACTCAATACAGTCATACCCAGGCCTCCTAGGACCTTCAGAATTTTTTAACCTGCTATGTCTCTTATGAGTCAAATCCTCTGTGGTTAGAAAATTGAAAGGTCAGTAATATTACATATGATAAAAACTTGTTGATATTCAGCTTATTACTCATCTAATCTATTGACAAAGATAACCAAAAGCCTATTCATCAACACCCACAATGAGAAAAGTATGAGAACTATGTTTATGACACACATAAAACAAAGTTACTACTTAAATTCTGTAGGTTGTGAAATTATTTCTCTCCCAAAATTGATCTATAAAATCTGTCACACTATCCTGCTCATTCATTTGGGTAAGTCATGCGCTTTAGAAATTGTGTGATGCAGGGTATTCACCATTCTTCCAAAAGCCTAAGATTAGAAGGAAGCCATTATCGAACCATGCTTATCTAAGAACTTTTGCCTTTACCCAAGGACAGTAAAGCCTGGGAAAGAGAGATACCCTCACCCCAGCTTTTTTGTTGTTGTTGTTTTGGTACATGGCTTTGGTATATGGTTATGATGTGAATATAAACACATACGGCTGCACTTTCGGTTGTTAAGTTCAGGACCAGCATGGTTCCAAATCTGTAGCTTCCAGGAATGAACTAAGGGGGCTTTGACTTCTCTGGGACTAGCCCTAAATTCTCTTTCTGGCTGGGCTTATACGAAACTGGGTTTCTCACAGTATGTTCCAAGATATACTGATGGCCTGCATGAGAACTTAAAAATCCAGAACTCCAGAAGGGGCCTTATGTACAACTTGCCTTTACCCCTCTTCCTTTGTCTATCTTGTTTATTTTCCTTATCTCTTTTTTAAGGAATAAAATCCTGTTGCAAAATAATTTATTGTCTAAATAAATGTTTGTCCAGCAACTATAAATCTAAAATTTAACTTATGAAAGGCAAAGAGGGAAAAAAATTAAACTTTTTTTTAAAAGTTTTGAAAACTTTTAAAAAGTTTTTTTTTCCCTATTTGGTATTAGTTTCATAAGAAGTATGTGACTTTTAATTATTAGAGGTTTAAAATTTTTTTTATAATATTTTCATCAGTTTTTGTGCAGTTATGAGTTAAATGTGCAGCACAGCCAATGTATTTACAGCCATATTCCATAAATAGTTTTAATTCAGTAAATGCATTGTTTCTCTGTGATTTGTGAGCCACCAAATTTTTAATTCACATTACCACAAAAGAATAAATTATCTTCAAGCTTTAAACATTCAGCTGAACACAAATGACAGCCACAGTATCATCAGATGTTTTGTTTTTGAAAGAATTAACTTCCAATGTGTTTTCACTTTAATTCTAGATTATTTGTATCTACTGCTTTTACTGTGATCAACAATATATACAAGGCCTACATGGTAGTTAATAAATATATATAAGTATTTTTCACAATTGTAAAATCATCCTCAATATTTTTGAGACGTAAATTCCTTAATTTTGTTTTCTTCTAGTTTTATTGAGATATATTGGCTTACAGCACTGTATGAGTTTATGTTATACAGCATAATGATTAAATTTAATGTATGTCATGAAATGATTACCAGAATAAATTTAGTGAGCATCCAGCATTTCATATAGATATAAAATAAAAGAAATAAAAAAGAGATTTTGCTTATGATGAGAACTCCTATGATTTTCTTTCTTAACTTTCATATCTAACGTACAGCAATGTTAATTATATTTATCATGTTGTGCATCCCATCACTAATACTTATTTATCTTATAACTGGAAGTATGTACCTTTTGACTACCTTCATTTAATTCCTCCTCTCTACTCACCCCCATCTCTGGCCATTACATATTTGATCTTTTTTTCTACAAGTTATTTTTTTGAAGTATAATTGACCTCTAATACTGTAAATTCCTGTTATATAATATAGTGATTCAATACTGGTATTTCTATACATGTCAGAATGATTACCATAAGTCTAGTTATAATATGTCGATATACAATTATATAGTTATTAGCTATACTCCCCACATTATACATTTCATACCTGTGACTCATTTGTTTTTCAACTGGAATTTTGTACCTCTTAATCCCCCTCACCTATTTCTTTCCTTTCCCCATCACTCTAGCCTCTGACAGCTACCTGTTTGTTTTCCATATCTATAACTCTATTTTTGTTTTGTTACGTTTATATTTGTTTTTTATGTTCATTTGTTTTGTTTTTAGATTCTACATAGAAGTAAAATAATATAGCATTTGCCTTTCTTGTGTGGCTTAGCATAATATCCTCTAGGTCCATTCATGTTGTCACAAATGGCAAGAATTCATTCTTCTTTATGGCTAATATTCCATTGTGTATGTACACATCTTCTTTACCTATTCATTTTGATGAGCACTTAGGTTGCTTCCATATCCTGGCCATTAAAAATGGTTCTGTAAACACTGGAGTGCATCTACCTTTTCTAACTAGTGTTTTCATATTCTTCAGATAAATACCCAGGAGTGGAGTTAGTGGATCATATAGCAGTTCTATTTTAATTTTTGAGGGATCTTCATTGTATTTTCCACAATGGTTACACCAATTTACAGAGGGTTCTCTTTCCTCTACACTTTTTTTGTCTTTCTAGGGTCACACCCGTGGCATATGGAAGTTCCCAGGCTAGGGATCCAACTGGAGCTATAGCTGCTGGCCTATGCCACAGCCATGCCAGATCTGAGCTGAGTCTGCAGCCTACACCCCAGCTCTTGGCAATGCCGGATCCTTTACCTACTGATGAGGGCAAGGATTGAACCTACGTCCTCATGGATACTAGTCAGATTCGTTACTGTTGAGCCACGGCAGGAACTCCTTCTCCACAGTTTTACCAACACTTGTATTTGTTGTCTTTCTGATAATAGCCATTCTGATAGGTATGAGGTAATATCTCATTGCGTTTTGCTTTGCATTTTCCTAATGATGAGTCTCTTTATTTGCTTATTGGCCATCTGTATGACTTCCTTGGAAAAATGTGTCTTCAGATCCTATGCACATTTTTTGATTGGGTTTGTTTATTTGATACTGAGTTGTATATGTTCTTTGCAATTTTAGATATTAACCCCTTATTAAATCTATTTTTGCAAATATATTCTCCTTTTTAGTAGGTGGCCTTTTTATTTCATTGATAGCTTCCTTCATTGTGAAAAAGATTCAGTTCGATACAGTCCTACTTGTTTATTTTTGCTTTTGTTTTCCTTGACTGAAGAAATATAGCCAAAAAATATTACAAAGGCCAACATCAAGGACCATACTGCTTATGTTTTCTTATAGAAGTTTTCTGGTTTCAGATCTTGCATTTAAGTCTTTAATCCATTTTGATTTTATTTTTGTATATGGTGTGAGAGTTTGATGTTTTTTGCATATAGCTCTTTAGTTTCCCCAATACCATTTACTGAAGAGCTTATTTTTCCCCATTGTATATTCTCTCTTACGATGTTATAGATTAATTACCATGTAAACTTGGGTTCATTTCTGGGCTTTCTATCCTGTTCCATTGGTCTATATCTTTTTTGTACTAGTACTATACTGTTTTAATTACTATAACTTTGTAACATAGTTTGGAATCAGGGAGCATGATATCATTTGCTCTGTTCTTCTTTCCCAAGATTGATTTGGCTAGTTGGAGTCTTTCCTGTTTCCATATAAATTTTAGAATTATTTGATCTAGTTCTGTGAAATACACCATTGGTATTTTGGTAGAGTTTGGACTGAATATGCAAATTGCCTTGGATAGTATGATCATTTTAACAATATTAGTTCTTCCAATTTAGGGACACTATATATTTCCATTTCTTTGTATCTTCATTTCTTTCATCAGTGTCTTATAGTTTTCCTAGTACAGATCTTTACCTCCTTAGTTAGATTTATTCCTAGGTATTTTATTCTTTTGATGCAATTTTAAGTGGGATTGTTTTCTTATTTTCTCTTTATGATAGTTTCTTTGTTAGTATATAAAAATGTAATAATTTTTGTATATTAAATTTGTATCCTAAATTTACCAAATTTATTGATGAGTTCTAGTAGGTCTTTGGTGGCATTTTTAGAATTTTATATGTACTGTATTATGTCATCTTCAGGCAGTGACTGTTTTAATTTTTCTTGTACAACTTTGTTCCTTTTATTTCTTTTGCTTATTTCATTGCTATAGCTAGGATATCCAATGGTATGTTAAATAAAAGGGGCAACAATAGGGATACCTGTCTGTCCCTTATCTTAGAGAAAATGATTTCAGCTTTTCATCATTGAGTATAATGCTAGTTGTGGCTGTGTCACATATAGTCTTAATTTTATTGAGGCATGTTCCTTCCTTCAATTTCATCACTGGTAAATGCTCTGTTCATATTTTCTATTTCTTCATGGCTCAGTCTTAGGATATTATAGATTTCTAGGAATTTTTCTGCTTCCCCTAGGTTCTCCATTGTATTGACAAATAATTATTCATAGTAATCTCTTATGATCCTTTCTATTTCTGTGGTGGCCACTGTAATTTCTACTTTTTCATTTCTGATTTTATTGAGTTGGATCCACTCTCTTTTCCTTGATGAATCTGGGTAAATGTTTATCAATTTTGTTTATCTTTTCAAAGAGCCAGTTCTATTTTTTTTTTTTTTTTTTGGTCTCTATTTCATTTATTCCTACTGTGATCTTTTTTATTTCTTTCCTTCTAGTAACTTTGGGTTTGCCTGTTTGCCCCTCTCTAATTCCTTTAGGTGTAAGTTTAGGTTGTGTATTTGAAACTATTCTTATTTCCTGAGGTAGGCTTGTATACTGTAAACTTTATAAGAGCTTTCGCTGCTTTTCATTAATTTTGAATCACTTTGTTTTCATTTTCATTTTTCTCCAGGTATTTTCTTTTTATTTCTTCTTTGATTGTCTCAGTGGTGCACTGGATATTTAGTAGGATATTCATTTAGGCTCCACATATTTGTGTTTTTTGCAGGGTTTTTTTTTTGTATTTTATTTCTAGTCTTATCGCATTGTGGTTGGAAAAGAAGATTCATATAATTTCAGTTTTCTTCATTTTACTGAAATGTGTTTTGTGGCCTAGAATGGATCTATCCTAAAGATTATTCCACATGTACTGGAAAAGAATATGTATCCTGCTGCTTTTGGATGTAATGTTCTCCATATATTCTTTCTTAATTTTTAATTAAAAATGTACTTTTTTGCACTCATGGTACAAATAGTTATTGTATAGTAAGAAAACTTTTGTAAATAATATAGTGACAAGTGGTTTTCTCTATATTCTCTACTGCCAGAGAACTCAGACTGTATTTCCTGTGCGTATTTCACATACGCCTGGCTTATATTACCCCATGTTTCCTGTTGATTTTCACAACTTCTAATGGATTTGCACATCTGTTAATCTTTCAGACTATCACAGAAGTCAAAGCATTGCTAACTGTTAGGTCAAGAATCTAGAGGAGAGCAGCATCAATTACTTTTCCCATCACCACCCAGGGCCCGGGAAGGAGTTATTCAAGAACACTTTTTAATCAACAAGGACTTTGCATGCATGCTGTCCTTGAAAAGTAAGTTTTAGCTGCTTGATCCTTAGAAAAATTTGGGAGAAGTCAGTTTTTAGGATTTAACTGTGTGTTAACATAAAAATTCTATTCATCACACCTGCTTTTCACATCCTACTGAATGATGCTATAAAGGAAGTCAGAAATTCATCCCAGATGATTTTGAAGGAACTAAGAGTAACACTGTTTATTTATTTTTAAAAATGTTTTTAAATGGGAAAAATGATGTCAGACTTAATGTTAGAATTGCAAGCATAATCCTTGTTCCTATATCAAGTTGACTACATTAAGATGAATGGTCATCCTATATTAATCACATCTCTTCCTAAACTACCTAGGTAGAAAGAGAAAGCAATAAACTTTCAATCTGGTTTAAACTTTAGTCCATTTGGATAATTTAAACAATCTTTTGGGATAATTGTTTATCCTGACTTTTTCATCTTTGCTCAAAAATAGTTATAGGGCATTAGAGCAGGAGTCTTAGATGACCTTGAGATGGATACCTCCTGTCTCCTTTGGTAGGGGATCATTTTATCTCTTTATAATAAATTGGGTGGTAGGTTTAACGCCTGATGTGGTTTTGTTCTTTTTTTTTTTATTTGCTTATTTGTTTGTCTTCACCATGCCAGGAGCATTTACTGACTGATCTGACCTCTTTTCAGCTTTTGATGTTGCTCTATATCCCTCTCCTATGTTTCATTTCTTCATGTGATTCTCCTCAACTTCTGTTGGAGAGTAGCTTCTCCAGCAGTGGATACCAAGGCAGACTGATTAGCCTCACCTGACTCTAAAGGGGTGAAAAAACAGTGAAAAAAATAATATGCTCTCAGGACAATTAGGAAGTTTCTTTGCTTTTATCTTACTAAAAAAGCCAAGTAACTAACTTTTGTATCTCACATATTTCTGGTTTTGGAAGTGGAATTGCAAGGCAACAATGATGGACATTAAAATGCTCTAGTTTATAGCTGCAAAACGTTTTCCTGTTTCATTCAGTACAAAATCAAGTTTATACCCTTATAGATAGGTACAGTGTTATAGACAGTGTCTTTATGCTTTCCCAAGAGATCCTACACTAACTTCATAGACTAAAACTTAATTTGTCCAACTGCTTGAAAGAAAGCCTACGAACACTTTGTTCTCTAAGATGTCCATTTAGATAATAAATATATAGAAAACAAAATGAAAATAATCTTTGATAATAATTTTAATGCCAAGTCTTAAGAAATAATTGCATCTCTGTTCACATGAATCAGCTGAATTAGAATGATTGAACATCACATACAGCTAAACCAGTTGTCTGCATGCCTGGATTCAATTAGCTAGTATAAATTCAAATTACATTAAAAAACAAAGTAATTTTCTTTTAACAATGTACTTTTATACAAAACCATTTTATTTAGTTAAGGGATCTGGTGTTAACATACACGAACCATGCAGTTTGACTATATCATTTATAGCGTTACAGACAATACTTTCTAACGATGTAATTCTTAGTGTGGGTATTTTGTACAATATTTCATCTATCAGCTAATAAAACTATCTGAGAAGTCTATGGTACAGGATACACAAAAGCAAGAAAGATGAAAGGAAAGGTTAACACTTTTTCAACATCTGTCAACACTGTCTCCTGTTACATTTGATCAACTTTCAAGTAAATGCAAACACATGATATCATTTACAATAATAGAACAGAATGCCACACAGCAGCTATTTTGCTTTTATCCATTCTTTAGATCACTCATCACAGACCATCATGGAGTCAGGATGACGTTTCTTTATGGTGCATCTTTGGCAATTACATTGCTTCAGCTCTTCAGGACTGTTCCTTCGCCCTATGACTAATGGAAAAATCCACTAGTGTGCCTTTTCTGTTTGAAAGCTTGAGAAGGAAGCCGAGTAGAGAAGCAATGTTACTTTTTTTCCATAAAAGAGGTAAAAACAGACAAGACAAAAGAGTAGCAAACAAAATACGACCAACTGAATGTAGTGAATGTGTTATTGCTTAGTCAAGGTACTAAAGGCATTTTTAAATTGAATCAGTGATTCCTTTGACTAAAGCAGTGGTTCCAAAAGTGTGGTTCCTGCACTAGCAGAGTCAGCACCACCCAAGAAACATGAGTGTTTAAGGAAGAAGGTAAAAACTTTACCAAAACAACAGTAATAAAATTTTCAAGTAGACTAAAATATTAACTTAAAAATGACTTTCAGGGTGCTTTTGTCAAAAAAACAAAAAAAACAAAACTTAATGAGTAGATGAACACAATTGAGAAAAGAAATGATGCCTTAGAAAATCAAAAATTTATCTCATGACAGTGAGCAAAATCTAGAGATAAGAGAAAAACTGAAAGTATTGGCGGATGAATTCAGGAGATGGCTCATAAAATATTTTACAATCTAAAAGAAGAAAAGCAAGTGGAGACAATATTCTAGAGGGGAAATATTTGCTGATCTGATGATGTTTGCTATAAGCATTCGCTGAGGATTAGCAAAAACACAGAAGCCTCTGGGATTGCCTTCAAAACTTTTGAAAGATAAAGAAATCTCACGCACTTCCTGACTTAAGGAAAAAGCGAGGAAAAGAAAACCATACTAACATGGAACTTTAAACCTGCAACACTAAAAATCATAAAGCAATACAGTTAATTTAGATTTTTGAACAAAAAGTCTGAGCCCCAAGAATGTTATACTGTTAATCAAGGGGAAGTTGTATGTGCATATATGGGCATTTCAACAATGTACCCAGAAAAAAATGCTCTAATCTTAACATGAAGGAAAAGGGAAAAAAAAAGAATCAGTGGTGGTAAATCTTGTAACATATAGTCAAATATAAATTTACTATAAGTCTAATTGGCAGTTTGAAAAAATGTGTTAATTAAGAGTTTTTGAAACTGAAGTGAAACTTGTGTCCAGTCTGATGTGTTAAGGACAAATTACAGCAACAGAAAAAAACATAGAACATTTTTTTTACTTTGCAGAAACTCCAGAAGATCCTATTGTTGTTTTGCTGTGACTGTTGTTACTATAGCTGTTGCTATTTTCTGCTTTTGCTGGTCCTTTGTAACCTACCATTTTGTCATTTTTAGCATATTGTCATCTCATGACCACAAGATGGCTGCATTAGAACCAGGCATCATATTCTCATAGAAAAAAAAGGGAAGCAAAAAAAGAGTTCAAGTAGGTAATTTCTCTTATATATTTATCTTTTTCAGCGAAATATACCTTTCTCATAAGCACAGTAACAGCCTTCCCCTGATTAGTCATTGGTCAAAACTGAATGACATGATCAACCGTAAGACATGTCATGGCAAAGAGGGCTTTGATAATGCTGTCTTGGGCTAATAAGGATTTAACCACTGAAGCTGAATGCTTCACTCCTCAAAAAAATCATAAAATTCCATGAGCATGGAAGAAGTACTAAATGGCTGTTAAGTGAACCATCAGAATTGTTTTTTTCCACTACTATGTAATATCACTTACATGTGGAATCTAAAATATAACACAAATGAACTTATTTACAAAACAGAAACAGACCCACAGACATAAAAAACAAACTTACGGTTATTAAAGGGGAAAGAGGGTGAGAGAGGGATAAAGCAGGAGTTTGGGATTAGCAGATACAAACTACTATATATAAAATATGTAAAAAATAGTAGTTTTTACATCAGACCAAACAATAAGGTCCCACTGTATAGCATAGGGAACTATTATTCAATATGGACAAGAATATAAAAAAGAATATATATATACACACAAATATATATATATATATACATGAATCACTTTGCTGTATACCAGAAACTAACACAACATAGTAAATCAGTTAGACTTCAATGAAGAAAAAAATTAATTATCCTACTATGCATACTATTATTATATTAATATATGTATTATACACACTTCTATATATAATATAGAATTCACATTTTACAAAAGCAGCAAAATAAATAAAGCATTGTAA
Organism: Catagonus wagneri; assembly: GCA_004024745.2. NCBI lineage: Eukaryota > Metazoa > Chordata > Mammalia > Artiodactyla > Tayassuidae > Catagonus > Catagonus wagneri. Next base: position 6,999,493 of record PVHT020000079.1, read on the forward strand.
AGGATGTGAAAAGTAAAAAAGTGACAGTATGTAAAATTCCTAAGTGTGTCTATTTGTGTGTGGGAGAGGAAAATGAGAATTCTAAACAATGCTATTTGCTAGTGTGAGAGAAAGGCAAGGGCAAATACAAAGTGTCCTGATGTTTGGAGTAATTATTATTTTATTCTGAATTTATAGTCCATATGACCTGGTACAAATTGGAAGAGCAGTAATGAAGTGTGTTTTAAATTTGATCAATTGTAATCTAATTAATTGTACTGTTCCCTGTTGAGAGAAGAAAACTGAAGGAGAAATAAAAAGGTATCCATTGGTGCTCCACGCTAACTTCATATTAGAATTTGCTAGGTAGCACTTTAAAATTACTGATATTCTGTCACCACATCAGACCAAATGAATCAAAAACCCAAAGGACAATGTGGGGCATAGATATATTTTTAAAGATCATTTGGCAATTGTCATGACCAGAGTTGATAACCACGCTTTTAGTACAAAATCCATTATTGATACTGTACCCTTCATACATTCTCTCAACAACCACACTTGGGGGACCTGTCATATGCCAGGCACTGCTCTAGGCACTGGCAATACAGCAACAGATGGAAGAAAGTACTCATTCACATGACTTTGACCTTCCAATGGGAGCACCCAATATTTATGTACTATCACATAAATATAAATGGTAATACATTATTCTCAAGTGAAAGAAGTTGAGGCGGTGGCCCCAGAGAAATCCTCTCTGAGGAGAAATCTGAGCAAGATGAGAATACCCTGAGGGAACACAGCAGGAACATCATGTGGAAGGGGCGGTGAGAGCAGGTGGAAGAGAAAGCATGGTGTCTTGCATCAAGAACACATCCAAGCCAAGGGAAAAAGATTGTGGATAGAAAACTCCATGCTTTTACTAGCATTCAAGATTAATGGCAAAACAAATATGCTTTCAGACAAAGGTTTAGAGATTTTACCATTTCTGGGTCATCACCTTCATAACATCTAATGTGTATTTCAGCAAGAAAGAAATGAAGCCCAGGAGGGAGGAAAACATTTTGATAAAATTGGAAAATATTGGTAAACTCTAATGAGCACTTTATAACAATTTAATAAAAGATTAATTTAGGGTGTAGAATTAAAAATAAGATGAAATGACAATATTATAATAAAATCCCATAAAATCAGAGTTGAAGACTTCTCATATCCTGAACTGTTCAGGAGGAGATGGCGATTTTGATTAACTTCAGATTTCAAGTCAACTGTATAAATGAAATTGTACATACGGTATTCTCATTAAAAGAATATAAATAACAGTTAATAACGGGCAAGTACATTGAAAAATGCAATAGAGAAATATAATTAATCAACTAGACAATAGAATGAGAGAAAAATCTGCAAAGAACAGGCATGGAAACCATAAAACCAAGACGGTAACACATTCATGGGCTCTGTTTTACTATATTCATTTTTGTGTGTGTTAGAGATATTTTAGTAGTAATTGTAAAGAACATTAAAAAGATATTAAGAGTTACTATGGTGTTAGCAGTGCTAAAGTAAATATATTCAAAAATAAATTAAAACGGCAAACCAATAAGCAAAACAGAATTGAAAGTCCATAAATAAATCTAAATCTAGATCTAGATCTATATAAATGCATATACATATAACAACAATGGAAAAAGAGTGGTTTACTTAATGATATTGGCATAAGTAGATTATCTATAATGTGGGGTGATAAAACACTGGAGAAAAAAATCTGGTAACATGTAAAGCCTATCTATAATACTACTACTCTTATACGAAAAAAAAATGTGTAAACCAGATTCATCAAGAAGTAGAGTCTATTATGGAGAATTATGATGGGAATATAGGAAAATTTGCTTTGAATCCCTTTATTTTATTTTTGCAAGGAAATGATATTGTGAAGCAAAACCAAAAATGTTTAAATATAAGTACTTCTAAAAAAATAAATCTTATACTAGATGCAGATTAAAGTATGGACAAAACTGACATCACACTACACTGTGCAAGCACGTCCATCTAGGAACACCAGCACAATGTTATCCACTTATCGTGGATCAGGCATAAATTATAACCTATCTGGAGAAACATGTTTTTAAAGAGTATAGTATGATTTCTTGTACTTGGAGAGCATTTCTCAAAAAAGTCACAAAATGGCCTATCATTCTTGCAATTGTCCTCTTGGCCAAATACAGCAGGGTGCTGCCTTGCCCACTTTGCAGAGACCAGGAACATAACAATAGGAATGGTAGAATGAAAAACCTTCCATAAAAATACTTCAAGGCAAATACAAGTGATTTTCTGGGCTACACATTTGCAATTGCCTTTCCTTACAACCTCTGGTGAGCTCTTTAGCACTTGAATTAGGACTTTGGGCAAAGAGCCTGTTCAAAGTGAAACTGCTATGATAGTTACTCTCGACCACAGTACGTTGCTTTTCTGTCTCTGATGCCAGGCACTCCAGCAGTCTGAGCAGTCAGGGAGCACCACTAAAAATATAGACAGTAAAAACTCTGAGAGTTCCCTGGAGCGGATTAAAAATACTCATGTGCATTTTCTCTTTTTAAAATGTAATATTAAAAAGAGAGAAGCTCATTGGAACTCAGGATACTTCTTGCATTTCAGAGATGTATCTGTAAACATCACAGAGCTCTTGAATAAGGCTATTTCCTTGCTACTTTATTGTTACACTTATCATTTACAGTAATTTGGGGACACATTTCAGAGTATGACTGTTTATTTCAATCAATTCCATAAGTGTATCTTGATTATAGAGGTGGAGAGCTGTGGAAAATAGTATTAAGGATGGACCTGTGAGTCTGTAGTTAGTATAGTTAATATCTAGTTAGTATCATTCCATCATCTCGGTAGTGCTAGACCACTACAGACAAATGCTAGAGGATGAGGTTGAAAACAGGAGATGATTTTGTTCCATTTTTGTTTTTTAACTTACATATCAGTTTTCATGAACTTTCTCTCCAAAGATCTATTCAGGTTTATGTCAGAGTCCTAGGCCATTTCTTGATGAATAGCATATTATAATTTGTTTGCATATCCTGTCTTTCCATTTAAATTTTAGGCTACTTTTTGTAAAACAAGTTGTCTTCCTCATTCAGCTCCAAATTATTACCAGTTTACTTTGGTAGAATATCACGTCTATTTTGGGCCAAACCCTGTGGTTAACCCTGTCTTACCCTCTCATTTTTTACCATATTCAAATACAGAATTTGTTTCACTATAAATTCAAAATTCCCATGGGGAATTAGACTTAATTCCCAACACACTTTTCTGCACAACCTTATCGGTGGCTATGCATCGAACTTGCCAAGGCCTTGACTAACTTGAAAAATGTAAACTCTAATAGCCACTCTTTTGCTATAACTTTCTAAGTTCACTTTCCCCCCCCAAACCCATGATCTTTAACCACATAAGGATCTTTATTTGTCTTTCTGTGTATCAGTTTCCTTTTGGCCTCAGGTCCCTCCCAGAGTTCTCAAGTATTTAACTTGTATAGTGAGGAGGTTAATAGTGTAGACTCTGGAGGGAGACATCCTGGGTTTGAAATCTGACTTCAACATTTATTAGCTTGTGACCCTGGGAAGACAACATTTCTGACCTTTATTTTTCCCGATCTGTAAAACAGAGATTATAAAGAGCACCTATCTTTAAAAAAAAAAAAAACTAAAATTTAATCTTTTATAAAGGAAAAGGCAGATCATCTATGAATGTCAAAGTGGAGCAGGGAAATAAATTATTATATTATTAAAGTACCACTTTTTCATAATAAAAGTGACATAATAAAGATTCACCTTAGAAATGAAAACTTTATTCTTCTTAATCCATTCTTCCATATATTAGTGACACTTCACCCCAGGAGCCTCAAAAGGGTTTTACCTGAATTTGCACAGACTTCATTGTTTTCAAAGGAACTAAACTAGTTACAACATAAAAAAAGAAAAAAAAAAAACCCAAGAATCTAGGTGTGGGCATTTAAAAGTTTAGCCCCATCCTTGCCTTTCACATCATGCTTAGTTACCCTAACCCACAGCAAAGGAAAAGGAATGCATCCAGACTGAGATCATGACTCCGGACCCTGCCTTTCTGACAGCAGCGTTGTCATGTCTCCTGTTGTCTCTCATGCATAGTCATGCAGGCAAACTGGCACAAGTTCAAGACCTCCAGAGAAAATGATCGTTTCTCTCACTTTCTTTCACTCCAGTTTAGCCTTTGGCAAAGAAAAGCTCAGGCACAGCTTCAGGAAAGGAGGACAGGTTGGAGATAAAAGGTGATTTGAAAAAAAAAAAAAATCTCTGAAAAGTGGCAGTTCTTTTGTGTCTATCCGCTTTTCTCTTGAACAGGATATTTTTCATGAGTCCTATCTTTACCTGAAGTAGTACATGGCTACATGAAGCTTTATTTTCCCACTCCACCCACACAGGCTGTCAAGACAGTCTCATTTCAAGGAAGAGTACGAATGAGAATTATTGTTTCAAAAACAGCAATGTCTTGAAGTCTTCCTGGAAGAGAGTTCCTCCATAATTTTTGCACATCAAAGTGATAATGAAGTTAATTCAGACGTCCATTTTTTTTTAATCTAAAAAGTTAAACTCATCTTAAATTCCGAAACTGAATTACATTAAAGAATTTGAAGATTTAATTATGCTTTACTGTAGGGCATTTTTTATCCCAAATCACAAATTTTAAACTGGAAAGTCTGTTGCTCATGATTTATTCCATGTGGAGTTGCTTGTTGAGAAAGCATTGATTTGTGCTTAAAGAAGCAGATAATCTGACTTCTTGATTTTACCAATGCCTAGTTTTGAGCTCTGAATAAATTACACAACCTTTCTATGCCTTGTTCCCTCCCTTTATGAAATAAAGACTTGTCTTATTACCTTGGCATTTCACAAAGGAGTTACATTGTTTATAATATTTCTGCAAAGAACTGTATGTCGCTTTGTTGTTCTTGAAAAAAAATAACAGCAATTGAAGGCATAAAATTTTAGCTAAGAGGCAATATCAATTATTTAAAAATCTTACCAGAAATCACTACTAACCATTTGATGTAAAAACAAACTGGTGTATTTATAAAATTGATGAGTTTTTTTTCCTGCGTAGACAGGTGGAGAAAAATCATGAGGTTAAGTCCTAATACAAGCACACATCAAGGATTAATATCAAATTTTGTATAATATCATCAATTGTGAAAAAAATCAGTAAATTTGTAAATTCATACCAAGCATTGCCTTCTATATCAAAAGCTAGTAAGCAGTGACTTAACATCTAGACTTAATATGTGTGAGACAAAATTTACAGAAGCCCATATTCAGGATATTAAGAAAGAGAACTATTACTAATCATTCGTCATATTCAATAAAATTGTGTATGTGTGTTACTTAGGAGGAATGAATGTGAAACAAGGAATCCAATATCTATAGGGAAATGTATTTAAAATTTTAAAAAATCATGGAAGAATTTACAGTATCTGTAGCTTTCCCTCATGTGCTTAACTATGCTAAAGCCTAAATCATATTCTAAGGATCATCAGAGAGTTTCCATTGTGGCTCAGTGGGTTAAGGACCCAACATTGTCATTGTGAGGATGCAGGTTCAATCCCTGGCCTCACTCAGTGGGTTAAGGATCCAGTATTGCCAGAAGTTCTGGCTTAGGTTGCAGACATGGCACAGATCTGGTGTTTCCATGGCTATGGCACAGGCCCCAGCTGCAGCTCTGATTTGACCCGTAGGCCAGGAACTTCCATATGGCGCAGGTGCAGCTGAAAAAGGAAAAAAAGACACTGTCAAAAAAATGACATTTTAGGATGCCCCACTCAATGTTTATTAGATACATTTTCATATTAGATTCACTTCCAATAAATTCTTATTAAATTTTAAAATCAATTTCCTTTTGTATATTTATTCAGGATTGTGTTGAGCTAGTTGCTGCATGTTAGAGTTCATAACTATTTCATTCCTTTTTTCTTTTTGTCTTTTTGCCTTATCTAAGCCCACACCCGTGGTATATGGAGCTTCCCAGGCTAGGGGTCTAACTGGAGCTGTAACCGCCGGCCTACGCCACAGCCACAGCAATGCAGGATCCGAGCCGTGTCTGCAACCTACACCACAGCTCACGGCAACGCGGGATCCTTAATCCACTGAGTGAGGCCAGGGATCGAATCCGCAACCTCATGGTTCCTAGTCGGATTTGTTAACCACTGAGCCACAATGAGAACTCCACTATTTCATTCTTGACCCCTGAGTGACACGATCTCTGAGACCTGATTTTAAAATTATTCATTAATTTACATATAATATACACAAAATTTCATTTCTGCATTTATTTAGAGTCTTTGAGAAATTACTTTCTTCAACTATGTAAAATTTCACCAGAGAGGAACAAAATCATTATATTTATACATCGATAATAATAATACATTACTAACATCAAATCTGGTTTATACTTAACTAAAACTCATATGCTATCACATGTCACCACACAAGAGCCTCTCCATTTTTGCACATGAACTTTTCGTCTGTTTGTCAACTAAAGTTACATCTCAGCTATTAAGTATGACATTTGTTTACAAATTATAAAAAATGATATCTGAGTAATGTGACACATATAGTATATGACTAAACTGACAAAGAATGAAACAACTAAAATTACTTTCTTAATGATTACAAAATATTCCAAGGGAACACTGGCCAGTCTCTGTCTTGTTGTCTGGGTCCTCCTGAGATCAGGCCTATTGGATTTCAGGATCAATATAATCCTCCCTTTGGATATTAGCTCTCTAATCACTACCCACCCTCTGCTGGACCTGTTACTCTGGGGAGCCCCTCATCAGTCCTTTAGGTAACCTTATCTACCTTCATTAAGTATGTGAGGACTCTAGGCACCTTATGTCACAAGCAGCTAAGGGCAGCACTTTCACAGGAGTTTATCACACTGTTCCAGCACAGATGCTCTGAAGAGGGTATTCCTAAGGTTTTGGGGCATCTCCTTTCAGAGTCGTAAATGGAAAAGGGGTCAGCAAAATACGCTCTTCGTTCGCTCTTTGCCAGATTAACTGTATGTTTCTAGAGAAAACCTCTTCCTTTCCCCGATATTCATCCTCATATGGAGGGAGATCAGGGAAGCACAAGGAATCTAGGGTCAATCTAGATTGACCACTGCCTTCTTCCTCAGGCCTAGGAACGGAAACATGGGCTGCTCTTTCATCCTTTCCTGTCTTCCTTCTAGTCCAGCCTCAGATTCAATTTATTTGGCAGAAAGGTATGACATTCTTCACTTTGAAGATACCATTTGTTCTTCAGGCTTGGCCCACGACATGTTGTCTGGGAGTTTTAGGACTTTAACAAGCCCTCTCGGGGCTCATGCTTTGCTCTGAGCTCAGCCATCTGCCCTCTGTCTAGCTCTAGAACCCTGGACATCCCTCCCAAATAAGGAAATGAGAGTTATCAAAAATATATGTAAGGGGGGGGAAAAAGGAAGAATGCTTTAATATTTGCAAATTATTATCTTCAACACAATGTGTGCAGAAAAGTAATAATGTAAATTGTTGATCAGCTTCACCTTTTTAATAACTTCTGCTTACAGCCCCTGAGGTAATTTTTAAAAAAATTTTATTGGAGTATAGTTGATTTACAATGTTGTATTATTTTCAGGTGCACAGCAAAGTGAATCAGTTTTATATATATATAAAACTGATATACATATATATATATATATCTATATACATATATATCTATATATATATATCTCCACTCTTTTTTCTCATATAGGTTATTGCAGCCTGTTGAGTAGATTTCCTTGTGCTATGCAGTAGCTAGGTCCTTGTTAATTATCTGTTTTATGTATGGTAGTGTGTATATGTTATTCCTGCCTTCCTAATTTATCCCTCGCTACAGTGGTTTCACCTATAATGACCATAAGTTTGATTTCTAAATGTGTGAGTTTGTTTCTGTCTTTTATTAAGTTCTTTTGTATTATTTTTATTAGATTCCACATAGAAGTGATATCATATGATATTTATCTTTCTTTGTCTGACTTACTTCACTTAGTATGATAATCTCTAGGTCTATGCATGTTCCTACACTCGGCATTATTTCGTTCTTTTTTATGGCTGAATAATACTCCATTGTAAATAAGTACCACATCTTCTTTATCCATTCCTCTGCTGATGGACATTGAGGTTGCTTCCATATCTTGGCTAGTGTAAATAATATCTTTTTGAATTATGGTTTTCACAGGATATGTGCCCTGGAATGGGATTGCTGGATCAGACAGTAGTTCTAGTTTTAGTTTTTAGTGCAGATGAATATTGGGGTACATGTATCTTTTCAAATTGTGGTTTTCTATGGCCTGGAGTGGGATTGCTAGATCAGATAGTAATTCTAGTTTTAGTTTTTAAGGAAATTCCATATCATTTTCGAATAGTGGTCCTACTAATTTACATTCCTGACAACAGTATAGGAGGGTTTCCTTTTCTCCACACTCTATCCAGCATTAATTGTTTGTAGAGTTTTTTTTTGATGATAGCTATTCTGATTGGTGTGAGATGATACCTCATTTTACCTTTGATCTGTGTTTCTGTAATAGTGATATTGAGTATCTTGTCATGTGTTTTTTTGGTCATCTTTCTATCTTCTTTGAAGAAATGTCTATTTAAATATTCTAACCATTTTTGGGGGGTTGTTTATTTTTTGATATAAATTTGCATGAGATGTTTATATACTTTGGACATTTATCCATTTTTTGTTGCTTCATTTGCAAAGCTTTTCTCCCATTCTGTGGGTTGTCTTTTCATTTTCTCTCTTCAGCACAATCTGTATAGAAACGTAATCTGTAAGTCGTTGATCAGATTCACCTTGTTCAATCACTTTTGCTTATAGCCCCTAAGGTAATTTTTGATAGGCCACAAAATTTTTCACTTAAAAGCACAGAACTTATGTTATGGAATGAATGAATTGTGGCAAACTAAACCTCTACTTTGAAAGTGGGCATGTACGTAAACACGCATGTGCAAACACATACATGCATGCACACACCCACTCATACCAACTTAATCACAAAAAAACAGTAATACTTCCAAATGTGTTTTAACTTCAAATCCATTCTCATTATTGAATATGTAGGTCAGAGATGACTAATTGATGTCAACTTACAGGCCCATGCTGATTTGCTAGTAATTTCTCAGAGGAGCTCTCTGTAGAGGAAAGTTAGAGGTAAAGAGTATCCTCATCCATGTTGGCAGTGAGTAGTGTGCAGTATAATTGTTAGATATTATTGATCATGGCATAAGAAGCCAGGTGTGACCAAGATACTGCTTCGCCTGGGTAGACAACGTCCTCTTCTTTTTTCTAATTCTACAAATCCGGTTCCCATGCTGTACCTAAATTGGCCACATCACACCAAGCCTCAGACTCACGTGCAGACTCACGTGCAGATCACAATGTCTTTAGAATAGATTTAAACTCATTCAGAATTCAGTCTTTAAAATACAAACATTTGCTACTTCAAAGTATTCCTGTCGCTATTACCACTGCTCCAGTTAGTTCCATAACTCATTGCTACTGTGAAAATGCTGGAAATTCAGAAGCTTGCTTATTTTTTTGTGTGTGCAAATAAGTTCTCCTAGGGCCTTCCTTAAATTAGTTTTTACCAAAAGCTTTTTGACTATATATCTTTTGTTCTATGTGATAGAGAGATTTTATAAACTCCCAAACTCATTATGTATTGAGTGACTATGACAATGCACTGTTTACACTTTAGTCTGAGTGGTGCCTGGAGGTTGTTCCCCAAATTTATATAGCAACACTTTGCTTTATTATTATCACTCTTTGTTTCTTCCTATTAAACATCATTCCTGGGCTGAGGACTTAAAGTGTTTCTCTTGAAAGGAAAACCTGCTCTAGTAAGTTTGTACTTTTAGCATTTCCTACACTGTATAACAGGAAATATGCTGTATTCTTGTTCAATACAGGAATGTACAAACTTAAAAAGTGTTTTGTAATTATTTTAATCACCAGCCTATTAGAAAAATAAAATTCCTATCTCCTTTAATATGACAAGGACCTCTACTTTTAAAAAGTGTGTGTCAACTGAACAAAAGCAACAAGATTACTGATATAACAGAATGTGATTAAAGAAGGGAGCAGAGAGCCAGACTCAAACTAGGAGTTTCATGATCCCTGAAAGAAGACCCACAACTACCTATATTACTGTAAACAGATAAGCAAGCAAACAAACAAAAACAACTTGCATATCAATTGATGTGTTTTTTAAAAACATATTTCACACTTAAGTGGAGTCGATTAAGATACATCAGGAGGAAGCAACACAATATGATGAAATATGCTACAATCAAACCTTGTAGAAGTAAATTGAAAAAAAAAAAACTGAAAAGAATAGCCATATGTGAAGTAGGGAGATTTGAAACAAATGTTTCACCTTCACCCACGAGTAGAGAATAGTAGTGGCTTCATATTAAAGTATTTTCCTTTTCATCACCTGAAAAGCCTTGTGTCCAAGTAGAACACAGCATGGCGTGTTAGGCACGTCCAGCTTTCACAATCACAGTTCATTTAGGGTGGCTGAGCAGATGTACTTCTTGTGATGATGGTTAAGCACCATGCTATAATAATTTCACAGCTTAACTAACTTAACATGTGTAATAAATATGGTGAATGCGATAAATCCATACTTTTCCCGCTAAAACAATAATATGCTCTAAAAATTTATTTGATTCAGCAGATATCATTTTATTTTTGTGATGTGAAATGTTAATATGTTTAGGAAATTACAAGTCATATTATAAAGAATTCTGATAACTTGCCAATTAGAAGCTGGTAAAACCAAAATTAGGGAGTTGTGTTAAAAATATGAATAGCCGTGATTGCTTAGATTAACTTATTTGTAATACAGCACCTCAAATGGTAAATGAGGTACACAAAAGATAAGGATAAGTAACACAAGCATTAAAATGAGCATGAAAGTTATAACAAGGTAACCCATAGATAGTATAAGAAGAGACATTGCTGGGAGTTCGTGTTGTAGCTCAGCAGGTTACAACCTGACTAGTATCTATGAGGATGCAGATTCTATCGCTGGCCTCTCTCAGTACCTGAGGACCTGTTATTGCTGGGAGATGTGGTGTAGGTCACAGGCACAACTCAGATTCTGCATTGCCTTGGCTGTGGCTGTGATTGTGGCCAGCAGCTGCAGCTCTGATTGGGCCCTTAGCCTAGGAACTTCCATATGCCACAAATGAGGACCTAAAAAGCAAAAACAAAAAAAAAGATACAGGCGTCTCTAGATTACTCATAGAGAAAAAGGAAGTAATTTTGGAATTCATGTAATTACTAAACATAATTTTCCCAAAATGTTTGCTTATTACAATATTTTCAAATATCTGTAATATTGTTTTAGGAAAAAAAGCAATTAACTAGAGAATCTTTGATATAAAGGATATGTGTTAACACATGAATAAATATCTTAATAATTAAGAAGAAAGCAATGTTACAAACCCATAAGTACTTTTAGCAATGTAAATAACTATCCCCTTTTAATTAATATATTTAATAATTTATAGCCTAGGGAGGTTTTTCAAAGTTTCAACAAAAGCTTTGAAAGTAACGTGCTTATTGCTTTATTTATCAAATGCCCCCTATTCTTTCCAAGGCATTCTTGTGTGTAAGCCTTCATTTTCTTCCTTTGAGATTCTCTGACTGCACACGTGTTTTGGGTTGTTTTTAGATTTTATAAAAAAAAAATAGGCATCAGTCATAAGGCTGGTTTTACAAGACTTTTATTCCTGCCTTCTATTCAAAATAGAAGAAACATACCAACAAACTTTCTTTTTACTATCCTCATCATCAATAAGGAACATAAAATTTCAAAGCATTAGCGACAACATGTTATATGTTAGTCAACAATTCAATGATACCAATAAAGCAGGTATTGATATAAATAATGAAACTGAAGCCCATATCAAATAAGTAATATCCCAGGTCTCCAGCCAACTATTGGTCGAGGCAAGACTGAACAAAATATTATATTTCCTCTTTCAGGTAAAGTGAAAATGTATTATAAATAAGTACAAACCTGGATGCACAACAGGCAATTTTACAGACCTTCTTGGGTTGTACATAACAGCCTGGGTCGCATGGGGATTCTGGAAATTTGAAAGACACATTTCCTCTCTTTGTCCATCAATGATTTTTTTGCACCTCATTTTTCTCTGTCACATGGGAGCTCTATAGTCCCTCACACTCCTCTTCCACTTCCCCTCTAGTGAGTGTTCCTGGAAAGAGTCCAAGATTTGTTTTTGTAGGTTACAAAAATTATTTGTTTAATTATTACCAAATATATCAATATCCTACACTATGCAGCAAAATTACTACAACACTTTATCACAAAGCTTCTATTGCACTTATTATGAATGATTGGGAAGTTTGGGCATTATGTACAGTGTTCTCAGAAGGGGCAAGCTTTGTTTTATCCTACATGTAACAATTGGGAGTTATGATCTATAGCACATTGATTAAGAGCCCAAGTTCCAAGGTTAGTTCTACCATGAGTATTAATTGAGCAAATTACCTGATCTCTCTGAATCCAGATTCCATATCTTTGGAAAGTCATTAATCACGAGAATCATGTTAATCAATTTATGTAAAGAATTTAAAACATGTCCCAGGCTGTAATTATTACACAACGCATATGGATGTTCTTATTACTGGTATTACCTTTTCTTCATTCATTTATAAACTCTCCAGTTCTCCAAATCTCCATTCCCAGCACTGCATATTCTGTAGCTCTGAGTTATATAGTAGTACTAACTTAAAGATAATTGAGAGATATTTCGTTTATCAAGTTTTCAAAACATTAAACTTCTTACCCCAAAATATTTTTATTCTATGTAATGGCTAACTGAAATGCATACATACTCTGGCTTATTTTTAGGAGTTCAACTATGTAAGACCAATGTATATATTTGTTTTTTATAGAGGCACTGATAAAGCAAATTGTTTATATGTCAGGCTATGTTTGGAAGATTTATCAGTTTGAGTTTTACAGAGTTTGAGTTTTGGCCAGGCACAATTCACAGAGACTTTTCAGCTTGAGTTTTTCTAAAATGATACCTAAAGTCCTCATTTGATATTCCCATTCCCATAAATGTGTTCCTCCATGCCAAAGGCTACATATGTTGTTGTATGTTTATAAACCAAATAATGTTACATAAAACATAATCTTCAGACACTTGGCATTGTATTTACAACTTATGTAAATATAGGCCTGTGGTAAGTGGTCAGGTAGTCTCACTATTCAGACATTAATTTACATTTTACCTACTTTTGTATAAGTCTTCAGTACCCAAAAAGAATCAACATCCTTGGCATTTAATGAACCTAAATTTGGGGGTAGACATTGGAACCAGTGATTCCTTGGCCCTAGGCAAATTATTTAACATCTCTGAGTTTCAGTTTTCTTGTCTATAAAATATATACAGTATGTAAATATACCTAGATATATATATCTAATACATACATACATATGTGACAAATACCAAATTTGAGATACGTGTAGAGACACATTTATATATATCAAATATATCTATACAATATGTATACAAACATCAAATATAAGTATATATGTAAAATGAATATATGTGTATACACATTTAAATGTAGATTCATACAGCATGTTTATTTTTATATAAAATTTATGCTTTTAAATGTAGATGCATATAGCATGTTTATTTTATACAAAACATGTATTTGTATATGTGTGTATGTATTTAAATGTATATACATATATTTGTGTTTCTACACACACACATACACACAAAGCCTAGTATAGAAACTGACAAATATTAGGATCTTATAAATATTTTGAATTGAATTAAGAAGTAACCAGGAAAAACAGTCCTCTATAATTCTTTGAAGAGCAAGACATGCCAGGCTCTTACACAGAGCAGAGAGGAAAAATCATATATTTTCTATGAAGACATTTTTTTCTAAAAGCCAAAAAATCAAGGGTGTTTTATATCTTTACTAGAATGCTCTAATTCTCATGAATATCACCTTGACCTAATCCAAATGTATACATGAAAAATCAATGAGATCTTCAAGGATTGAAGCCATATGAATCACAAGAAATTGATGCTGGTATCCATGTGCTCTCACACTTAAGATATTCATATTGAAATGAACTGAAATCATTTCAACATCATGAACTCACCCTGAAAACTGATATGAGTGTTATTTTGTTTTAACACATTTGTAACATCACATACTCTAAAAGCCTTGACAGAGTGAAGACTTTTGTACAAAGCCCTTGTATTTACCTGGAACGCTCTTGTCCCAGATATTGCCTTGCTCTGCCTCTTACGATCAGGTCTCTGAGCCGACGTCACCTCCTTAGAGGGAGCTTTCCTGAGCACAGCATCTAAAATTGTATACCCATCTTATTTGAAAAACCAAGGTTTTCCAAAGTCTGTGAGTCATTGTCTGCTCTGTAAGAAGGTTCATTGTGTCTTTTAGTTTCCACATGTAAGTGGTATCATTGGGTGTTGCTGTCTAATTGTCTGACTGGTTTCACTTTGCATGATAATTTCTAAGTCCATCCATGTTGCTATAAATGTTGGTAAGACAATCTGGGGGGGTTGGGGGGATGCACTGGGGGTTTGGGATACAAAATATGTAAAATTGACTTGTGATGATTTATGCACACCTATAAGTGAAATAAAATCCATTAAGAGAAAAAAAAATAAAATAAAATAAAATAAAATTGTATACCCATCACTCTATCCCTGTAACCTGAGTTTCTTTCTTGCTCATAATGCATCATTGCCTGACATTGTATCATGTCTTCTGTTTGTTTATTATACAGATCACCAGTAAATGTAGGGAACAGATATTTTCCTGCTTGACACACTGCCAAGAGTAGAAGAGTTGGAAGAGAGCCAGGTGCATAGCAGGTCCTTAATAAAAATGTGTTCAATGCTGACTCTCTGGAATTAGAATACAAATGTAAAATTAAAACACATATATATTAGAAGCAAAAGTAAAGTGTGTTTGGTGGTATAGGATGGGTATTGCACAAATGCCAATGTTTCTTGTTTTATAAACAAGCTTTATTTACATATAAGAAAATGTACTCATGGTTTGTGCAAAATTTGATGGGTTTTTGACAGTTTATACAACTATAAAATCACTATCCATCTAAGATACAAGGCTAATCCAACCCCCAAAATGTTATTATGCACACTTACAGTCAATACTCCCCATTCCCTTACCTAGTTAATACTGATCTGATTCTATCATTTTAGCTATTTGGTCTCTTTTAAAATTTCATATAAATATAATCATACTATATGTATTAGACTCTGACCACTTTTATTGATAAAAGTACTTTTTTTGAAACTGTGTGATTACTACATGGTGTTGCCTATAACAGTATTTTTTTTCCTGTTTAATTGATGAGTAGTATTTCATTGTGTGGAATGTAACACAATATATTATCATTTCAGGATAGACATTTGGACTGTCTTCCACTTTTGGTTGTTATGAATAAAGCTGCTAAGAACATGAGTATCTTTATAGACATCTTTTTTTTTTTTTATTTCTCTTACATTGACTTGCTGAGTGAATGTAGTGAATGATCAATTTTAGAAGGAACTGCCAAATTTTTTCCAGGATGATTTTAATATTTTCGCACATCCACCAGCCATATATGAGAATTTCAGTTTCCCTGAAATTCCTCAGAGACACTTGGTATTGTCAATCTATTTAACTCTGGCCATTCTTAAGTGTGGGAAATATTATTTTATGTAATATTTTATGGTTTAAATGTGTATACCCCTAATGGCTAATATTTTCATGTGATTATTTGTCATCACATGTCTTCTTTTGGGAAGGATTCAAGTGTTGTATCTATTTTTCTTATTTGGGTGGTTTTTCTTTAAATTGTCAGAATATAAGATTTCTAAAAATATTTTAAACACAAAGTCCTGTGGGATAAACACATTGGGAATCTTTTTCCAAGCCTGTATGTTACCTTTCAATTTTAAGAACTTCTTTTAAAAAACAAAAGTTTTTTTCTATTTTAGCTTGTTTACAGTGTTCTGCCAATTTTCTATAAAATGAAAAATCATTAAAAATAAATTTATAAAAGATTTAAATACTAGTGAGTTCCAGTTTATTAAATTTTCTTTTATAGTCCTTGTATTTTGATTATTATCTACAAATCTGGGCCTACTGTAAAGTTGTAAAGTTTTGTATTTTTTCTGTGTCTTAGATTTTACATTTATTTGTTTATTTTATTGAAGTATGGTTGATTTATAATTCATTAGTTTCAGGTGAACAACATAGTGATTTGCAATAGTTTTATAGCTTATACTCCATTAAGAGTTATCATAAAATAATGGCTATATTTCCCTGTGCTGTATAATATATCCTGTTTATTTTATAAATAGCAGTTTATATCTCTTAAGGCCCTACCCCTGTCTTGCCCCTTCTTATTCCCCCTTTCCACTGGTAACAGCTAGTTTGTTCTCTGTTAGTCTGTTAACTATAGATGTTAACTATAAAGATTTTGCATGTGCTGCTTATAAATATAAGGATGTTCTTTGATTCCTAGCTTCATAAAAAATTTTTCGACATGAAAATGTGCTTAATTTGCTGAATAATTTTTCTGCTGTTATTGAAGTTATAATATTTCTTCTTTATTTTGATACTGGTTTTTTATTTAATTATGATTAATTTTAAATGTTGAACTAATTTTCTACTCACTTGGTCATCCTTTGATTTATTGCTGGATATGATATGCTAACATTTTATTTATTTATTTATTTTGATTTTTTGATTTGCTAACATTTTATTAAAGATTTTTACATACTTGTTAATGATGGACAGTAGTCCTTATGTTGTTATAAATAAATTGATATATTTATAAAGAAATATGGGAAAATTTTTTATTAAGTTCAGTATGAGAGTGGTAGCCTCATAAAATGAGTCAGGATATATTCTCTCTTCATCTATTTTATGAAAGTGTTTGTATAAGACTGGTATTATCTCTCCCTTAAATTAATGATACCATTCATCAAACTATCTGTATCTAATATTTAATTTGTGGAAATGTTTGATTACAAATTACTTTAATTGATACCAAGACACTGATATTTTCTATTCCTTATTGAAGCTGTATTTTTCAAGGATTTTATCTAATTCATAGAATTTAGCAAATTTATTTGCATAAGTTGTTCATAGCATTATTTTATTATACTTTAAATATCTGCAGTATCTGTAATTATGTCCCCTCTTTAATTCCTGTTATTGTAGATTTGTGTTTTCTCCCTTTTTCTACTCATCAGTCTTCCTCAGGGTTTATTAATTTTGCTAATCATTTCAAATAGTGGGGTTTATTTTTTTCTTAAGCTTTATTTTCTGTTTCAATTGTTCTTTTATTTCCTTTTAATTACTTTTTTTAATTTTCTCTTCTAGTTTCAAATTTACAAACTTAGGACATTGCTACTTAATTTTTTTTTCCTACTGTAAGTGTATAAGGCTATGGATTGCACTGCAACACCACTTTAATTATATCTTAAAATTTTGGTATATCGTGCTTTAGTTTTCTTTAAGTTCACAATATTTTAAAAAATTTCCTTTATGATATGTTTGACCATGGAATATTCAGAAATGTCTTAGTTAATGTGCAAATATTTAGGGATTTCATCAATGTTTAATTTAATTTAATTATTTTTAAAGAATATACTATGTTAGATATATTGCCTTTGAAGATTTGTATGGTCCAGTATATAATACTGAATCTACCATGTAGCACTGAAAAGAATGTGTAATCTTCAACTGTTGAGTATAGTAGAATGTAATCTCAATTGGGTTAAGCTGATTGATAGTGTTGTGCAACACATGTGACAAGTTAACACAAGTTTAATACTGTTTACTCTGTGCCTTATCTTTTTGCTATTATTATGTACTTACTGTTAAAAGAAAACTGCCTGTTTAAAGGAAAACATTATAAACTGTTGTTACACTATATGTAATTATGTAAAAAAATTGTGTTTTTTTTTTTAAACAGCTGTTTTTCTTTTAAGAGTCTAAAAGAAAAATAAAACCGTAGGCTTTTTAAAATTATCATTTTGGTATAATTGATATATAACAATATACTTACTTCAGGTGTACAATATAATGATTTGATATTTGTATATATTGCAAAATTATCTCCAAAATGCCAAATTAACATCCATTACCATATAGAGATACAATTTTTTTCTTGTGATGATAACTTTTAAGATTTGCTCTCTTAGCAACATTGAAATATGAAATATTTCAGTATTAATTATAGTCACTGTGCTATATATTATATCTTCATGACATTTACTTTATAACTGAAAGTTTGTACCATTAGACCCCCTTCACCCATTTTTCCCTACTCGTTGCCTTTCATAACCACCAATGAGTTCATTTATTTGTTGCTCTTTTTCATTTTATCTTTTTCAGATTCTGCATATAGGGGAGATCTTATTAGTATTTCTCTTTCTCTGTGTGACTTATTTCACTTAACATAATGCCTTCAAGGTCCATCCATTTTGGCACAAATGGCAAGTTTTTGTTTTTTTTTTTATGGCCGAATAATCCTCCATGTATATGCATACTACCTCTTCTTTTTTTTTTGTTTTTTTTCTTTTTGCCTTTATGTAGAGCCGCACCTGCGGCATATGGAGGTTCCCAGGCTAGGGGTCTAACAGGAGCTGTAGCCGCTGGCCTTCACCACAGCCACAGCAACGTGGGATCCGAGCCGCGTCTGCAGCCTACACCACAGCTCATGGCACGCCGGATCTTTAACCCACTGAGCAAGGCCAGGGATCGAACCCACAACCTCAAGGTTCTTAGTTGGATTCGTTAACCACTGAGCCACGAAGGAAACTCCCATACTACCTTTTCTTTATTCATTCTTTGGTCAGTGGCCCAAAGGACACATGTTGTTTCCATATCTTATCTGTTGTTAGTAATGCTTCTGTTAACATGGAAATGAGTATATCTTTTTAAGTTAGTGTTTTCATTTTCTTGGATAATACTCAGAAGTGGGATTACTGGATTATATCATAATTTATTTTTAAGTTTTTGAGGACCCACCATACACTTTTCCATAGTAGCTGCACTAAGTAACATTGCATAATTGTTCCCTTTTCTTCACATCCTCCCCAACACTTGTTATTTCTTGTCTTTTTGATAACAGAAACATAGACCTTTATGTTTACAAATGTATTGAACATTTCCAGTCCATTGAATATGAATTTTCATCTAATATCACTTTCTTTCAGCCTGAGGAAAATCTTTTGTAATTTTAAGTAGAGGAGAAGTAATATTAGTGAAACTTTTCATTATACATTTATCTGAAAAAGTTATTTTACCGTTATTTCCACTGGAAATAATAATTATTTACTGACAGAGTTGTTTCAGTACTTTAAAAATATCCACCCATATCTATTTATCTTCTATTGAGTTGATATATGATAAAGTATTAATTTTTTCTTTTAATATTTTACCTTCATAGCTACTTTCAGAAATTTCTTCTTACTACTTACAGTTGATTATTATGTGTCTCATTGAAAGTTTCTTTGTATTTATTCTGCTCAAACTTTATTGAGCGTTTTGAATATGTAAGTTGATATTCTTCATCAAATTTGGAAACCTTTGGCTGTTTACTCTTCAAATATTTTTCTGCCCCATTTTTATGCTCTTCTCTTTCTGAGACAATTATACATAAAGTCAAATTTTTAATACTCTTCTACAGCTCCCTCAGACTTTAAATTTTTATTTTATCTTTGTTTCTCTGTGTTTTTTAAATTGGGTTATTTCTACTGTATTATCTTTGACTTTGTTGACCTTTCTCTTCCATTGCTATACTATTGTTAAGCCCATCCATAAACTTTTCATTTCAGTTATTTTACATTTCCGTTCTCAAATTGGTTCACCACTTGGCACCTTTCTATAGATAACATTACTTTCCTAAATTGCTCTGTTTACTCATTACATCTATATTTTCCTTTGAGTTTTCCAATATATTTCCCCCTTAGTATTTTTTAAGGCTTTTGTATGCTAATCTGATATTGAGATTGCTTTAAAGTCAACTTCTCCCCTTTGCTTGTTCATGGGTCACTGTCACCTTTTTTTTCTTTTTTTGGACATCTAGTAATTTGTGGGACCATAACTTGACATCATCAATGATATGCTATATAGACCATGGTTTGTTATTTGTCTTTAAAAGAGTGTTGCCCACCCCTGCCCTGTAGGTATTTCTATTATTGGTTAATCATCTTATACTTTTGTAGGTTTATTTTTACCAACATATTGTTTGGGTGGATCTGTAGAAAATACAAGGTGTTTAACAAGCCTCTCTCACTTTATAAGACAGCGTCAAATCTGTCCTCCCTATGGAACTGATTAGGTTTGCTTTTAGAATTTTTTAATGGCAGATCCAGATTAGATCTCACTCTAAGAAGTGGTCTTTAGTCCTAATGCATGATCTTTCTATGTCTTAGCATAATGTCTGGGATGTTCCTTCTCTACTCTTTTTGGAAGAGGACTCCAATATGTCTCAGCATGCTCAAATATTAATGTTTCTTTTCTATTCTCACCTCTGTAATAGCCGAGTGCCTCCCAGTACATGTGCAGCCTACCTTTCAGTTAAGAACTTAAATTCTAGAGTTCCCATCATGGCGCAGCAGTTAACAAATCCTACTAGGAACCATGAGGTTGTGGGTTCGATCCCTGGCACTGCTCATTGGGTTAAAGATCCGGCATTGCCCTGAGCTGTGGTGTAGGTTGCAGACGCGGCTCGGATCCTGCGTTGCTGTGGCTGTGGCTGTGGCGCAGGCTGGCGGCTACAGCTCCGATTGGACCCCTAGGTTGGGAACATCCATATGCCCCGAGTGCGGTCCTAGAAAAGGTAGAAAGACCAAAAAAAAAGGAACTTAAATTCTTCACTTCCAACGCTCTCAATTCCCTCTATTTGGCCCCTGACCTTACATATCTTATATTCCAATTGCCTTAATTACTCTAAGCTCTAGTCTCTGCTTTCTAAGCTTGGAGTGATCATGATGTTTTTCTTGAGCTCAAGTCTGCAGAAAAATAGGAATATTGTCCTAAGGCACAAAGATACAGGGTTTGTGTACTTTAGGTTGTGACTTTCCCCTTTTTCAGAGACTGCATTCTCAAGTTCCCTATAGTTCAAATGCCTGAAAATAACTGCCTTATTTATTTGTCCAGCTTTTCTGTTTGTTTGTTTGTTTTTATAGGGATTAATTTCATGCCCGTTATCCTATACTGTCTGGTAGATGAAGCTTCTGATAAACATGTTAATTTCTCAAAAAATAATTTTTCATTTATGCCACTAAATTATAAATGGAATAATTAATAAACAATAATGTAATACTCAAATTATAAAGAAGCATAACTCTTTAATAGCTGATAAATATTGAAAATAATTTATTTAATTTTGACTTAAAATATTCTAGTAGGGAATTTATTTACTTCTACCAATTTCATTTATATAAAATACTGTAGATGTTACCCAGAATTATTATTTAAATTTTAAGTGATAATCAAAAATAGCATGTATATACTGACAAAATTAAATAATTAAACTAATATTGCTATATATGGTTTATATATACCTATGGTAATTTCCCACTATATCTACCGTGTCTAGCATTGTAATTAAAATAGGAGGTTATAAACAAATTCATAGTTTTCTTTTTACTGACTATAAAATGTGTTAAGTCTTTGTTATTTTTGTATAAAGAGAAAATTTGAGTACTTGATAAAATAGGTTTCTAGTGTAAATAATCCTTTTGCATATTTTAATGTTGTACCCTTTTAAAATTGGATATGGAAAGTTCTTTAAATAATCACCAAAGTATTTTTTAATTATATAAGAAGAATTAATATTATTTTGTTTCTCAAATTAAAAATTCAATATAGTAATTATTTAGAATGAAATATCTGGAAACCTCAGTCACATAATCTCTAGGCTTATTTTCAATTTAATATTTATGTTTAATAAATAGCACTAACCTTTGGCACTTGCACCATCCCCTTCATGGAATTATACTTTAGCAGGATATTTACTTTTTCTGAGTTCTTAATATGGGTCAAGCAGATATTATTCAAAATTATATGTATATACATATACATAACACATATATATCACATGTATTTCTATATATATATATATATACATATATATTCTCATCTAGTTCCATTTGTATAATCATTATTTTATAATGAAGAAATAGAGTTATATTCTACCAAGATCATATCATAACACTGTTTATTATTTCTGTCACAAATCTTGGCTCTTATAAGCCACTGTAGAAGTTCCTGTTGTGGCTCAGCGGGTTAAGAACCTGCCTAGTATCCTTGAGGATGTGGTTTCGATCCCTGGCCTTGCTCAGTGGGTTAAGGACTGGCGTTGCCTGTAAGCTGTGGTGTAAGTCACAGGCATGGCTTGGATCTTGTGTTACTGTGTTTCTGGCATGGGCCGGCAGCTGCAGCTCTGATTTGACCCCTAGCCTGGGGAAAAAACAAAACAAAACACTGTAGATCCCTTTTTGTATTATAAACTACTAAAAGTCATCACAATGCAGTTCTTTGGCATGAAAGGGCACACACCATCAAGATGTGTGTCTTTCTATAATTGGCCTCTGTGCTCTGGAAACTATCTTCCTTCTAATGTGAGCTAGGTTTACATAGACGACTTTAGTAAAATGCAGTCAAATTGCCTCACACTACCATCCTCAATCAACTCAATCTCTTTGATCTATGTCCTAACAGATTAAAGATCGCATCACCTTGAACCTTAACTTTCATTTTATTCTCCACTAAAAAACAATCGTTTGTTGAAGAATCATTTAAATGCACTTTACTTCTATCTGTGGAAAGCCTATGCTTATTTTTTAACTTCAAGCGTGACAGAAATGCAAGTTGAAATGACCCAATACACAGCTTATTTTCCTGTTTATGGTACATACACTCTCTCACACAAGCACAAACCTAGATGCACTTAGATCCACTCTCCTGAGCCTTTAGCCATATCCAGATCTGTAGTTGAAGCCAAGAACTTTGGGAGAGGGCTGCTTTGATTATCCATGTGGCTCCTCTGTCATGTTCGCCCAGGCACCAGCTGTCTGGCCCTCTGGCAATCCCAGGCTTTTGCTCTTCCCTGAAGCAGTTCACATGGCCACTATGATCCTTTCAGCTGTTTCTGATTTTAATCCCCCTTGGCCCAGGGTCTTGAAGCTTTTTGCTTTTTCCAGATATTTCCAGTTTGAAATTCAGATTTATATCCCTTTTTCCGCCATCCAGAAGTACTGACTGTGAGGGAAATTATCCCTTCTATCACACTCAAGCTAGATACTTCCTCTTACAATGTCTCTTGTCACTATCTCATTAATACTGCTCTTGGTAATATAGCCTTCTTTCTAATAATTTTAGGGTTTGTTTGCCACATGTCATAGGAATGACTTATCATCCACTATACCCTAATGCTTTTAGCACATGTAATAAACGTGATGCCTTATGATAATTAAGAGAAGCCAAAACTTAAACTCTGGTTGTATCTGATTTTAAAGGTCAGCCTACACTCTATTTAATGCTGGAGAAAAAGGACATACATATTTAACACCGTAAGTTTTCAGTAGGGCTGAACAAACAAACCTCCCCTGTTTTGTAAAGAAACCAAACAAAACCACTGTATGTCATCCACTGATGGTAATCCTACTTTCCTCTCAGTGGAAGCCTAAATATTGCTTTAACAACAGTTAACTTACCAAGTGGTTGCACTGGATATTTGGGGGAGCACTACTCCTACTTCTCATTGCTTCCTACTGGCCTAACTATTGGTTTCAACAAGTAAAGATTAGCTTCTCATTTTCATTCCTACTGAGAGTATAATTCTCATTCATTTACTGTTTTATTTCTCTTTTAAGTTCACACACAATTCCTACCAACATTATTTCCAGTGACAGTAGCCCAAGCCAGCCCTGTCTACTTGGTTTCATGTGTGTTAAAAGAGGATCTGCATAAGAATATGGAAAGTTTAATCAGCTCAGCCTTACTTCTGAAAAACTCAAATGTCATGGTTGGCTGACAGCAGGTCAATTATATTACTGTGGCACAAAAACGATAACATGTTTACGCTTGTAAATTAAGGATGCTGTATGGATATCTAGATGACTCATTTGCTTTAATGAATGTCTAATATGTATATTATATATAATCTATATATTTTTGCAATATCTTAAATTCCTCTAGATTTTGATTTGAGCAGTTTTACTTATAAATCCATCCCACTAAGAACAACAAAAAATATATCAATGTTCAGTTTCCCTAAGGCTTTGCAGTTGGTAACATAGTTCTCTTGAAGTATAACAACTGTATCCTATCCTAATTTCAACAGGAACCAAAACTTACTCTCAGAGAAATGGTAAATATAGTCCCTTGTTCTTAATACCCACTTCAAACCAGGGACCAGAAGGTCAAAGCATTACAACATGTTTGTTTAAATGTCTTTAGTTCCAATAGCTAAACCACTTCTCCTCCCAAGAGTACACAGTCCAGAATTTCAGAGAGCAAGGAAGAAAATACACTGAAAAACCTGGTAACCTCTTGCAATGAAAATCTTTCCCCAGTCCCCTCAAAAGTCTATTTTAGAATAAGAGGGATGAAAATAAGAATCCAAGGAGAAAACTGAAGCAGTTGCTCAGGTCCTTCTGGAAGGTGAATTTTATTGGTAATATGTACACCACAAAATTGAAGATAGAAAAATTGCATGTTGGGTACAATAAAGGAAATTTTGGTGAAAATTAAAATTCAATATTTAGGGAGTGACCTAGGTTTGCAATTAGTAGCCTTATTTTACTTCCATTCAATCCAAAGACAAGTGACCTACCTACTTCTGACAGGTACATTACATGTAGAAAGCTGGGCTTCAAAATAAAGGACAAAAACATAACATAATTCTACATGGCATAGCAAGGATGGATTAAGAGGGGTAGGTAGAGAAGTGTAGGGCTAGAATCAACAGTAATGAAATCGTGAGGCAAAAATAATAAGGATGAACTGTGTTTGGGAACGTGACATAAATAATGAGGAGGAACAAAACAGCAGTTTGAAAGTTAGACTGGAGATACATACTTCATTGGTTCTGTAGGTCAGAATGAAATGACTCTAAGGCTGCTTGAAGAGGAAAGCAGATGGAAATACAGAATAACCCCCCAAAACAAAATAGGCAAACAATATAGAATACTAGGATTTAAGATGAGCAACTTTTACCTAGTCCCGTGACATGGGTAAATTTAACACACGTGTGTTTCATTTTCTTCTTTACTAAATAAAGGTGATACTAATGACTGTAACTAACCTCACATGGGTTTTTTGATTGTTAGCTGGATTATGTCTTCTAATGCATGTAGAGAAAGACTAGGCAATGTTGACTAGGGAAGTTTATCGCTTTACCATAATATATGTGTGTATGTGGCTATGTTGTAGGTCATTTAACTCATGCTAATTCACAATGTGCTGATTTGGTTAGCTGTTCTTTGGTAGTATTTTGTTGTTCTTGCATCTTAGAAATGTTGTTAATGTGAATTTCTCAATTTGAAAGTCTGAAACATTAATAAATAGAATGCTGGAAAATGGTAAACCTATGCACTTCATGATTTTAGGCAATCAGATTAGACTCCTTTTTCCACTAGTAATTTACAATTCACTTTAAGAAAATAACACTGTCCTATGGCATGGAATTCTAGAATAGTCCAGTTGAACTGACAGTCCTTCCCCTCTAAGAAGGGGTTCACAAGAAACCAAATTTCAACTCACAGTGTAGTGACCATGAAACTGTGAAAGGATGGACACTGTCTGATTCTATTCCATGAGGACTGACCAGGATGGTCACAATACGACAATTTGACTGAACTTCTTTTTTTCTTTTTTAGGGCTACACCTGCAACATATGAAGTTCTCAGGCTAGGGGTTGAATCAGAGATGCAGCAGCTGGCCTACACCACAGCCACAACAATGCCAGATCCGAGCTGAATTTGTGACCTACACTGCAGCTTGTGGCAGTGCCAGGTCCTAAACCCACTGAGCAAGACCAGGGATTGAACTCACATCTTTAAATATACTATGTGGTGTTCTTAAACCACTGAGCCACAATGGGAATTCTCTTGACTGAACTTTTGACAAACTTCTTTCTGTCTTTAGGCCCCTGACTACCCTTTTCTCAGAACATTTATTTCAGAAAACTTGCAATTGTAAAGTCTTTCTCTACTCAACTGAGATGTAAATCTTCTACAACCCAGGAATATCTTTTTCAAGCCCCTGGAAACCATTTCTACAGAATATAATCAACAGAGATAGGGCCCTTATTTCTCAGTCTCTCTGGAAGAGTAGTTACCTAACAAGTGCCATTTAGCAAACACAGATGACTTAATCACATTGACCAATCTCCCCACTACTGTCTTTGAGTACTTTTACACTAATTCATCTGGGCACTTAAAACCACTCTCAATATTGTTTCAGCATAGTTGAATTGAATCCCTATTCTCTTTTGAATAAAGTCTTCCTTGCATATTTAATCAATCTAGGGCAACTTTTCTTTACAGAGCGGAGAGTTTGATTTATGCCACTTTTCCTGTTGAGGTCCTTCTTTCCTTGGTTAGTGTTTTTATTCAATACTGCCAACCTCTGATTCTTTATTCTTTTCACCTCTAATCATTGCTGTTCAGCCCCGGTTTTACATTTGGGTCATTCGAGGAGTATTTAAGACTTGGGCCCAACTATAGAATCGAATGCAATTGATCTGAGGTGGGGCTGGGTTATTGATATCATTTAAAACTGCCCCAGATTATAGTAATTGATAAGACTGAGAAGCACTTTACCAGAGGATAAAACTTCGTCATTTCACACAGTGCTTTTCCAAACATGTAAAATGAAATTAATCAGATGCTCATCTGCCAAATTAGAATTACCTGCCATTTCTGCCATTCCTGGGCTTCTAGGTTGATTGTACATTTCGGGTTTTCTAAACTCTTTGATCACATATTTACGTGACATCTAGATGTTTCTCTCATGGAGAGAGATGGCATTTCATTACACCCAGATTTTAATAGTTTATATATAAAAAGCAAATTTAATTTCAGAAATGAGGACAGTGGAAGATCTAATTAACCTCCCTTTTTGATTTGGCTAATTCTATTTAGTTCTTCAAATCTCACCGGAAGTGTTATATTCACTAGCATTGTGTCCTTTTAATGCTAATCCTAGATGGTAGAATGGTATCACCAGTTAGTTTGATAAAAATGCAGAGGACACACCCACCTGGACTGAATCAGGATGAACCTTTAACAAGAGACTCAGGTGATTCTTATGCACCTCAACTTCTGTGACGTACGGCGTAGCTTTTTAACCACTCCTACATGCTTCCAGAACAGAGTGAGCTTCCTGCAAACCTAGCTCATATCACAAGGTAAATCAACCGTGGCTTACTTGTTTGCCCCTCTTCACTGGAAGGTAAGTTATTTCACAGTAGATTTGTACTGGAGTTTTGTGTTACTATCATCTAGCCTGCTGCCCGGGGTTTAGTAGGTTCTCAACAGATAAGTTGAAGAAATGACTTCTGAGCCATTTTTAATGTTTCTTATTATTCCCTTTTTCTTTTTCGTCCCATTTTTTAGACTCATTTAAGTAATACGTTATTGTATTAAGGGATGGTATGGTCATGGAAAATGTATAAAATAGAGAAATGAAGAGTAAGGTTTTTTTTTTGTTGTTGTTGTTTTTGCCTTATCTAGGGCCGCACCCGCTGCGTATGGAGGTTCCCAGGCTAGGGGTCTAATTGGAGTTGTAACCACCGGCCGATGCCACAGCCACAGCAACGCGGGATCCGAGCCGCGTCTGCAACCTATACCACAGCTCACGGCAACGCCAGATCCTTAACCCACTGAGCAAGGCCAGGGACTGAACACCGCGACCTCATGGTTCCTAGTCGGATTTGTTAACCACTGAGCCACGACGGGAACTCCTGAAGAGTAAGATTTTAATATTATCCCAACACAACGTTTTGTTTTAAAACTACTAATTATTACTTTTCTTGAATTATTGTCTCCATAACAGATAGTTTTGAATGCTATTTTTTCATGCAACATTATATAATAAACATTTCCATACTGCTACTTACTTTTCAAAATCACTTTTTTATTGATTTAGTAAATTTACAATATCATGAGAGTTTGAAGTGTACAGAAAGGTGATTCAGTTGTAATATTTTTTTCAGATTATTTGGTTCCCTGTGCTATACAGTAAATCCTTTTTCCTTATCAGATTTTATATATAGTACTGTGTTTCTATTAATTCTAAACTCCTAATTTATCCCTCTCTACTCCCTTTCCTCTTTGGTGACCATAAGTTTGTTTTCTATGTCTGTGAACCTGTTTTGGTCTTGTAAATAGGTTCATTTGTATTATTTTTTTATATATCACATATAAATGACATAATACTTGTCCTTCTCTGTCTGGCTTCACATAGTATATAAGTCCATCCTTGTTGCTGCAAATGGCACTATTTCATTTTTTATGGCTAAAAATATTCTCGGAGTTCCCTTTGTGGCTCAGTGGTTAACGAATCCGACTAAGAACCATGAGGTCGCGGGTTCCATCCCTGGCCTTGCTCAGTGGGTGAAGGATCCGGCGTGCGGTGAGCTGTGGTGTAGTTGCAGACGCGGCTCGGATCCCGCGTTGCTGTGACTGTGACGAAGGCCGGCGGCTACAGCTCCTGTTAGACCCCTAGCCTGGGAACCTCCATATGCCGCGGGTGTGGCTCTACATAAAGGCAAAAGGACTAAATAAATAAATAAATAAATAAATAAAAATATTCTCAAAGCCACTCTTTTAATACCTAGTTAATAATTTCAATGAGCATTGTAGGTCACTTACATTATGTCCTCAATCCATCTTTCTAGTTTTAGCTACAGCTACTGGTCCATTTGTGCACCCTCTCTGCTCCAGAGTGGACTTAACTGCTTCCTTTGCTTTTTTTAAAGTCCTGTTTTTTTCTGAAGCAATTAATTCCTCCTGATGCTTTCAACCAATTATAATCCTACCTGTTGTATACGACTAAATGCAAACTCCTGTGTAACATTTGTTCTTGTAAACCTCAAAAAATCTCTCCATTCTCCAAACTCCTTAACATTTCTTTTTTTTTTTTTTTTCTGTTTTGGCATTCATCATATCCACCCTGATACTATCTTATAGTATATATGAGTCCATCAACA
This sequence comes from Catagonus wagneri, assembly GCA_004024745.2. Classification (NCBI taxonomy): domain Eukaryota; kingdom Metazoa; phylum Chordata; class Mammalia; order Artiodactyla; family Tayassuidae; genus Catagonus; species Catagonus wagneri. The sequence continues at coordinate 7,028,857 of PVHT020000079.1, forward strand.
AATTTAAGAAACATGTTTAAATATTACTGTAATTATATCACAATTATATTAAAACATTATTGTTTTATATTTATAATATTTACACACACTTGCTAACTGGAGATGCTAACTTAAAGTTTTATTGAAATATGCTTAATATACAAACATTGCACATCATTTAATGTGTAATTTTCGATGCATTTGGACATAGTCATATACCTGTGATATTATAATCCAAGTAAATCCAAAAGATTTCTACCCTTGCTTTTTTTTTTTTCCTTTAGCTTTGGTGGTAACACCAAGCTCACAGGCAACAAAATTAAATGAGCAAAATGAGACTGTGTTAAACTAAAAAAGCTTCTTTTCAGCAAAGGAGACAATCAACACAGTGGAAAGAGAAACTGTGGAACAGGAGAACATATTTGCAAACCACATCTGATAAATGGTTAATCTGAAAATAGATAAGTAACTCCCACAATTGAATAATAAAAAAAACCCTAATTTTATAATGGCTTGATTAGACACTTCTCCAAATATATTCAAATAGAGAACAAGTTCATGAAAAGGTGCTCAACATCATTATCAGATAAATGTACCTCAAAACATTAATCTCACCTCAAACCTGTTGGGATGGTTAGTTTCAAAAAAAAAAAGGATAGCAAATGTTGGTGAGGCTATGGAGAAACTGAAACACTTGTATTCTTTGGATGGAAATATAAAATGGTGCAGCCACTATGGAAAACAGTATGGAGGTTCTTAAAAATTAAAACAAAAAATAGTACTGTGAAATGATCTGCTCCCAGGATATTCAGACAGAAGCTTGGTTTTGATTCAAAGTCCTTTCATTTGCTCTTGTGTGGAATATTCTTTCTTTAGATACTTAATGTGGTTTCTGTTGTGGCTTCTTTCAGCTCTCCCTCAAATGGTGACTTTTTGGACTTGCATCCCTTTAGCACTCTCCTTACCCTTTTTCTCCCTTCACTATCCTTTTTAACTGCTTTGATAGCACTTACTAGAACTTCAAATTTATGTTATGTGTTTATTGTCTGTCTCCTCTACTAGAATGTAAACACTGTGAGGGTAGGAATCCAATCTGTGTGGTTCACTCACAGTTTTTGGCAAATAACTTATCAATAAATATTTGTGGAATGAATGATAGAATGAATTCATATACATATTTTTATACTGTGTTAATCTAGTTTTTCCTGACACAGTTCTATAATTTTAAGTTAGAATTTTTGTGTTAGTAACAGTTCTGTTTGCAAAACTGAATATATAAAAAATTTTAGTAAATTCTTTCCACTTTTAATTTGATTTCATAAGCACAAAGCCATTATGATGATGAGAACCAGTGATAAACCAAGGAGTTAAATTTGTGCGAAGTATCTAAGGATCACAAAAACTAGAGAAATAGTCTCCCTCTTGCTTTCTCTTTCTCTTTCTTTCCCACTTTCTCCAGTACCTCCTTTTACTCAGAATATGAGCCATTTATTAGGGCAAAATGTGGAGTAGGTATGCCATTATAGGGATTCATCATGATAAGACCAAGATTTTGTGTGGGATGAGCATTTGGGAGCAGAGCACTGAAGATAAATGTTAGAGGCCTCAGGCTGAGATATTTCCTCTAAATACATTCCTATGGCTCACTATTTTTATAACATATTTCAGTTTACCAGGTCAGAATATTAAACTTCATTGACCAAATCTTCAGAAGCTTCTGCTTTATAAAGGAACTCCTATTCCCATCAGAATGCTTTGTGAAGTTTTTTGTTTGTTTTTTAAAGGTTAACCTGATTCATGTAAATTATAATAACATGCTAATACATTGCTTGTGTGTCTCTAGCAATATTCCGGGAATGAAACCTGAAAGGCCTGAGATGGCTAATACGATTCATATCAGCTAATTTAAATAACAAAAAATACAGTTTGATAATGTTTACAGTAGTAAAATACTTTCAAGTGAATATCACACACACACACACACACACACACACAAAATATAAAAGTTTTACAGTCTAAAGCACTTATTTTTAGGGTTTCTAAACCACAGATTTAAAACTAAATCTTAGCATGATCTCTAAGCTTAGATCATCTTAGCATGATCTCTAAGAATATTGTTAAATATATTCATATGGTACAAAAATAAATATTTAAATGTCTTCAGTAATATGTGTATTATGTCTAATTCCACTTAGTATAATACAGCCAGAATATTTAAAAGTTGTATTGACTGTATTTTCCTAATACTTATAATAGAAACCCTCAGCATAATTTTTAAGTAATAGGTAAGTTCATTCTTAAGGCTAATTTCTGATGATTTGTACCTTTTTGAGTGAAATATAAATGCAGTATTAGAGTTCTCTGGTAGCTCAGTGGGTTAAGGACTCATCAGTTTTCACTGCTGGGTCACTGCTGTAGTGTGCGTTCGATACCTGGACTGAGAATTTACAAATGCTCTGAGTGCAGCCTCCCGCCAAAATCTGTGGAGTAAATGAATTAATAATGAATGAATTAATGAATGGGTTATAATTCTAAAAAAATTGATAATAAGTAAAGGCAGTATCCTATGAGCTGAAACTGAAACAATCCATAGTTTAGTCTCATATTGGGATTCAATAGAGAAGGAGTAATCTAATGCTAACTTGTATATTCAATCACTTTAATTGTATAGGTGATTGTAGTTCATTATATAAACATACTGAAGTATAAGAATAAAGAATTTTCTGTATTGAATTACTAATTTAAAACAGTACTAAGATTAATAGTCTCCTTGTTATGTCAATATACATGATTGATCTCAGTTTCCTGAAATTTAGTTATTGTAACTCTCTCTTACCACTATGGAATTCTAAGATTTTTAAAAGTAGGTTAAAAAATAAATTAGTGATTTTATAATCCAGGAAGATAAAAATGAAGACAGAAGACCAAAAGGGACTAGAAAATTGGATATCCTCATGCATTAAAGTGTAATAATAAATACTTTAGCTTCAGGATATAAATTCACATGACCCCCTGCTAAGGGTTATGAGAAAGAATTCTTTTGGCACAATCTCTGTCTTTAGAACTTCACACCTCAAGACACAGAAATGAAATTAAATATGGAAAAGACCAGCTACAGAATAAAAATGTTAAATAATTACATAGATAAACAGACACACAATACCATCAGGTCAGAGGAGAAAAGAAGGAAATTGAGGAAGAGTAGAAAATTAGTAAAATTTCATCATTTGTGGCTTTTAAAAATAATTATTCCATTAGTGATTAGATTTGTTTAGCTGAATAATCCCAATATAATGGGCAATGATTAAAAAATCATACCCATGAGGAAAAAGTATTCTTTATTTTATTTAACAGAATTGCATCAATACAAGTAGATTTTAGACATACTTGACCAATGCCTTGAGAATCTAATCACTGAATGACAGAAAGAAATATAAAAATTCTTACAAACAGTAACTTTATTTCCAAATTTATTTTCTTTCCCTTCAAGATACTAAAGCACACACAGTTTGCAAAATCCTTATTTAAATAGTTTTCATGGAAGTTTTTTTTTTTTTTTCCTAGCTACATAACTGACGACTCCATGAGAAAGAATTGTGATATATATAAATCTTGACTAGGAGACATAGTCTCTTAAATAAAATTTTAAAAAATACACATAACTGTTAATATCTTTATATATTTTCATTAGCTAACCAAATATTTTCTAGCCAATAAGCTCAGTGTTCATTATGCATTAGTAAGCTTGAGTTCTGATGTTTTTTTCAGTGGTGTAATGGATGTTTGGGAAAACAGGAATAAATAGTATCAGATTTTTCCAGAAGCCTATTAGCTTATACAGGTGTGAGTGACATACTCTACTTTTTCTATCAGGTGGCTACATAGAACCACAGCTAAAAAAGATTTCCAGTGCTATCAGAAACATCTTACACTGAAACAGTGGATTCCGTCTTAGAAGGTATGTTCCCATTGAGGGAAGATTCATTTGTCTATGTGTGTATTTGTTCTGGGGTTAGAGGTCAGCAAGACTCGGAGCTCTGGGATTAACTTTTTAATCTTTCTGAATTTCTACATATTTGCCTTCAGTTACATTCAAATGGTTTTTTTTCTGGTTATTGAAAGTTGCAGAAGTTAACATAAAACTCTGTTTCATATGTTATCCCTTTGTTTCCGGTACAACATATGCAAAGTATTCAATGAATTTATTGGAAAGGAGTAAATTTTTGTATATTATATTTTATTGAAGAGTCTTCCTTAGGTTTTTAACAATGAAAAACTCTGTCCCACTGAACTGTGTAAGTCTTTCCTTTTTTTTCCCCTTTATTATTATTACTATTATTTTAACCTAAAACACCGTGGCCTTGTCTATCACCTCTAGCAGATAGCTAGCAAAGTTAAGAAAAAGTGTTTCCAGAAAAAGTGTTTGCAATCTGCTTCTGGCCTCCAGCTGCAATTTCTATTCTGTTTCCATGGAAATGGAGATCAGATAAATAAAATAATAAAGTAAAAGGTAATTCTCTTACTTACGAATTTTTTTGAGCTTGTGGGTTTTTTTCAATAAAAGCATAGTGATTTTTTTTCCAGTTGAGATCAAAAATTTAGTAGTAATTTTTTTGAAACAATTTTCATTCCAGAAACCAATTACTTAGGCACGACTGTATAACTTTGTAAGAGAAATAAAAGCACTGGCCTTGATATGACTCAGTCTGTAATCTGTATTAGTCTTATGATATCCAGTACAACCTGGCAGACCAAAGAGTATGCCACTGGTTCCCAGTGGGGGCATGGCCTCAAGAAAATGACATAGCCCTCCTCACTTTGGGTTAGTAGGAGTTGGAGTGATGCATCTAGTCAGTCGAGCTGTTGAGGAGGACAGGAGGAAGAATCCATCTCCAATTCAAAATGTGCCCACAGTAAAAAGTGGCATCTTAACCATTGCAGTGACAATTTTGGGAACAGCTTGGTCTCCAGATCTGCTCCTGTTTTCCCTTCTCATTAGTTAGGGCCAGTCTGTTCAGTGCTGCTATTCTTTTATCACTTCTAAGCTCTGAAAGATGAGTATGAGATTAAATCCATGCTTTTTTTTGGTAACCATTATTCCTGAGTATTAATTACTTCACTTTGTTTCCTTCATGTTTTGCCATATCAAAGTCTTCTGTTCCTCTTCTAAAATAATCGATTTCTTTGCTACCTTAAAAAAGTAGGCAGAGATACCTGAAGATCAATTCTGGATTGTTTTGAGCCATATTATTGCCTCTCTAAAACCTGTGATGGGAGTCACAATCTGATGGGACCATAGCTTTGTACTTACAATGATTGTCATAGATATTCTCTGTGTTCTTCCCTAATGGAAACACACCCACTTTTAACATTTTTACTGAGCTATAAGGCATGTTTCATTTTTTACATGGTTTATTTGAAGTATTGTCTAACAAGATATACATTGTGTTGATTTTACATTTGTTGCAACCTTCTATTCATCACACATGCACACACACACCCACGCACACACACCCACATAGACACTCCTTTAAAACACAGGACAGGAATACACTGTGTAATAGGTATACACTCTTCCCTGGTGCCCATGGCCTGACCAACAGTAAAGTAAATTTCCCATTTTGCATTGCAAATCCATGCCCAAGTTCAACTCATGCCTTTTGCAGTGTGTTCTTATTTTTACATGTTCTGAGATTTCCTGGCACTGAGAGTCTTCATGACAGCACAGGAAAATTCATGAATGAGAATAGAATGGTTGAGAGCATGAGATGTTCTGAAGTTTAAGTGCACCCAGCACATAGTTAATGTGAAAATGTTTTATAACTATGTAAACTGGACAAATGGAAAAACAAAGATAAAAGTAGTGGGGTTAACATTTAAGTGCTCTCCAGCTTCAGTTTTGTTAGTGAATGCAAAAGGGGTGATTGAATCATTAAAATATGTTGTTTTTAAAATATTTATATACTGATGGACAAAAGGTTATATTATTTAGGTATATATAAAGTACTTCAATTCAAAAATTATTTTCAAAATTATTAAAAATGAAAAGGTATAACAATATACATTAGACTGTAAAATTTATATTGATTTAGAAATAACAAATGAGATAGCGACTTGGGGCACATTTTCACATACTTTGAACAGCCCAATCTTCTTGTTTCTGGCTGTAGCATTGTCTATGCAGCCAATTCACTGCTCGGGCCTGAGCATCACTGGCCAATATACAAAGCAGAAACTGGGGCCACAACAACACAACCTAAGACTGTACCTAGAAATTTGAGTCCTAGAGTACTTTGTTTTATCACCAAGTACCATGCATGGCATTCTTAAAAGTTACCTGAAAAGGGATAGTAAGTTATATTGTGACTACAAGTGTTTGGGAAAAGAGAGCCAATTATATTGCTATTTGTCTTTCAAGTTTAACTTCATGTGTCACTTACCTGCTGGCTGGGATCATGTGGAACTTCAAAGTTACCACCCCTATGCAACTTTTATGTGTATTACTTTCACAAGAAATGAACAATGTGGGCAAATGCTAAACTAGTCAAAACATTGCGAGATCCGGTTTGACTTGGACTGTCCCAAGAAAGGCCTGGGGTCACCTAGGAATATGATACTGAAAATATGACATTAGTTCTGTTTGAAATTTGGGGGTTTATTTAGTCAAAAATAATTGCAGAATTAGGGTGATCCCAATGTGACTCAGTGGATTAAGAACCTGACTAGTATCCATGAGTGTGTGAGTTCAGTCCCTGGCCTTGCTCAGAAGGTTAAGGATCCAGCACTATCGTGAGCTGTGGTGTAGGTTGCAGATGCAGCTTGGATACTGTGTTGCTATGGCTGTGGTGTAGGCCAGCAGCTGCAGCTCCAATTCATCCCCTAGGCTGGAAACATCCATATGCAGCAGGTGTGGCCCAAAAAGTTAAAAAAAAAAATGCAGAATTAATCATATGGAGAGATTTTAAATAAACTATTATCAAGTTTAAATGTCTCTGAAAATCAAATTGACCTTATATTTTGGGATTGGGATAACAGGAAATCCATTCTAGTTTTTTTCCTCCCTCAGTATATTACTTATAGGATTCCACATACATTCTATAGGAAAACAAAGTAAAAATAAGTATAGAATATTGAAATATATAATTATTTTTCCAACTGAAAGGACATTCTGGTAAATTGGTAACAACCTAGGAAGTGGTGTTTAGATGTTAAATAGAATAATTAACTTAATCTTCGATGACCCTAGGGGCATTTTGACATTATTCTGCCCTTAAGAGTTACGTGGCAATGTTTCTGAAAAGCAGTAAACTCTTACTCTTTACTTTATAGGAGCTCTTTATACATTCTGAAAGCAAATCCACTGTCGATAATGTGGCTGTAGCAAATATCTTTTCCCAGCCTGTGTTCCAAATTTGACTTGTCTTTTCAAGTTCTAAGTGTGACTTGTCTTTTCAATTCCTTTAGAGAAAAAAGACGTATGAATAGTTTCATTTTTTTATCCTTAATGTAATAAAATGCGTTATTATTCTTTTTTTATACTTTCTACTTTATATATTTTACTTAAATCCTTTCCTCAGCCCCCTAATGAATCAAATGATTTTAAAAAACATAAAATCTGCCATATTTTAATTCCCCTCATTTTCTTTTTATATTTCATTGATTTGCTTGACTAGCACAAATATGTCCAATATTTAGAATAGAATGTTCCTTCTACACGTTTATGACATGACTATGTCACAAATTAATAAAGTTATCAGGAAAATTAATTCTACTTGCTGACAATTATCAGATAAGATTTTTTAAAATCATTTACTTAAAATCAACCTAAATAATTTTATCTTTCAAAAAAAAGAAAAGAAATTCTTTCTTACCTTGACACCATTAAGATTATCTTCAACACTTTTTTTAATAGTTTGTAAGTTTTTCTTTTATGCCAAATATTTTAACTTTATGAAATGGATTGTTATGTATGGTGTGAGGTAGGGATTCATATATATTTCAACATGAAAAACATCCCACCTTTCTTTTACCTAAAATGATAGTTCTGTCATATATCAGGCTACTATGCTTTTACAAAAATAATGTAATCTAAATATAGCACTTGAAGAGTTCATGTTCATTTTTATTGTATCTTTCAAGGCTCTTTCAAATCAATACTATTAGAATATATTTCACATCATGCTGTATATACTCTTTGTATTTGACATTTAACTTACAAAATTTTTCCCACTTTTCTACCCAATCTTTTTAAACATTACTTTAATGAAGTCCTGAGATTCTTTTATGGAATGAATATTGTGACTGCTGCTAAATTTATATATTGAAGTCCTAACCCTCATTGTAGCTGTATTTGGAGATGGGGCTTTTTAGGAAGTAATTAATGTTAAAATTTATAAGGGAAGGCAGTGATTTTTACCAAGTTAGTACTTTCATAAAAAGAAGCACCAGAAAGCTCATATTATCTCTTTTTCTCTCTTTGCCATATGAGGACACAACTAATCACAAACACAGAAGAGAGCTCTCATCAGAACTCAAATTGGCTCTTACCTTGATCTTGGATTTCCCAGCTTCTAGAACTGTGGGAAACTAATTTCTGTTTTTCAAACCTCCCAGTTTGTGGCATTTTGTTATGATAGCTCAAGCAAACTAATCCACATTGATTAGGTCTTTTAAGTAGTATCAAGTCCTTTGATACAATAAATAATGCTACATTGACTGGGCCCAGAGTAAGGATACATTAAGATCTTTGATACATGATAAATTCTCAAGAATAGATTTAGTAAGTCAAAGGACCAAGTATATTTATAGGTTTTAAAAATATTTTGCCATATTTTTTCCCAAATGAGTGTGTTATACATGTGTCAGTGGTATTAGAGCATAACAATTGTGTATTAAATTCAGAGAGTTTGTTATAACTGTTTTAATGTGAATGTGATTAGTATGATGGTACTTATTGCTTTGATTTTCAATTTACCACCCATTATTTTTTATTTTTATAATTATTTGATGAATTTTATTATATTTATAGGTGTACAACAATCATCTCAACCAAATTTTATAGCATTTCCTTCCCAAACCCTCCATGCATTCCCCCACCCCCCAACCTGTCTCATTTGGAAACCATAAATTTTTTAAAGTCTGTGAGTCAGTATCTGTTCTGCAAAGTTCATTGTGTCCTTTTTTTAGATTCCACAAGTGAGTGATAGTATTTGATGTTGGTGTCTCATTGACTGACTGACCTCACTTAGCATGATAATTTCTAGGTCCAGCCATGTTGCTGCAAATGCCATTATTTCTTTCCTTTTGATGGCTGAGTAATATTCTGTGTGTATATGTACCACATCGTCTTTATCCACTCCTCTGTTGATGGACATTTAGGTTGTTTCCATGACCTGGCTACTGTATAGAGTGCTGTAATGAACATTGGAGTACATGTGTCTTTTTGAGTCATAGTTTTCTCTGGATAGATGCTCAGGAGTGAGTTTGCTGGATCAAAAGGTAATTCTATTTTTAGTTTCTTGAGGAATATTCATACTGTTTTCCACAGTGGTTGCACCAATTTGCATTCCTACCAACCGTATAATAAAATTCCTTTTTCTCCACACCCTCTCCAGGACTTATTGTTTGTAGACTTTTCAATGATGGCCATTCTGGCCAGTGTAAAGTGATACCTCATAGTGGTTTTGATGTGCATTTCTTTAATAATTAGTGATGGTGAACATCTTTTCATGTGTTTTTTGGCCATCTGAATGTCCTCTTTGGAGAAGTGTCTGTTTAGATCATCTGCCCATTTTTTAATGGGGTTGTTTGTTTGTTTTTTTCAGTGTTGAGCTATAGGAGGTGTTTATAAATTTTGGAGATCAATCCCTTTTCAGTCGACTCATTTGCAAATATTTTCTCCCATCCTTTGGGTTGTCTTTTCATTTTGTTTACAGTTTCCTTTGCTGTGCAGAAACTTTGAAGTTTAATTAAGTCCCATTTATTTTTGTTTTTATTGTCATTACTCTAAGAGGTAGATCTGAGAAGATGTTGCTGTCATTTATGTTGGAGAGTATTTGCCCTATGTTTTCCTCTAAGAGTTGTATAGTGTCTGTTCTTATATCTAGGTCTTTAATCCATTTCAAGCTTATTTTTGTGTATGGTGTTAGGGAGTGTTCTAATTTCATTCTTTTACATGTGGCTGTCCAGTTTTCCCAGGCCACCTGTTGAACAGGCTGTTTTTCCTCCATTGTATATTCTTGCCTCCCCTGTCATAGATCAGTTGACTGTAGGTGTGTGAGTTTAATTGTGGGCTTTCTATCCTGTTCCACTGATCTATATTTCTGTCTTTGTGCCAGTACCATATGGTTTTGATGACTGTAGTTTTTTCATATAGTCTGAAGTCAGGGAGCCTGATTCCTCCCAGCTCCATTTTCCTTTTTCAGGTTGTCATTGGCTATTCTGGGTCTTTTGTGCTTCCAAACAAACTTTAAGATATTTTGTTCTAGTTCTGTGAAAACGGTCCTTGGTAATTTGATAGAGATTGCACTGAATTTGTAGATTGCCTTGGGTAGTATAGTCATTTTGATAATATTGACTCTTCCAACCCAAGAGCATGGTATGTCTTTCCATCTGTTCATGTCATCCTTGTTTGCTTTCATCTGCATCTTATAATTTTCAGAGTACAGGCCTTTTGTCTCTTTAGGTAGGTTTATTTCTAAGTATTTGATTCTTTTGATGCGATGGTAAACAGGATTGCTTCCCTAATTTCTCTTTCTGATCTTTCATTGTTAGTATATAGAAATGCAGTTGATTTCTGTGTATTAATTTGTATCCTACGATTTTGCCAAATTCGTAGGATACAAATTAATGATGAGCTCTAACAATTTTCTGGTAGAGTCTTTTGGATTCTCTAGGTATAGTTTCTTGTCATCTGCAGAGACTGATAGTTTTACTTCTTCCCTTCCAATCTGGATTCCTTTTATTTCTTTTACTTCTCTGATTGCTGTGGCTAGGACTGCCAAAACTATGCTGAATAGTAATGGTGAGAGTGGATATCCTTGTATTGTAAGTTTTCCCTGTAACTGAAGGGCCACCAGCTTAAAAAAAAAAAAAGGAGACATGGAGGAAAAAGGTTGTATTTTAAGGCACATATACACATAAAAAATACTCATACCTAAAATATAAAAATACTTAAAAAACATACATATACATATATGCCTATATATAAATTAACAATTACACTAAAAATCTGTGAAAAGCAATGACTTTAGCATGTTATTTTAGTGTTATTTTAGTGTGCCTAGTTTAGAAACTTGTACATACAATTACACAATAACTGAAACTACAAGCTAGTTGGTTACTTTAATAGACATTTGGTCTATTTTCATTATTTAAGAAAAGAGACGTTTTCTGAAGTATGGCTTTTAAGCTTTCAATTTATAGGTTTCAGAATCAGGCCAGCATGAATCGCAAAGAGCCAATTACTACAAAGCAGTGGTATTGACATTTCTTTAATATTTCCACAAACCTTATTTCTCCTGTGAGCAAAATAGTTGCTGCGGTTTGCTCAGAATTGGCGGCCACGATTGGACTGGCCGTCAAAGAGTCCCTGTGTCTCTCGCTAATTTCAAGCTCTAGTGAACAGTGCTGCTGTGGCAGGACCAGTGTGTGACATTAGTAGCAGCCCTGGCACAACTTGGGGATAATCTTAAAGAAACTTATGGATGTTGCTAATTAAAGGGAAACATGTTTGCTGGTTCTTTTCCTCAATTTTTTTCTCTTTTGTCTTTGTTTAATAAAATATTTTGCCATGGTACAATTCATTGCTACAAATAATATCAAAGGCCAGCAGGTATTATAAAAATACAAGTGAAATATTATTCCATTAGTAGAAAAAATAAACTAACAGAAATCATGCACTACTAAACTTGTCTAAGAGACAACAGATGTACTTTTCTATGCTATTTTCCTCCCTTAGAGATCTCTTTCATGTACTCACTCTTCCACTAAAGAAAGGCAATCTAAATGTAATCTTCTGTTTCTTCACCTGGAATCATCGCTCATTTCCAATAATCATTTGGTCCATGACCCCTACCTCCACTAACATATAGTCTTTATGAGTTTACCAATGACCTCCTAGAGACTCAGTTGAAATTGAAACATTTCACTTCTTTTTTTTCTTTAGCTTTTTAAAAACTATTTCTTAACTGCTATTTCTGAAACATATATATTTAGTCTGTTATCAAATTTTTTATCATTTTCATTTAACTGTGACTTTTCCTTTTTAGATTCTGTGGGTTCCTCATCCCATTCACTCGGTAAATATTTTCCTAGGTTTCTTCCTTGTAACTTTCTCTTCTTAGCCTTTGTTTTATCTATCTAGTAATCTCATTCTCTTTTAATGGCTTTAGCTACCACTCAGATGCTGATAAGTAATACTTACATACTCCTCTTATGGTGTTCTCCTAAGAGCCTAAGCTATAGTTTTACTTGCTATTTAGCCTCTCCATCTAAAAACTAACAGACATCTCAAAGTCAGTATGTTTTGGAAATCTATTTGGCAGTATATATTAAACATGAAAAAAGGTGTGTTCTCTGACCCAGAATTCCACAGTCTGGTCTAGATTCCACAGAAATATATGCAAATGAACACACACACAAATACACACACACACACACACACACGAATGTTCATAGTATCATTATTTATAACAGCCCAAACTAAACTAAAAAACCCAGACAACAGTAGAAAAGGCATATTAATTAGAATAAATTATAAAGTGGAATACTGTGCAGCATTGCAAGTAAATAAAATGTTTGAGTGCAGATACTGTTTCTCTTTGAGAAAGAATAGGGGTCACTGGGATAAGTTGCAAGTGGCTTTTTATGGGACTGACAATGTTCAATGTTCTCTGTATTGATTTGGATTCTGGTTACAAATGTAGCCCCTTAGTAAAAATTGATCAAGCTGTACAATAACAAATTGTGCACTCTTCCATGTATCATTTATACTTCATGAAATATTTAATAATATTACTTCACAAATGATAAAATTCTTTTTCACACTAGCACAGAAATAACTTTTAAAGTATATCTAATCATAATGCCGTACGGACTAAAATCCTTCAGTGTTTTCCTATTGACTTAAAATTGAAAACCCAAGTATCTGGAGTTCCTGTCGTGGCTCAGTGGTTAACGAATCCGATTAAGAACCATGAGGTTGCTGGTTCGATACCTGGCCTTGATCAGTGGGTTAAGGATCTGGCATTGCCGTGAGATGTGGTGTAGATTGCAGACGTGGCTCGGATCCCACGTTGCTGTGGCTGTGGCGAAGGCTGGCAGCTACAGCTCCTGTTAGACCCCTAGCCTGGGAACCTCCATATGCCGTGGGTGCGGCCCCAGATAAGGCAAAAAGACAAAAAAAAGGAAACCCAATTATCTAATCATGGAGTAAATAATCATTTATGATTTAGCTTCTGCTAGATCTAGCCTCATCTTTAACCGTGTTTTGGCCACATCAAACCACTTATCTAATGTTTTTGACTTTCATTAATTTTCTGAATATTATTATTAGAGATTCATTTTTTATGTTTATGTGTAAAGGCTCATATATATTCCAGTGTAGTCCACTTTGATTCATGAGGCAGTGAGGCCTTTTCTCTTTTGCATTTCTGTACTTTTCTCTGTGTATCTCTTTTGTAGTACCTAGTTAATAATTATTATTCCTTTTATGGCTGTGGCTTGGGTTATTGCTGTGGTTCAGGTTCAGTCCCTGGCCTGGGGACTTCCACATGTTGTAGATGTGGCTATGTAATCTACAACTCCAGAAAATAGTAGTACAACCCAAATCCTAACAAGATTAACAAAAAACCTGTTACCCAGTGTGATATGCCTGTCTTTCACTGAAATTTGCAAAGCAAGCCAAAAGGCAAGAGGAACAGTCTGAAGAGAAAAAGAAAACATCAGAACAAGATTCATGCATGATACTTATATTGGAATTAAAAGATAGGGAAATTAAAATAACTATGACAAATATGCTAAGGGATCTCATGCAAAAAAAGTAGACAACATGCAAGAACAGATGGTTAATGTAAGCAAAGAGATGTAAGCTCTAAGAAAGAAAGAGAAGGAAATGCTAAATCAAAAACACTGTAAAAGAAATAAAGAATTCCTTTGATGAACTCATCAGTAGACTGGGTATGTGTGAGGAAAGAATCAGTGAATGTGAAGACATGCCAGTAGAAACTTCCCAAACTGGAATACAAAGAGGAACAAAAATATGACAGAAACTGAAAAGAACACCTAACTGTTAGGCAATTTCAAAAGGTGCATCACACACAATTGTAGTGGCAACAGGGGAAGAAAGAGTGAACCAAAAGAAATATTTGAAGTTAAAATGGCTGATAATTTTCCAAATTAATGACAGACACAAAACCACAGATCCAGAAGGCTCAGAGAATATCAAACAGGTTAAATACTTAACAGAGTTACAAAGGTAACATCAAACTGCAGAAAAATCAAAGATTTTTAGAGAGAAAATATTTAAGGAAACCAGAGGGGGAAAATCACCATACCTTTAGAGGAACTTAGATAAGAATTATGACAGACATCTCAAAAGAATATAATCAAAAAGAGAGTAAAGTGAAGTATTTAAAGATCCAAAAGGAAAAAAAAACCTGTAATTCTATATTCAGTAAAATCATAAACTGAGGAATTTATTGATAGGAGAATTGCCTTCAAGAACTGTTAACATATAGTATTTAAGGAGACAGGAAATGATATAGGTCAGAAACTAAGATTTACATAAAGAGCATGGAAAAAGGAATACGTGAAGGTAAAATAAATCTTTTAATTTTCTTATTTAATGATCTAAGTATAACTATTTAGGTAATAATAATAACAATGCACTCATGTATTCAGTAAACATAATATGTGGATAAGTGAAATGAATACTAGGAATACCTTAAGGGACAAGAAGGATGAGTTAGGGATGCTCTATTATAAATGCAGCCTACATGTAAAATGGTATAGTGTTATTTGAACATTGACTTAGATTAATTCAAATGTATATTGGAAACAATAGGGCAATCATGAAAGGTTTTGAAAAGTATAACTGATATGCTGAGAGGAGATAACTAGAATATGAAATACAGAAGAAACAGATGGCAAAAAAAATGAACAAATATAACAAATAGAAAACTGTTACAAACATGATAGATATTAATCCAACTATATAAATTATCACTTAAAATTTGAAACTTCTAAATATACTAATCAAAAGAAACAGATTGTCAGAGTCAATTAAAAAGAGCTACCTCTATGTTGTCTATAAGAAAGACATTTTAAACATAAAGATTCAGATTAAAATTAACATATGTAAAAATACACATAATGTACTTGTCAATAAAAGCTGAAACAGATATATTAATTTCAGACAAAGCAGACCTCAAGAAAAGAAATCTAGGCATAGAGAAAAATATTGTATGATGCTAAAGGAATCAGTTCTCCAAGATCTAACAATCCAAACATACATGAATCAAAATAGAGTGTCAAAATGTGTGTGGCAATCAGCTGAAAAAAGTAATGGGCAACTGCACTATTGTGGTCAGAAATTTCAACACCACTATTACAGTAACTGATAATCCAATGAGACAAAATATTAATGAATATATTCTTAACCTGAAAAATATAGTCTCTGTATTTAGTTACTTGTGCATGTATTCCCACTATATCTTGTCCTATGTTTACATGAATATTATGTGTACATTTAAGTGATCGGAATGAAAGATACTCTGTCGGGCAAATGACTTATTTTATTTTTGATTTAATTATCAGAACAATGGTTTTTAAAGGAGATTAGTGTCTGAAGAAGCTGTGATAATGATAGTGCTGAAGATTATGTATCAAAAACAAAGCAGATTATTGTTCAAAAATCTAGAAGTAATCAGCTCTAGATATTCTCAGTGACACAGATTTTATAGACATACCCTTAATGCTATTAAAAAGAACCATTATTATTTTTGTATAAGAAAATTAAATTATAATTGCTAAGTGCTATAATTTTTAACCCAATGAAAGCCCTGATTTCTAAGGAAATTTCTCTTTTCTGAAGTCTTAAGAGAAATTATTGTATTATATTGCACCATATTTTTTTGGATAAGTAATGCTAGCTGCCATGTTTGATGGTTTCTATAATTTTACAAAGGGGAATTTTAATCATCATTTTTACCATATTCTAAGGCAGATCAGATAGATCTCTTAGGCAGCTTTCCTCTAAAAGTTAACCAGGGATTCAGATTATCCATTTAGTAATTTTGCTGTTAGATTCATGAACTGGGATAGAGAAGAAATGGAAGATTGAGGGAGATTACAGGCAGCAGATATCACTTGTGCCCACATTCCTTTGATTAATATTCAAATACATTGTTTCCCCTAATTACTCAGGTTTGGTGGACACATAGCATTATCTCCACCACAAGACTATATCAGAAAATTATTCTAATAAATTGCAATTTACAAGGAGCAGAGGCAATGAAATGGGGAAGAGACAGGCTTCAACAAATGGTACTAGAATAACCAGGCTTCCACATGAGGGGGAAAAAAAAAGAATATACGCCTGAACCTTACATCCTTCACAAAAATTAACTCAAAATGAATAAGACACAAAACACAAAAATTATGATACTTCTAGACAATAATATAGAACAGCTAGATGACCTTGAATTTGGTGATGACATTTTAGATGTAATACCAAGAGCACAATCCATGAAAGAAAGAACTGATAAGTAGGATGTCATTAAAAAGAAATTTCTGTTCTGTATAATACAATGCCAAGAGAATGAAAAGACAAGTCACAGACTTGGAAAAATATTGCAAAAAAATCTTTGATAAAAAAGTTATCCAAAATATACAAAGAACTCTGAAAACTCAACAAAATTACCAACAACCCATTTAAAAAATGGGCCCAAGACCTTAAGAGACTTCTCACTGAAGAAGATAGAGACTTTGCAAATAAGTATATAATAAAAGAGGTAGCAAGTTATGTCATTAAGAAAATGCATATTAAAGTAATGAAATACCACTACATTCATATTAGAATAGTCAGAACTCATAGCATTGTTAACACCAAATGCTGACAAGAATGTAGGGCAACAAGAGTTCTTATGTATTGCTTGTGGGAGCTAAATGGAACCACACTCTGAAAGACAGTTTGGTAGTGTCTTATAAAACTAAACACATGGAATTCCCATGGTAGCACAGTAGTAACGAACCTGACTACTATTCATGAGGACGTGGGTTCAATCCCTGGCCTCAGTCAGTGGGTTAAGGATCCAGCATTGCCATGCAGCTTCAGTTCTACCCCTAGCCTGGGAACTTCCATATTTTGCAGGTGTGGTCCTAAAATAGACAGAAAAAAAAAGAGAAACTCAGAAATCTTGGAGGAAAAAAAATAACCATACTCTTACAACACAGTCCAGCAATTGTACACCTTTGTATTTACTCAAAGGAGTTAAAAATGTATATCAACACAAAAACTTATACATAGATATTCATAGTGGCTTTATTATTTTATTTTATTTTTTGTTTTTTAGGGCTGTTTCGCAGCATATGGAAGTTCCCAGGCTAGGGGCCAAATTGTAGCTGCAGCTTCCAGCCTATGCCACAGCCACAGCAGCATAACTCTGTGACCTACACCACAGCTCACAGCAATGCTGGATCTTTAACTCACTGAGGTCAGGTATCAGTTTTGCATCCTCATTGCTGCTGGTTAGGTTTGCAACCCACTGAGCTACAACCAGAACTGCCATCTTTATTATTTTTAAATGGATTTTACAAATTTTATTTGGTAAAGTATCCATAACATATTTACTGTTTTAACCATTTTCACATGTACTGTTCATTGTCATGAGTACATTCACACCATTGTGATGGTCACTACCATCAATTTCCAGAACTTTTTTCTTCTTCCCAAACTGAAAATCCGTACCCTTTGAATGTTGACTCCCTATTCCTCCTCTCTTATCTCATGGAAACCACTGTTCTACTTTCCAACTATGTAAGTCTGTGAATTTGACTACTCTAGTTACCTCATATAAATAGAATCATGTGATGTGTGTCTTTTCTGACTGGCCCGTTTTACTTGGTATGATGTCCTCAAGGTTATCCATGTTGTAGCATGTGTCAAAATTGGATTCTTTTTTAAGGCTAAATAATATTCCATTGTACGTTATATCACATTTTGTTGATCTATTCATGTCCTAATGGATTCTTAGGTTGCATCCATCTTTTGACCATTGTGAATAGCTTTAGAAGTTTTATTCATGAGTACCCAAAGTTGGACGTATGCAAGATGCCATTTATTAGCAATTGGGTAGTAAACTGTGCTATATCCAGTCAAAAGGAATCGTCTAGTACTAAAGAAAAAAAATGAATTATCAGTCGATGAAAAGATGTGCATGAAACTTACATGCATATTACTAAATGAAAGAAGTCATCTGAAAAGACTACATACTGTGTGATTCTAGCTATATGACGGTCTGAAAAAGGCAAAACTATGGAAATTGTAAAAAAAAAAAAAAATCAGTAGTTGCCAAGGATTAGGAGGAAGCAATATATAGGCAGAGCGCAGAGAAGTTTTAGGACAGTGAAAATATTCTGTATGGTTCAATAATGCTGGTTACATGCCATTATACATTTGTTCAAACCCATAGAATGTATAACATCAAGAATGAACCCTAACATAAACTGTGGATGCTGGTGGTAATGATGTGTCAATGCAGGTTCATCAGAGTGGTACCAATGTACCACTCTGGTGGGGGATGTTGACAATGAAGGAAGATATGCATACTTGGTGGGGGGGCAGGAACTGCATAGAAAATCGCTGTACCTTCCTCTGATCTTGTTATGAACCTAAACCTGCTTTTTAAAAAAGACTATTTGAAAAAAATGTTTCAATCTTGTCTTTAAAGTAACACTGTTTTACTTACGAACTGAACAAAGATTGGTAATTCATATAAGTTCAAAGCTATTAAAAAATCCAGGCACTGGAGTTCCCTTCGTGGCTCAGTGGTTAACGAATCCGATTAAGAACCATGAGGTTGCGGGCTCGATCCCTGGCCTTGCTCAGTGGGTTAAGGATCCGGTGTTGCCGTGAGCTGTGGTGTAGGTTGCAGACGTGGCTTGGATCCCGCGTTGCTGTGGCTGTGGGAAGGCCGGCAGCTACAGCTCCTGTTAGACCCCTAGCCTGGGAACCTCCATATGCCGCAGGTGCGGCTCTAGATAAAGGCAAAAAGACAAAAAAAAAAAAAAATTCCAGGCACTTACAAATAACCTAAGATTAGATTTAAAAATAGAATGTATAATTTGAAGAGAATGTAATCTTTAAAATCACCTTAAAAATAACTGCCAAATTTTGTTACATAAATTTTATGATGTGTTGGATAATGTTTACAAACTTTCTATACAATTCAATAGACTAGAATCAAAGGTGGAAGTGATTCTTCCAATGTTCCCCCTAAAATTGATGTGTAGGCCATAGGAACTGACCAACATTTTTTTAATTTTGTTTTTCCTTACTCAGTATGCAGCATTAATTTACAAGAATTTTTAAAAATATTCTTTGACTCCAAAACATTTATGAATTGATTGATATGCACTGAGCTTGAGTCAAAGATTAAGATTATGCAGTTTTATAAAATTTTACAAAGTTTTTTTATTTCTCTAGCTCATATTATAGTTTCCTTCTTCTTGAAAACTAAAATCTGTTTTCACAATCTGTTTATCTCCAAATTACTAGATTTCCTGCTTTTTTTCCTTTTTTCAAATTATGACAGCAGTAGAATGAGATGAAAATGTGTCAAATCACTACTTACTATGCTATTTCCAGCATATTAACATATAATTCCCCAAAGTATATTTAGATATTGAAATAAAATGTTTTTGAAAAAAAAAGTGATGCTTAATGTAATTGGTTTTAAATTTATGCAAACTGTGAGGTTTTTTAACCCAGCTTAATGATTGACAAACTCTTAAAAAAACAGTCAATCTGAAATGAGCTTCCACTGTAAAAAATGTGATCATTATTTGAGCATTGCAGCAGGGTAATAGATAATAATAAGGGGTCAGAATTAGCTTCCTTTAAAATAATTTGTGTGCCTTACTGAGAATGACCGAACTTACTAGCAATGATATTTAATTTGGAACATTTGAGTATCACATTTACATTTAGTAAATAAAATGGATAGTTTTACTGTTGAATGTACATTTTTTGTACACATAATTTAAAAATTATGTCAATGTCTGTACTCAAGTTCATGTTATAGAACTAATAACAGAGAAAGGCCAAAAACAAGGGAAAGAAAAGGAAGTTTTACAGAGATTAGAATTGGCATGCCCTTCAACTGTTAGAGTTCATTTTTCCTTTAGTTAAAAAGAATCATTTGAATAAAATACATAAATATTAAAAAGGCAATTATGCTTTGTTACCAGGACGACAGAAACGAAGCACATGATAAAATAATGGGAATAATTTACAGCTCAGTGGGACAACCATAGAGACAATAATCTAATGGAAAAGGCACATTTATTTAAAAAGAAAATAAGATCTCTTATCTAAGTCCATCTTTAATTTCAACATTAGTGTACTATATGATAGTAAAGACCCCCACATTTCAAATCTTTCAAAGACATTTTCAGTAATTCATGGATGATTAGGAACTAACATAACTACTTTAATGCAAAGAGATTCCCCTGAATAGACTAGCAATTCAATTCCACTTAAGAAGAAAATGCTTTTACTTCCCCAGAAACCCTTCAATATTCTGTAATAAGTGATAGGTCCATACAGAATCCCTTAGATTGCAGGTAGGTCTGGCCCAACTGTTAACATTCCACAGCTCTAGTTATAAATGTGTAGTATGAACAACCAAACATAATAAACTCTCCAGTGGAGCCTCAGAAGTTAGAAAATAATTTCAGCCTTTGTAAAAAGGGTACATTTAAAATTAGCTTAATCTGCCATCTCCTCTGATGATAGCTGATAAATATTTTGAATAAGAATTTTGTAGTCTGGGAAATTCAATTCATTTGTAATTCAAGACCAGATGAGTAAAACATAAAACTAACATCAAGAATAGAATTGCGAAAAGATGGCTGGAACTAATACTAAGTCTGTCCTAATGGATACTTATCATTTTATTCAATAATGCAAATCTAAATTGAGCTGAGGTACTTCTGATAAACTGACCACAATTAGATGACAAAGCCTTGCATCCTCATATATCTTAAGTAGCCATAGTAATGTAAAGAGAAACCATATTTTGTAACTTGAAGAATCTCTCCAAATCTGAAAGTGTGTTGGGGGAGGATGGTACAGATTGTGAAGGAGGCCAATCAACATTCTTCTATTGATAACATCATCATCATCTGTTGATGACATCTTCATCAGCATTCTTATTTTGATGATATCATTGACATCAGCATTCTTCTATTGATGACTAGTATTTTGACTGAAGACTAGTGGTTGCCCAGTTTTCAAGACATTATTAGCCTATAAAGAGGGAAGTTGGCCAGAGGACAAATAGAGTTGGGATTCACAAGTAAGAAGACAGGGTGAGGGCTGGCATAAACAGGAATGTTTATTTTAGAACTGATGCCCAACAGATTGGTTTTTTGATCTATCTCTAGGGTCCTACAAAGAAAAATAGCTGTAATAAAAGTAGATGAAATGAAAGAACTTTATGTGAATTTAACAAAGTAAGAAAACTCCATTACATTTTGTGGACTAGTAATAGGTGACAATATAATTCTTTGGGGTAGGGCTGACTATGGGAGAATATGTTCTACTGCTTGAGCTCAGTATCTATCTACATAAAATCCCTACAGTATTAGAAAATAAGAGAAATTCACCTGGATGTCTTGATTGTTTTAGAGTCTGGAGATCAACCTTAGGAGTGACAGAGGCTGTCATGGCAGTGATGAAATGTCACCCTGAAGTGGAAGAAAAGATTTGGCTATGACAGAAGAAAATGTAAATGGTGACCTTTGGGGAGGCCAAGCAAAATTCTGCTAACCTACTCAAACCAGGATAGAAAGATGGAAATGCCTCAGGTTTCAGAGACTCAGAGAGTAGGGTCTATTGTCATCACAGATCTGCTCTACCTTCAGGCTAGTATAGCCAGGAGTGAGACTAATGTGAGATAATTTAGACTATTCAAGAGCACTTCCCTTCTTGAATATTCTGGGGCTTTGTAAATTGTAGATGTTAGTTTAAATAACCACTGCCAATGTAGAAACACAAACCTTATCAGGAATAACCACAAATTTTAGAGAGGAACATTTATCTACATTATCACCATTTGATCTTCAGAGTAACACTTGTAAGATAGGTATTAATGTCCCAATTTCTTAAAGGAAGCTAAGAGAGGTTAGGTAGTTTGTCGAGATAGGAGTATTATCCACTAGACAATTCTATGGCTGATTCTTATGGCTTTGTTCTGTTATACCATGGAGCCACAGAGAAGCCTAGAAAAAAATTCCATCATCGTTTACAAAAATCAGTATTTACAATTCCACATGAATATAGGTAGTACATAAAGAGAAATATTCTTTTTGCTTAAGAAATGATTGTATTTCATTTTTATATTTTTCTCATCAAAAACATGAAATGTGAGAACAGCTATCATAATCCTGGTTGACCTGAAGATCCTATAGGATTATTTTGTGAGTTGACTTTCATGAACAAAGAACTAGTGGAAAAAAAAATACCAATAAATCAATGAACATGTTATGGTGCTGACAAGCTTCTTGCCTGCTTTCCTACCCTTAGGAGACTGTCATTCCATTTCATTGTCAGTTTATAAACATCATTTTGCTAAGTAAAAAGGAGAGATAATTCATTCAGTTCACTTAGGGAAACCATGAACTTCAGGTCATCTAAACTAAATCTGTTTAAACCTCAGAAGTAATGAGAGAGCAAACATAAAATTATAGAAAATTCTAATGCTATTTTCATCTCAGGGAGTTCAGAATTCCATTATGCAGGGAATATGATTAACTGCACTGAATACTATGCTAAGTATCATGTTAGATGTGTGGGATTTATCATTATTATAAATGAAACAAAAGCATAATCCTGATCTAAATTGTTTGCAACATTACCATTGATAGCCAATGGGAAAGAAGAATCTTGCAGAGGAATGACAGGTGATTAAAAGACAAAGGAAGGTATAATTAAAACCATAAACTGTAAGTAAAAGAGCATGTAAACTACAGAGTCATTCATTCAGTCCATGGGTGAAAGAACCCAGAATAATTATATCAAATTAAATGAAGAGCAACTGATTTATCGCAAGCTCAGGCTAGAACAGATAAGAAAACTTCCTGACAGAAGCCAGGAAACCTTTTTCTGTCGAGTCTGGCCTGATTCACTGTTTGATTTCTAGTAACTTAAATTTCCTAAATTACTTTTTCTAGTACATTTGGGATAAAGCAAATCATGTCTCTTTCCCAGATATATGGGAAAGACAAGTAAAATGAAATAGTTGAAAAGATATTGGGAAGAAAGACAACATAATACAGCTACATACCCATTGGAGTAGCAAGACATGGTGAAAACTGCCCAGAGTCTTAAAATAGAAAAAAAACCCTCAGGTTTGAGTTGTTTTCTTCCTACTCTTGATCAGATGCTTAATGAGGAAATCACTTAACTTCCTAGAATGTCAATTTCCTCATATGTAAAGTGAAATAAGGATATATATGTTTGAATGAAGTTCAGATGAGAAAACATTGAAGTGTAATGTGGAAAATGTAACAAGCCAGAGAAATAAGTCTGATAATTTTTAAAAAGCAGTTCCAACGACACACAGTAGGAATAACCTACTGACAAACCTATGGCTGGGAGGTAACTATGAAACCTGTATATCCAAATTTGTCGGAATGTTACTAAACTCAGGTATAGTTGCTCACTGCTCAAAAGCCCATAACCCAGAGGCAATTGTCAGTAGAAAGGAAAGATACTTTAATCAGAAAAGCTGGCAAACTGGGGAGAAGGTAAACTTATGTCCCAAGATAAACGCCAAAGATTTTGCTCAGTTATGACAGTTTTTAAAGGGATAAAAGGGAGAAAAAATCCTGGTGATCACTGAGGCAGGAGATTGGGTTTTGCATCATTCTCCATGGGCTGTAGACTGACTGACACTTTCTTCAGGTGTTATCTTTCCCACATGATCTGCCTGCAGGATGACTAAGGGGGCCATTGAGGGTAGAGGACTAGTCATTCTTTAACTGCTTAATCCTTCATTCTTACCTCTTTTATTTTATTATTTAAAAAAAAAATTATTGGAGTATAGTTGATTTACAGTGTTGTGCTTCAAGTGTAGGGCAAAGTGAATCAGTTATACACGTACATATGTCCATTCTTTTTCAGATTCTTTTCCCACATAGGTTATTATAGAATCCTGAGTAGAGTTCCTTGTGCTATAGAGTAGGTCCTTGTTACTTACCTATTGTATATACAGTACTGTGTATATGTTACAACCTTCTAATGTATTCCCCATCCCCAGCATTTCCTCTTTGGTGACCATAAATTTGGTTTCAAAATCTGTGAGTCTGTTTCTGTGTTGTAAATAAGTTCATTTGTATCATGTTACTAGATTCCACATATAAGTGATATCATATGATATTTGTCTTTCTTTGACTTACTTCACTTAGTGCGAGGATCTCTAAATCCACTCATGTTGTTGCAAATGGCATTATTTCGTTCTTTTTTTTATGGATGGGTAGTATTCCATTGTGTATATATGTACCACATCTTCTTTTCTCTGTTGATGGACATTTAGATTGCTTTCACGTCTTGGATATTGTAAATAGTGCTGCAATGAACACTGAGAATTTTGAATTATATTTTTTTTTCCAGATAAATGCTCAGGAATGGGATTGCTGGATCAGATGGTAGTTCTGTATTTAGTTTTTTTAAGGTAGATCCATACTGTTTTCCATAGTGGTTGTACTAATTTACATTCCCACCAACATTGTAGGAGGTTTCCCTTTTCTACACACGCTCTCCAAAATTTATTGATGATGACCATTCTGACTAGCATGAGGTAATAACTCATGTAGTTTTGGTTTGCATTCTCTAATAATTAGTGATATTGAGCATATCTTCATATGCTCTTTAGCCATCTTTTATTCTAGGCAAAGAATAGGCAACAGGTTAGGCAAGGCATGGTGTATGTTCAGGAAAGCGTTAAGTCAGGGGTTAAGTTAAATTACCTAGTGATTTCATTCATATAATTAGTTTCTCAGGGCTAAAGGGGGACAAAAATGGGCAAAGAGGAAACGGACAAAAGGGCTTCTTTTAATTTCTGTCAAACATCATTTCATTTCTATGGGATTATGTGTGAAGGTCCATTTTATGTAAGTTCTTCATGCTGACATAGGGCAATGTATTCTCAGAGTAGAAGATATCAATATAAGTCTGTAACATCTCTTTGCAGACAATCTTAGTTGTTGACTTATGTATTCAGTCATAGCAAGCTACATATATTTTGATGCCCACCATGTTACAGATTACTGTGAGCAATAGTGTTAATCCCATTCTCCTAGGCTGGTTCTTATAATTGTGCTAGCCCATACATTTTGTCCTGTTCAAGATGGAGCAACTTATATTATGGCCACAGTGTGGTCATCATGCAGTTTGCTTTTCCCCTCTGGTGGCAGAGAGAGTATCTGTAAAACAGCTCAGGACTATTCATCAGGTTCTGAATCTGTGACTCTATTGTCCTCTATTAACTGCTTGGTTTTGTACTCAGAATAGGCCTTGCAAGGTTCTACTCCAAGAAAATCAGGCAATGTCAGTCCTGGTTGGTGTCTCACTATCTCATTATATATTAAAATAGTTTTAAACAGTTTTCCCACTTTATTCTAGTAGGCTTTCCAATTTAATATCATCACCAATTTCATACAGTGAAAATCACAAATTTAAAAATTATTAATTCCTGCTCCTTTATAACAGGCCAATGCTACTGTTCTCTATTGATGAAGGGAAACCTGTGAGAAAAGAGCTTCGGACTCTTAAGGTGGGGCGAGGGGTGGACAAAGCATAAAAGTTTTTTTTTTTTTTATAATAATGAAATCAGTCAGCTTGGAATTTCCTCTTCAAAATTTCATGTCTAGATATCATGGTTTATAAAGTAATCCAATTATTTCATAATTCATTTGCAAATTATGCCAAGTCATTTTCAAGATATGTGGTTGCTTTGGCAGTAACCTGAAAGTCACCAATGTTGCCTGCAGATGTGTTTTGTTTTGCATGCATAGTGAATCTTTTCACAGAAAAAAAAAAACGTACATTTCCAGTAACCATTAACTCTTGTGGGATTAAAATTAGGTTCTATTCACTTTGAAATCACTTGCCTGGCTCCTGAAGGTATTTGCATTTGTACCTGTGGATGCAACTTGGAAGTTAAAAATGAAGAATACTAAACTTCTATTAACTGAAAGGGTGCTGAGTTATAATGCCCATTAAATCCACATAATACATTTTGAACAGGTACTTTCCTAATTTTCTTAATCTTGAATGTGTTCCAACTTCCCTTTTATTCCCCAGTTTATTTCCAGTCTATGTAGTAGCATTAGGATATTCTATTTTCCTTCTTGAATAATCAGAAGTCATTCTAGGGAGTATAGATTTGAGCATGACAAATTGAACCCTCCCCACCCACCCACCCCCATAGCAGCCTTCCAAGCCCTAGCGTCCATTAGGTTTTAGGCTAATTTGAAAGTACCTCTACTTATGGTAGTATTCTTAATTCTTATATATTTTGAAATAACAGTCATAGATATTCAAACTTTTTTTTTTCTGTGACCTTGGATTTATAGATTTTTAAATCCATTGTTGTACTACTGTTTTACCACTAAATCATTCTCTGCATAGTTTTTATAGATCACTAAATAATGGGAACAAATTCCTTCTAAAGGTGAAGGTTATAGCTGTTGAGATTTTTGCTTCTCAGAATAAGACTTCTTTTCTCTTTACTATGCAATTCTCAGACTAATTGAAATGTTTAGGCCAGTTGGTGGTTTGTGCTTTTCCTGGCTTTGGATTACAAAAACCTTAGACTTTAGGGAAACAGAGATCTGTTGGCTTAGACAAAGCATTTCATAAAACACCCAGAGAGAGCTAGACTGTATTTTCCTGACAAATATTATCACAAAAAGAAAATGCTGGCATACAAACACATACACATGCACACACACTTTCCTCAGTCTAGGGAGAAGAAGAAAGAGAGGAAATTTTAGCACATAAATGTTGGTTAGTCTCAGTGTTCTGATTCATGGACAAAGAATTCAGGATGCAGGGCAGGAACGAAAGAGTTCCATGCCCCAGAGTGCCATGGAAGTGGAAGTATCAGGATTTCCATATCAGAATGATGTTGACAAAAAAATATACATATATACGGGGAGTTCCCTTTGTGGCTCAGTGGTTAACGAATCCGACTATGAACCATGAGGTTGTGGTTTCGATCCCTGGCCTTGCTCAGTGGGTTAGGGATCTGGCGTTGCCGTGAGCTGTGGTGTAGGTTGCAGACTCGGCTCGGATCCCACATTGCTGTGGCTGTGGCGAAGGCTGGCAGCCACAGCTCCTGTTAGACCCCTAGCCTGGGAACCTCCATATGCCGCGGGTGCGGCTCTACATAAAAAGGCAAAAAGACAAATATATATATATTTATATATTTATATATATATATAAACACACACACACACATATATAAAAGTTGTGCTTTAAGCTTTATTTTGGGCAAACTGAGGACTATAGCATGGGAGGCAGCATTTCAGATAGCTTTGAGAAACTGCTCCAAGGAGGCAGAGGCCAAGGTCAGTATATATGTGATTTTGGTGAAGGGGGAGATACATGCAACCAAGCACACATTCTGCAGAAGGTTGTTCTTGCTAGTCTCGTGAAGGTTACTACTAGTCACGGGAGCAGGCATGCCACCATGAAGGATTTTAGTGCTTTTCTAGATATGAGGAGATGCAAGAATTGGCCTCATAAACCTTCTCCTGAAAATATCTTACTATCTAAAGACCTGTCCTGCCATTTTTTTTCCCAGAGCATAGAGTGCCTTGCTCCTGATCTCCACTCTGAACACTTTCAGGGAGTGTTGAAGGTCAGCAGTTGCCGCAGTTCATAATGTAATCCTTGTAGAGGCAGATAGAAAGTGACAATTTTTAGTTGGCAGTGGCAGACATAACACAGAATTCCACTGGAACTGGGGACAGGAAAAAGAAATATCTCAGTGTGGATGGAAGACCAAGCAGTGGATAGTGGCCATCTTCCCATACGCCAGATGCAGAAGAACAAATAGCACCTCCCACGAAGCCTTGGCAATATTAGCTCCCTCACTCCCAAAATATATGACCCAACCCTGAGAAAAAGGGGTTGCCTTGGCTGAGGATGGATTCCACTGAGTAGTTAATAAGAGTTAAATTTTGAAATATATTTGAGAATAGAAAATTGCTATATGCTTTGTGCACCTGTTTTCACAAAGAATTTCATATCTAGAAAATGATTAATAAAAATCTGAAAAATGTTTTGTAGTTGCATATTGTTAATCTTATTCTAGGTATGGAATGCTCTGCAAAATAACTCAGGTGTGCACAGTAAGGTTAAATAATTCCTTTTGCTTCTGATTACATCTACATCACTGACTTCCACTGTACTTTATATAAGCTAATTTACATACTTAAATAATCCAGTATTAAATAAGGATATAATACTATTTCCAATGTCCCCATATGCTGATGGTCTGTACTTCAGGTTAGTAGTAGGATATACATATCAGTTAGGTCAATGAACTTAGTATGGTCCAAGACATGTATATATTAAATGTAAACTGTAGTATTATTAGGTTTGAGCATTTAACCAAGCACTAAATCTCCCTCAGTGAGTTTCAGTCCAAAACTTCATTCCTACCTCAAGAGAATGCAACACTTACTATTATCATACATGTGGAGTTAGAACATTTGGGTCCACTTAGTCTTTGCAAATGAGGTGACTTGCTTCTTGACTTCCAAAACCTTTAAGCAATCTATTTCTTATAACATGAATCAAAGGCTTATTGGATGTCTTCTGAACCATCTGGGTGAGTTAAGGGTAAAGGAATCTAAAATGAATGTATTCATTTCATTTAAAATACACATGGGCTTATAAACCAATTGAAAATTACTTGGCATAAACATAGAGGAACTTGGCAGAAAATATTTCCCTGAACCCAACACTTTTGACAAAGTCCAAATGCAATAAAAAATTGCCCACATTTTTAGCTATGATTTGGCAAAACAGTCAAATAATAATTAAAGGCAAGAAAATACCCTGAAATTAATTTGCAATAGTTAGAGATCTTTTTTTCAAATGAAATGTAGCTCGTGGAAGGCTTATGTGTCTTTTTCTACAATAATGGACCTTAACCTTTACAGGGAATAGTCTTTTAGCATCTGATTTTATCTGCGTAGCATTCACATGCTTCTGTGAATGAGGCATTGCTTCCTCTTGCCATTCTCTGTGCTGTGCAAGCTGAAAGTGGTACCAGGTGTCCTTCTTCCTCTGCACACAGGCACATATACCCACAAACTCGTGGGCATGTGTATGCACACATATACAATATACACAAGTGCAAACACCCTCCAGAAAATAGGCTCTACTCTCCATATTTGTTCTTTTGAATATTATATCTGCGTATTATGCTTCTAATTTACTGACAGAAGCAGTTACCCTAAGTTTTATATCTCTCTTTTTTTGCTTTGCTTTTTAGGGCCACACCTGTGGCATATGGAGGTTACCAGGCTAGGGGTCCAATTGGAGCTACAGCTGCCGACCTACGCCACAGCCACAGCAACATCAGATCCAAGCCACGTCTGTGACCTACACCACAGCTCATGGCAACACCAGATCCTTAACCCACTGAGCGAGGTCAGGGATGGGACCCTCAACCTCATGGTTCCTAGTCAGATTTGTTTCCGCTGCGCCATGATGGAAACTCCAAGTTACCCTAAGTTTTAAAAATGTTTCCTTCCAACATGTTTTGCCAGATAAAATGCAGGTTGCACAGCTAAATTTGAATATCAGATAAAACAGCAAATAATTTCTTTTAGTGTAAGTATGCCTCATGCAATATTTAGGACATGCTTATATGCAAAAAAATTCATTCTTTTCCTGAAATTCAAATTTTACTGAATGTCCTATTTTTCTTCCTAAATATGAAAGCTTTATTTCCAACATCTCTCAATAAATGTATTTAGAAAAGCAAATGTTTCAATGAATGAGTACTCAAGCTCCTATTCTGTAGTCACATTCCCTTTGGTGCTATAAGAACACAAAGATCTTCTCCCCTGGTGATTATATTCCAGGCAGGGGACATAAAACTAAAGTGCCAAGAATGCAATATAGATTAATTGCTAAATTATGTCAAACATCTATAAGTGATATGTTTATAGATAAAAAATGTAATGCGGCCTACTGAATTTAAAGCTTTTTCCCTGATTGAGATGCACATTGAAGGAAATGAAGGATTTATATATCTGGAAGAGATATAAAGGTACATTCCAGAGAAGAAGAACAAGGTTGAAATCTTAGAGAAGAGAATGAGTACAGTATGTTCAAGATACATTGCAGGTGTTCAAAAAATGGAAGCTATTAATATTAGTCAAAGATGCTTAAGACTGAAATATATATATACTCATACATACTTATTTATATTTTATATATGCTCATATATATATATTTCATATATACATGTGTCAACAGTTCCTTTCAGTAATTTGCAAAAGATATTCCTTTACCTCAAAAACACAGAACCACAGAATCACAGACTTCCAAACCTTATAATCTTTACCCTCAGCAATAATTAGCTAGAATAGGATTTGAGATAAATAATAGCATGGACTACATCAATTCTATTTTTATTCCCAGCTCTTAGCACAGTGGGTACAGTGCTCAGTAAATGTTTGTAAGACAAATTAGAAAACAATGCAGATAAGGGAGGGACGGAAAAGAGAAGGAGGGAAGGAGAAAGGAATGAGTAACTCTCTAAGGGAGGAAGATACAGAAGTTCTAAAATTGAATTATTATTTTAAATGATCATTTGTTTCAAGAAATGAAAGATGGAATGGAATTTCAAAGAGATCAATGTCACACAAGCGGGAATCCTGCTACCCTTTTTACTCATTTACTTTGAAGAAATGGTACTAATTCAAGCATTTAGAAAACATGCAATAAGATTCCAGAAAGCATTTTTTTAAATCACCCTTCAGAAATCACTCTTCTAGCAAAAACAAGGAAAATTTAAGTAAATATATTTATAGGGCAGTCATTAAGAAGTTTTTAGAAGTACGGGATCATGGGGTAAATGTGCAGTATTTACCAAAGATTCTTGAAGTGTAGAAGGCTCTGTGTTTGCTTTCTAACAGAGCTTGTTGTGGTGTATTGATGTCAGCGTCGAGTATAAAGGTCACAGCTATAGCTGACAAGATACAGCATCTCACTGTCAGTCACTGAATTTTTCCACTACAATGATAGAGGCTTGAATATTTGCCCTGCTTTGCTAGTTTTCAATCTCAGAAATCATTATGTTACCATATATGTGTGTTTTAAAAGATGAATATTGCTTTCCTTCTGCATTGATTTCTGCCCATTTATTAGTGACCCCCCCGCAGCACCAGTACCAGTTAGATAAACCAAGACGTAGACCAAGATTGTCCTTGTGGACCATGTGGGTACTTAGTACACATAGAAGACTTTCCAGAAATAACATGCAAAGACTGTAAATCTTGGCAGAGTCAAAATGGTCCTGGATATGGCACCTAAACACAGAGATTGACAGCTTTTGCCCTACATTAAAAAATCTGCAAAACCAAAACCAAAACAAACGAAAATGCTTACTAAGCATTTCCTCCAGGTAAGACTAAGGTAAAACAGCATATCCCATGATATCTGAACCTAAAATTTCTTGTGAAAAAAAGTCATTCATCTCTTGTATTACCCAGACCACTGTCTTCTCAGTTATCACCCGGAATCATGTTGCACATACCTAAGCATTATGGAGACCTCTTTGCATTTTGGTAATGATTTTACAGTATTTATATAGAATCACAATGCTTATTTTTTAATCAATACAAACTATATACATACTTTTTTTTTTAATACACTGGAATTACATCATCAAGAAAGAAAATTAAACAGAGCATCATTCCAGTTTCTTTCTAAGCATCTGTACTGAAAAAATAAGTAATTTATAGATCAATAATATTTGTTTTCTTAAAATGAGGTGATATCTACGTATTTCATTTAAAGATGTTACTTTTAATATTTCTTGAATTGTTAGGATAAAAAGGAGTTGGAAAGAAACAGAATTTTCAGATAAATGTTTTCTTGTTTAAAAAAATCAAAAAGTATTCCTTTTAAGAGGAGACTGTGATAGACAATATAGAACTGGAGCTATTTTCTTCCCAACATTTTCAATTTTATATTTACAAACGACTCCCTACTACAAAGCATGAGAAATCAGCATTTGCATGTTTTTTTTCCTCTTTCCTTCAATAACTCTCTGTTTTAAGATGGTGTGTTTTTTTTAATTTTTTATTTTTTGAAATTTATAAGCTTGGTTTTCTTTTCTGTAGGAATACTTCAGTTGTTTAAGCTTGGTTTTATCTGAGTGAGGGATCATTGTTTAGTCGGTTTTTCCACATCTATACTTTATTCTTGAGTTTTAAGTTTTGACTCTTCTGGTTTGCTGAATTGGGACAGCAAGTAGCTTTTCAAGAGGAATAGAAGGGATTTCCTTGTGCTTTTTTGTGCCTGATAGTAATTGTCTACTGCCTTATAAATATAATTTACCTTTAAGCATGAATTACAAATTGGCCATATTTTTGGACATATTCTCCTTGGAATCTTGTATATGGGGCTCTACTTTCTTCTGATACTAATTCTCACTCTGGAAAGTCTGACGCAAAGTTGATTTTTTGTCTTTCATTTACTTATTCTTTTGCTGTGTGCTTGAAAATTTCTTGAGTTACTTTTGAAGTTCAGTAACTTATCTAGAACATGTCTCAATATATACCACTTTGTATTAAGTTTTCATAGAACATGTGCGACTATTTACATTATCAAAACTAGTCTTTCAGGAGTTCCTGTTCTGGCTTGGCTAGGTCGGCAGCTGCAGCTCTGATTTGACCCCTAGCCTGGGAACTTCCATATGTTGAGGGTGTAGCCCTAAAGAGGCAAAAAAAATAAATAAAAATTAATCCTTCATTTCATGGCAAGATTTTTGCTACTACATCTGTGAATATATTTTACTGTTCTATTTGCTGAATATTCAGGTGCAACAATAGCACTTATAAATATGATGCAATATATTCTTTCTGTTGTTTTTTTATCTTCCTAACTGCTTTATTGTCTTTGCCTTTTTTTCACTTCTGCATTCAAAATAGTAATCTCAGGATTATTATTCATTTATTCTGCAATAGTTACTTGAGTTTCATCCTCAACATTTCTGATCCTATTTTTTTCTAACTTGTTTCTTAAGTTTATGGTATTGATTTGTTCCTCAATTTGTTTCCACAGCTCATATCCCATCCTCTATTTTCTTTTCTTAACATGCCTTTGAATTCTCATTCTATTGAATTAGGTCCTTGTCAAAATCTTCTAAGATGAGAGGTCATCTCAGGGAATTTATAAACAAACATGATTCTTTATCTTTTGCTGGATTTATTCCCTTCCTTCCTTCCACCCTCCTTCCCCCATCCCCTCTTTCCTTTCCTCCCTCCCTCATTTTCTTTCATAGTATGTTTTCATGCAATTAGGGATACAACTAGAACTGGGAACAATATATGTTAGAGAACTTGAAATGTTTAATAGTTACTGGATAAGTAATTTTTTTTTTTTAAAATCTCCATTAAGATTGCACTTCATTTGTAGGTGATTGTGTCCTATTCCCAAAGGATATGGTCATAGGGTCATATTCTCAAGTTCTATATCACGTCTTTTCTTTTTTTTTTTTGTCTTTTTAGAGCTGCACCCATGGCATATGGAGGTTCCCAGGCTAGGGGGTCGAATTGGAGCTGTAACTGCCAGCCTACACCACAGTTCATGGCAATACCAGATCCTTAACCTACTGAGTGAGGCCAGGGATGGAACTCACATCCTCATGGATACTGGTCAGGTTCATTAACCATTGAGCCATGATGGGAACTCCAGTTCTACATCACTTCTAATTTTACCTCAGATCTATTGAAACTTTGAAGCCCTGATGGTTTTCCCCACATCTGCCAAGCTCTTCAGATTCTGTTGTATGTTAAGGGACTTCTGTATTCGTATTCTTTCCCTGTCTCTCTGTTTCTCCCTCTCTCCCCTCTCTTCCCTCCTCTTTTCCTTCCTACCTGCCTTTCTCTCTCCCTCTTTTTCTTTCTCTCTCTTTCTCTGTCCTCCTGCAGTTTATTTACATATCCTTTCTCCCTAAACCATGGTGTGTTTGTGATAATTTATTAAATGTTTTTTGGATTCATCACTTTCCCTTCTTATTTTGGATTTGGATGACAGGGTTAGATACTTTATCAAAGCCTTCTAGAATGCCATGAGATTGTCTTTGACTTGTATGTTTTGACTTGTATGTTGCAGCATAAGTTTCTAATTTTGTGTTGTTTTTTGTTTGTTTGTTTTTAGGGCTGCACCCATGGCATATGAAAGTTCCCAGACTAGGGGTCAAATCAGAGCTACAGCTGTTGGCCTATGCCATAGCCACAGCAATGCCACATCCAAGTCACATCTGTGACCTATACCACAGCTCTTGCAATGCTGGATACTTAAACCACTGAGTGAAGCCAAGGATCAAACCCACATCCTCATGGATACTAACTGGGTTCTTAACCCACTGAGCCACAGTGGGAACTCCCTAAGTTTCTTTGTTTTGTTGTTAGTGGTGAGTTTCTGTGTGTATGTTTGTATGTGTGTTTGCGTTCTGTTGGTTCTGTGTGTGTATGCCTATTTTACTGGATATTAGCTTTGGGACGTCAATAATCCAGTTTCTCTCTGCCATTTTTTATCAAATCATATTCTTTATAACGTTTCCTAGATAGCATAAAACTATCACACTAATAATTTCTGTCTTAAATCTATAAATTAATCTTTAAAAATCTACAATTCCAACTAATTTAATGCTTTAGATGATGTTTCATTTTGAAATGAGAGTGCTGTTCAAAATACGAATATTAATGCTGACTGCTTCATCATAGTTTCTTGGTTATCGGTAAGCTAATACTGTTTAGGTCCAGGAGATGGCTCAATTACCCCACACCTTTTTATATTTAAATTATGGCCTTCCTTTGATATGAACATATGTATGTGGATATATGTGTTATTTGTTCATTATTTTACAAGTTTGTTGTCACAGCAGCTGTGAACACTTAACTCGCTTAGCAGTATTTGATGTAATGTGGCCTAAGATATAAGTTAAGGGAATTATTTTTTAATTTCATTGAAATGGAAACAAAACACTCCAAAAATTAAGTGTATGGACTTCTTGCCTACTACAGAAAATATGGGTGCCAGTAATTTTTTTGTCTTTATGTCTAGAGGTATGTAAATGAGAATACCAAGGCAAGTTGGTCAGCGGACAGTTCATTTGAACTGGGGACACACAGAGCCGTGCTCCAGTGACTTTATAGCTTCCATTTGCAAATACAAGTCTAATACTGATGATAAAAAGAAAAGAAAATTAGCTATAAATTGAAATGCAGCCCCATATAGGAGTTTAAGACTTGTGTATCCTGAAGCATATTCTAAATCATTTCAATTTACAACCTGTGTGCTTTCCTTTTAAAGTCCTGGATCCTTTAAATTTGTTATCACAGAGTTTTCATTTTCAGATCTGTATAATCAGCAACATCTTTGCTCTGTAAGGGGAAAGTAAAATCCCATTGCACTAGTGTCACTTTTGATGTAGTTCTTTAAAATAAATAAATAAATAAATAAGATCACACATCAAGGATGAAATTAGGCTGTTGTTGAGCCTCAAATTTCTCTATGAATGAATTGTAGAGTAAGCAAAGGGTGAGGGGAAAGTGCCATATGCTCTTTTTCCAGAGGAGTGTGTCTTAACAACAGATCAGAAGTCACCTTTAAATGCTGACTACAGAAAAACCTCCAGTTGCTTATTCTTCGGAGGCAAATTTTTGCGTTCTTTTTGCTGACCTGCTAAGAGGAGAATATCTAAAAATAATTATTTCTGCCAGTTGAGTAATTAATGATGGTCTTACTGAATGGCAATTTTATTGAATGACATTAAACAAGATGAATTAGATTTTTATTAAATGATCTTTCAGTGTTTCAGGGACTCCATGAATATCTTTCGAAGCGTGTTCATGCTAAATTAGGGAAAACTGTGTTCTCACCTTTTCATGTCAACAACATGTATAGATTACCTTACTTTGCTATTACTTAATTTATGCCTAAAATCATTATGGATCACAAATTAATGATCATTCTTGCTGATAGGCCTAAACCTATTGTTAATCTTTTCATGTATTATCACTCTTCTACAGCTCTCTGTCCTTATCCTTTCTGATACAGTCCTTTGCTTCCTCATGCTTGCAACCAACAATAAAGGATATAAGTGTTTTGTTTCTCAATAAAACGTATTGAACCAGTTCCCCACTACTACTACTCTTCCTTATTCACCGATGTAGGCACGTGAAGAGGAGTGAACACTGGAATCACTACTGTCCTTAAAGGGGACTAAGAGACAGCAGTTCAGTAGATCCATAACAATAATAAACTGCTGCTCTTTTAGCAAACCCATGTGCCAAGTTTTAGAAATCAGCCTCTGCTTTTTTCCTTTTTCTGATGCCATTGCTCCTAAATCAAGAGCCTGATCCCCAACTCACCTAACAGTCATCTCAATGCTCTAGTGCTTTAGGGCCCAGACTTGTTCTCTTAGTAATCTCACTAAGTCCCATCACCATCAATGAGGCTGACAGCCTGAAATTGCATATCTGCAGCCTAGAGCTCTATCCAAACTCTATTTATACACTCCACGGGCTGTTTAACAGCTCCACTTAGATCTCCAACAGACCTACAAAAGCCTAAAATGTCTAAAAATAGACTCCTGATTTTCCCTGACAATGCCATGCTACTTACTCATTTCACATGAGTTAATGCCAAATAATAATAATAATGATTTAAATATTGAATATTTTTCATGTCTTAATTTTTTTCCCTCTTATACCATGTTTAGTCTGTGAGGAAGGCATGCCAGCTCTATCTTCAAAATACAGTTCAGTCATTTTCACCATATCTGCTAATACCACTCTGGTATAGGCCACCATCATTATTATACCTGGAAATAATTAACTTTTTTTTTTCTTTTAGCCTATGCCCTCCCTACCACAATCTATACTCAGTGCAGTGGCCTGAATGAGCCATCAGAAATGTAAATCAGATAATGTCACTCCTTTACTTAACATGCTATGGTAGCTCAACATTTTACTCAGAATAGGTCTTTAAGGTCCAATTTAATTGACTCTCTTCTGTGACCATATTGCTTGTATCTTATAATTTGATTCACCCTACATCAGTCACAGAGAATTCTTACTTCTTTCTTAAATCCAGAAAGAATGTTCCCATCTTGCTCTGTTTCCTTTATCTACAAAATCAGTCTCCAAAATATACTTTAAATTATTCCCTCCCTCATGTCCTTTAAATGCTGTCATCTTTTCCATGAAGCCTACCATGAACTCCCAATATAATACTGCATTCTCTTGTCATCCCCAGTCCCTGCACCCTGTTCTCTTCTACATTGCTTTATTTTTTTTCTTTTTATTCACCTTCCAACATACAACACATTTTACTTACTTATTTTGGCATTTATTTTCTACACATCCATAGAATATAAGCTCCTTGAAAGCAGTGAAATTCATTTGCTTTGCTTACTGAGAAGTGATGGCGATTTTCCACTATCAGCATATTCTCCAGATTGAGCGTTCTTAGTAGCTGGACTTTCTCCTTTCACCTGAAAGTGAATTTGCCTCAAGGTGCAAATTCATTTGGCCTAATTTATAGGACTCATTATCACATGGAAGCCCTTGCTTTACTAAAAATTTCTCACAAACCTTTTACTGCTAAATCCATCTGACATCACACATCTCAGTGTCATAAAAAGTAGTGGGGAAGTTCGGATATCTAATATTATTACTCACATCATAACATTTCTTAGTGATGGAGCACCCTTTCAGTGATGATATAAACTTCCACTGTGCAATTGTATGTTATGCTAAGCTCTCATTTATAATTTCACAGTGATATTCATGGGTACATCCCAGACATGAACAGATACTGTTTAATTAACTAATTCATTTATTTATTTTGCTTTTTAGGGCCATACCTGTGGCATGTGGAATTTCCCAGGCTAGGGATCAAATCAGAGCTACAGCCACTGGCCTATAGCACAGCCACAGCAATGCGGGATCTGAGCCGCATCTGCAACCTATGCCACAGCTTATGGCAATGCCAGATCCCCAACTCTGGCAACCGGAAAAGGCCCCCTGGAATCCCCATCTACATCCTCATGGATCTAGTCAGGTTCATTAACCACTGAGCCATGAAAGGAACTCCTGTTTTAATGTTAGTCACTGCTTTTCCTTTTTAGAAAAAATGTTTTAAAAATTTAATGATGAACTCAGACTCCTGGTACAAAGAGAGATACATAAAGAAATGTGAAGCAGCTGAAAATCATATCTCACTCAAAATTACACTAATGATGCACTTAAATTTTTTTTCTTGAAAACTTAGGATTTCAAGCAAGCTGACAGTATTGCATAATTCTACATGGCAGGTAGAATTTCCACAGAATTGGAAACCAGAAAGTCTAATGATGTACTAATTTTAGTTTTTGAGTACTAAAATTTATCCTCACTCTTTACTGGATAATAGCCTTAATCTTTCATGAAATAAAAGTCTATGGATAGAGTTCCTGTGCTCAGTGGTTAATGAATCCTACTAGCATCCTTGAGGACATGGGTTTGATCCCTGACCTCGCTCAGTGGGTTAAGGATCTGGTGTTGCCATGAGCTCTGGTGTAGGTTGCAGACACGGCTCATATCTGGCTTGCTGTTGCTGTGGCATGGGCCAGAAGCTACAGCTCTGATTCATCCCCTAGCTTGGGAAATTCTGTATGCTTCAGGTGAAGCCTAAAAAGAAAAAAAAAAGCCTCTGGAGTTGTATATTTGTACTGTAAGAACTAAATAAGGAATTGTGAATGAAATCAATCTGTGGCCCAATTTCCAGTGCCCTAAGGAAATGAAAATCAAGTATATAAGATGTTCCAGCTTCTGTCCAGCTGACACAGTCATTGGTTGTCAGTCACAAATATAACAAATACCATTAAGTGTAGCTCACATTAGGCTGACATAAAGGAAATATAGTCCACATGTATAACTCCACCCCTCTCGGAACACTCATCCTCTGCAGCTAATGCTAACCCTAACCCTAACCCTAACCCTAACCCTAACCCTAACCCTAACCTCTAACCCTAACCTCTAACCCTAACCCTAACCTCTAACCTCTAACCTCTAACCCTAACCTCTAACCCTAATCCTAACCCTAACCCTAACCCTAAACTTAACATATTGGTTGAGAACTAGGGCTAAAGGATTTTAAGGAGAAAAACCATTAAAGTGGCCTGATGAAAGTGATTTTATGTCCTTTGATTGGAAAATTTGTCCAGTGTGATAGGATGGCAAATATTCATCCCATTCTAGAGGAGGAAATATATTCAGAAAGAGTGAATGGCCTAATGTTGCTGAGCTGATAATAAGTAGAGCCATGACAAACTAATATCAAGTTCTTTTGACTTTTAATCCAATACTCTCTCTACTGGGCCATAAAATTAGAAAGTTGGACTCCATGATTTTTCAACTCTTCTTGTGCTAAAAAGCCATAATTTTCTCATTCTAGGGAAATGAAGAAGGGTGTGTTTTGAAAGGATGGATAAATATTGTTAGTGGAAAAAAGGGGTCTGTCCCATGCTCATATAACCCAAATTGTGTTGTTTCTACTCAGAGTGTTGTATGGAGTTCCGTACTATCACATATATCATTCAATCATAATTCCCTTGCATGTACTGACAAACAACTAGATAGGAAATTTTTATTAATTTTTCTCCACTCCCCCCCAGAGATATTACATCTAAAGGATACTGACATTCTAAAGAAGGAGAATAAAATTACCTTTAACAACTTATGTTGAAAATTCAATTGTTTATAGTAGGATTTTCAGTCAAGATTGGACTATATATTACCCTTTCTGTTTCATGATTTTCATGTTTCACTGATTTTTTTTTTTCTTCTTCTAATAGATTGACTGTCTTAAATGTGCATTCCTAGCTAATTGAGGGCAAAGTAAGCAAACAAAACCATCGAGGTTACAGTGAATCCATTGTCTTTGCTCCCACCAAATACTAAAGTCTTATACTGGTGCAATATTGAAGCAATAAATATCAGTCTTTAAAGATCATATTTTACAGATTAGATGGTTGAACTTACCATATTATAGATAAGTGAAACGATCACTGATTAGTGAGATTAAGTCTCAGTCTTAGCTCTGGAATCTGGGTTTTTTGAATCCTAGGTGATTTTCTTTCTAGGTAACAAGTGTGATTGCTTTTCTTAAATAAAGAGAAATATTTAATATTCACAGTGAATCATTTGCCAAGTAACTACATTATTCTCCTTTATGAGATAGCTTATTGACAATATTAGAAATATTGTACATTCTTTGGCCTCATTAAGAATTCTACTCAGCTTAGCCAATCGACTCAAAACTAAAGGGATACAAAAAATGAAAACAACCAAGCACCATTAATTTTCCCATTTTCTTCTCTTGGAACAACTCAGTTAATGAAAATCCTTAAGTTCAGTTAAAATGCAAAATAAAACAAAATAAAAATATTTCATGACAGTGGGTTAAATAAGCATGTACTTTCTTTGAACCCAAGCAGAATGTTTTATTCATTGGATCAGAGCACTAGTACATGCCAGTTGTGTTAAGGTAGCACTAGACGATTTCATGGCTATTAGCCAAAATCTGTGCAACTTAATTTACACAATGCCTGCTTTTTATTTTAAAGACTGAGTTCAAATGAGGTTGAGATTTTACTTGGATTAGAAATTTTTCTGTCTTTATTTCTATCAATGTGAAACAGACATTCTTTCTATTTCATATGTTAAATACTTAATTGCCTTTAGCATCCCCACATGTTAAGAGAAAATGTACCTTCACAGTATTTCTAAGGTCTTTTTATCTATTAAAACTCAATGAAAATTTCTTTGGTTAAATAATCTCTCAATCGTATTTATGAAAAAAATGGATGGAAAGGTAGATATGTCTATATTTATAAATAGGAAAAATACAATTGCTTGTACTCCGCAGTGCAACATAGAAAATAGATGGCTTATTTAAAATGCACTAGTAATTCCATAATATGATTTTTAGGGAACTGCCTGTTGTAAACACATGTTAACCATTCTGATTATGTATCTGTATTACTAACCAACTTTCCGTACCCATTACTTTCTAAGGAATTACACTAGACAGATTTCAGTTTCATTTCCCTCATTTCCTGGGACCACTATAAAAGGGAAAGCTAAGGAGATACAAAAATCTTAGGGTCACAAAAATGCTTAGAACTTTTGTTATGTAGAGAATTGGCAAATATTGCCTATTCTCAAAGAATTTTTGACCACTACCCGATCTGATTGGTAGTTTCAGCTTTGTACCTCAGTTTCTTTCGTTTTATGGCTAGTGGTATAGCTAGTGTTCTTGGGTCTGTTTCCTTGGGTCTGTTTAATCATATTTAAACTTCATGAAATCAATGTGTATGTGTTGTATTTTTGTATACTCTAAACTTCTGTACAACTCTTGATAGATCTTTGGCATGAAAAATAATGTGTACATTGAACTAAACGGCTTATAAATGAACTGTAGAACAAATTGTTTTCTAAATACCAAATTAGTTTTTTCTTTCCTCCAGAGTGGCAGAATATCCAGTAGCACACACCAGTATTAGCAAGCAATGTGATTGTTGTTATGGGCCTTTGAAATAAATAGGACCTTCTTTTATTATTGAGTTTTCATTAACAACAGCAACTTTGATTTCATATATGCCTTCAATATACAGCAGTTTTTTCTCTCACATAGTGAACTAAACTAGTAAGAGTGCACATCATCAACTCTGACCACTCGTAATACCAAATATAAATGTCAGATAAAATCATAAAAATGTAGGTAGCTAACAAAAACTAAAAAAAAAAAACAAACACACACAAGTAAAAAAATGAAAGCTCCAAATAGCAAAACAGAGGAGACAGCAAGGTAAAGCCTTGCACCAGGTTAGAGTTAGTGTACTGTAACTGAGCTTCTGTACAAAGTGCAGCTCATTGAAAAACTGCTGATAAATTTTTGCCTCCAGAAGCCACCAGATAAATTTTTGCCACCAAAAAGGC
Source organism: Catagonus wagneri (assembly GCA_004024745.2). Lineage (NCBI taxonomy): Eukaryota > Metazoa > Chordata > Mammalia > Artiodactyla > Tayassuidae > Catagonus > Catagonus wagneri. Next base: position 7,071,364 of record PVHT020000079.1, read on the forward strand.
TGCTGTCTACTCAGAGCCATTACTTGAAAGGGAGGGCGGGGTGAGGATTAGAAATCATAGAACTGTATCATGAGTTCATGTTCAAATTCACCATCTTCACAGAATGTAGGAACCCAACCAAAAATGACAGTTAACATTAATTAGTTAACACAAATTACTAATTATTATTATTATTTTTGTTTTTTAGTGGCACACTTGTGGCATATGGAAGTTCTCAGGCTAGGGGTCAAATCTGAACTACAGCTGACAGCCTACACCACAGTCACAGTAATTCGGGATTTAAGCCACATCTGTGACTCACACCACAGCTCACGGCAATGCCGGATCCTTAACCCACTGAGTGAGGCCAGGGATCAAACCTGCATCCATATGGATCCCAGTTGGGTTCCTTAACCAATGATCCATGAAGGGACCTTCATAAATTACTCATTATTACTGAACAATACTATTAAAAAGACATCGCTATGGTGCATAAGAAGCAAACAATCCAAGACCCAAGAAATGTCCTTCTCTCCCACTGACAGACAGACACACAGCTGGAAATAAGCCTACAATGAGAAATTATATATCACCTGAGGAATACAACTTGATTATTCAATTGTATGTTTCATCTTTTGAATGTTAACCACTTATTTTGTTTGCTTCTCATAATCAAAATAGCTCAAAGAGTTTCCTTAACGGTCGACAAATTTAATTATCTGCTTTGCTAAGTGGAGTTAAGAAACAAAATTTATAAAGTGTATCCCTTCTAAACCACAACTGCTAAATTTTACTTTTTAGTAATTATTAAAGCCATCATTAATTTAATTATGACTCACCTTGAAGCAGACATGAGGCAACTCTAGTGATCTCTAGAGCACTATTTTTATCTTTTACCAAGGGCTTTAAAGATTTTAAAAGAATTTTTACAGTCAGCACACAATTATATTTAAAACACTGCAGCTTTTTTTTTTTTTTTTTTGGCCATGCCCAAAGCATACAAAATTTCCCATGCCAGGGATCCAATTCTTGCCACAACAGTGATCCAAACCACAGCAGGGACAACACCAGATTCTTAATCTGCTGAGCCAGCAGGGAACTATCATTTTTAACCAAATAAAACATACTTTGAAACTGATCCTTCTTTATTGAAATGATCACATTAAAATATATGCATTTAAACTTACATATTCACATGTTCACCTATAACTGGATTTCAATTAGCATAATGTCCTCCACTTTCATCCACGTTGCCTGGAATGGCAGAATTTTTTTTTTTTTTTTCTGCTTTCAGGGCCTCACTTGCGGCATATGGAGGTTCCCAGGCTAGGGGTCTAATTGGAGCAACAGCTGCCGGCCTACACCAAAGCCATAGCAACAGGGGATCTGAACCGTGTCTGTGACCTACACCACAGCTCACAGCAATGCTGGATTCTTAACCCACTGAGCAAGGCCAGGGATCAAACCTTCAACCTATGGTTCCCAGTTGGATTTGTTTCAGCTGAACCAAGATGGGAACTCTGACAGAATTTTTTTTTGAAGCTGTATAATATTCCATTGTGTGTATATATATCACATTTTCTTTACCTTTTCATCTGTCAGTGGACACTTAGGTAGCTTCCATATCTTAGTTATTATGAATAGTGCTGCTGAAATCCCAGGAGTGCAGATATCCTTTTGAGAGAGTGGTTTTGTTTCCTTTGGATTTATACCCAGAAGTGGGACTTCTAGATCATATGGTAATTCTATTTTAATTTCTTTAAGAATCTCCATACTGTTTTCCCATAATGGCTATAGCAGTTTGCATTTCCACTAATAGTGCACAAAGTTTTGTTGTCCCCAAAATCTTTGCCAGCATTTATCCCTTGTATTTATGAAAATAGACTTAACAGATGTGAATTAATACTTCACTCTGATTTTGATTTGTGTTTCCCTGGTGGGTAGTGATGTAGAATACCTTTACATATACCCGTTGGGTACTGATATGTCTTTGAAAAAATATCTCTTTAGGCCCTTTGTTCATTTTTAAATTGGGCTACTTGGCAGTTTTGCATTTGGATTGTATGAGTTCCTATTTATATATTTATTCTAGCAATGCTACCATTGTTCAGTGTATTTTTTGTAGTCCCTTTTAACAGTTGTCTTCAGAAAACATTATCACCTTATTATAGAAAATCCGTTATGTAGTAATGAGTCAAAGGATAAGATTTCCCATTCAATTGCCTTCCTATTTTACTGAATCTAGGAGTTTTGTTCTTGCTGTTGATGTTTGTTCGTTTGTTTGTTTTCCCTCCATTTCTACTTAGTCTTTATTTATGCTTACTTTAGTGTTTGCTATTTTGATGAAAGCTGCATGGCTCTGTGTACCAGGAAGATAAATTATTTCATATTATTTACATTAGGAGTCTCCTCCAAGTCCATCATAAATCTGCATTAGTTTCATTTGTATGTTGCCAACTTCCTCAAGGGCAATATGTGAAGCAAGTCAATATCATGAATGTAATTGACTGATGCTGTTAATTTGAAATATGTGAATTTGAGAACAGCCTTTATATATATATTCATTAAGATGCCATCCTTCACTTGCAATGATCAAGCTCCTGGCACATCACTAATAGGATATTTGTTTTGTGTTGTTTTTTAGTGGTCATGATGAATTTGGGCTGATCCATTCCACGCATTTCTGTCTATTTCTTCCTGTGACTAATGGGCCATATCTGGCATGGCAGGCCTACAGATATTATCCTCAGCCATAATGAAGGATTAAAAAAGGCAACAAAATCTATAATGTTGGCTTTATTTACTACAGTCAAAGAAACATGAATTTATTACAAAATTATTATCTAGTCCAAAAGTTAGGAATACTCCAGAAAACTTTTCAACAAAAACAAAAATTAAATTCACATAAACATTATTACTGGCATTCTATATACATAATCAGTATTACACAAAGTAATGTGTAATTAACAATGTCAAATTAAAATGCTAATACAATAAGGGCTAATGTAGAAAAAGTTACCAGTTTCACAAAATGCAATGTTATATGTACCGATTATGAAGTTAACTGACTCTCAGGTTCAGCACTCCTGTCACCCTTCTACCCTCATTTTTATAAACTAGGGCTTCAATTTTCTTTTATCAAGAGAGACATATGAAGGAGAATGTAGTAGGAAAACAAAGACACTTTCCCTTGTCCTTTTGCTTGTGGGCCCTCCCAGCACAGTAATGCCCCTTCACCCCTGAGGCTGTTCCTTCTAGTCCGTGCATGCTCTGAAAAGCAGCTTCAGTCAACTCTCACAGCCAGGTAGGACCTGTCTCCAGTCTGTGTCTAGAAGAACGTCCTTCCTAAGATTCTGGATTCTCACCTCCCCTTTCTCTCTCCAACTGAATAGTAGTGTCTCCTTCCAGTTATTACTACTTTGCTATTTCAGTCATTCCTTTTTGTTTGTTTTTAATTCTCCAAACATCTTTGTAACCAATCTTCTATAACATTAAGTTCTGTTTGTGGAAATAGATAATAATGTTTCTTTTATTATTATTATTATTATTATTATTATTATTCTGATTATGATAAGAGGAAGTTAACTTTCCCAGAGGTTAGCTAGTTTTAATTGAAAAAAATGAGTAAAAGTCTTCAATCTACAGTATACCTCTAAAATATCATTATAACCATTAATCCCACGGTCTATTTATACCAATTGCTTTCTCCTTTGGCTACAAGATTTAAAAAAAGACATACGAAGTGTAAGAGTTTAAGAGACTACAGTGGGTAGAGGCTGGCTTTGGTTCTGACTTTTTATTTTTTTTTGATCTGATCTGTGAACTTTGGGAAAATTATTCCTCCTTCCCACCAAACATACACAACAAATCACTTGATTCTGGTTTGCCAATCAACACAACTATATTTCTCCTGACTTCAGAGGTAGATTAGTCAGATTTCCTTTCCTAAGTGTGTTAATCAGGAGTACAGACCCATAGGTACTCTGGGTTGAATCATGCATTGGCAGAGTCTAAGACAGATCATTCATGAATGTCAGCTTTTATTATCCATGGTTACTGTCCATAAGCCTAATCCTTTAACTCTTTCTTCTGTTCTGGGAGCTACCAAGTATTTTTTGTTTAAGTAAATAACGATTGTGTCCTTAATGTATATTGCAGTTCTGCTTATACATTGCTTTTTAATTTTTATTTTTATTTATTTCTTTTTTTGCCACCCTGCATATGGAGTTCCTGGGTCAGGAATCAGATCTGAGCCGCAGTTGTGACCTATGCTATAGTTGAGACTTGCACTGCAGCTGTGGCAATACCAGACCCTTAACGCATTGTGCCAGATTGGGGATCAAACCTGCATCCCAGTGCTTCAGAGATACCACTATTGCTCCACAAAGGGAACTCCATAGACTTGTTTTTAGATGTCTGCTTTTCTGTGTACATTTCTCAGCTGCATTCTTTGGTTCACTAAAAGATGATATCTTTATCTCCATTTTAAAACCTAGAATGAGAAAATCAGTTCTGCTCTAACATTTTCATGAATTGACATCATATTTTTATGAAATATCTTAAAATAAACTTTATGAATATAATTGGTACTCCATAACTGTTTAAGTGTAGTGTTTTTTTTTTTTCTATTTAGGAAGTTGGTATAGACACTACTTTTGAAGCTTATTTAATAATAACAAAATTATGGAACCAAAATTAAGTTCTCTTAATTTATTGAGATTGAGACAGACTTGCCAATAATAATAGCCCAGTTTAACTGAATCATTCAAACACTTTTAGTTTAAAACTCAATCTTAAAGCCTAAATTTAACCGTGTACATAAAATCTCACTAACTTTATGCGCACAGTTATTCAACAAGTATTTATTGAGTTTGTCCTCTATGCTAGGCCCTGTGGGATGTATTAGGGATGAAGAGTTTATAAGAATTCTATCACCAAGGAGCTTCCATTATACTGGAAAAGATAGAAAACTACAGTAGGAATGTAGTAATGTGCAGCGAGACACAATCTATTATAACAACAGGCACGGATGCTGTAGAGACATAGATGAATGGAATCTGATCAGTCTAGGAAGGAGGAAAAGTTTATAAGGAGATATGATAAAAGAATATGAAAAAGAAGTAAATTTAAACCAGAGGCAAGAAAATATTTCTGAAACTTCACTTTTTTAGAATACAGATTTTATAGGGAAATACACGAGATCAAGCCATGGGCAGAATCCACTGATTCGTGTATGCCAGGCTAAACCTTTTTTTGTTTGATATTCTCTTGAAGAAAGAAACTGTGATTTATCAAAGGCCATCTAGATCTATTTTTTTGCCCATTATGTACCAGGCAAATGACATATAAGAAGTTTTCCTTTGATTTAAAAGTATTCAACCATTAAATAGCAGTAATTTGCACACTGTAAATGCAGTGCTAAATAATCTTTGCCCTAAAAATTTACTAAGTTTGTGATCCTTTGATATCAGTTTGTTCTGCAACCAATAGTAATTCTAGATGCATGGAAATAAACTGTTAAATAACTGAGGGTACATATTATTAAAATATGGATAGTGATTTATATTTGAAATATTAGATGATGTGGTAAGTAGTCACCACTCAGTTATGTATAATACAGGACATTTATTTCCTTTTATTTTATTGTTGTAACTGCTACCAGTATTGCTTCATTGAGTCACAAAAGCATTGAGCAGTGACAGACTTGCCAATAATAATAGCCCAGTTTAACCCAATAATCATTCAAACACTTTTAGTTTAAAACTCAATCTTAAAGCCTGAATTTATAATTTTTTTTGTTTTTATTTTTCTCAGTTAAATGTTGCTTCCACAGGGATCCATGCCTCTCTCACTAAGCATTCTGTGTCAGGGTAGAGGCTAACAACTAACCCAAGGGATCATACTAATCATCATTTACTATGTTTAAGCCTATGTTGAGTGACTTCTCAATGCCAATTCTAAGCTAGCTCACTCTCTCTTTCTCATCTCTCGCTCCATCTTTGTGTCTCTATCTTTGTGTCTCCATATTTGTCTCTACTCTTGCATATTTCCTTTGCCAGACAAATGTTGACTCACCCAATGTTACCTTTTAAACAGTGAGGGAAGGTTGTTTCTTTGTTTTACAGAGTAGGAGTGAGAACTACTTGCTTATTTTTACCAAAATCCTGGAAGAGTGTTTTTCCTTGGCCTCTTACGGGTCCAAATTGTTCAAATCCTATAAATTTGGGAATCAATCATTGCTAAGGGTGATGAATTTAGGTTTCCACAATTGACTTAGGCTAATCATCTAATGGCAAATAAATAATGCATTATCAATCACAATATCCACTATAAACAAATAACATTTTATTTAAATGAAGCTCTAGCACTCAGATTTAGAGTAATCATAACTCTTGACTTTTTGCACATCATCATTTGTCCATGAATTACTCAGTTACAGTGTATATGTGGATGGATTGATAAAGAGATAGTGATAGACAAAGAGAGACATAGAGGAGGGAAGAGATAGGGGAGAATATTTTAGTCTGAAAATGAAAGGAATAAATGTTTCATGAATTTAGAATAACTTAGAACTTAAAAGTTTAGGCTCCAGCTTTGGGACATAGGACAAGATACTTACATGCTAATCATAGAAGCTAATTCCAAGAGTTCTTATGAGAACTGAATGAGATAATTCATTTAAAACCATAATCCATTTTCTCACCACCCAGACTTAATCATGGTATATTATTTGTGGTATGCTGTTTCTACTTTCAGACATTCTGTGAAAACAAAGTTTCCTTTTGTTGTGCTAGTTCTCAGAGCTTTCTATCAGAAAAAAAGGCAAAATATCATCAGTGATTAGGGGGAAATATGAAATTCCAATGTCCATCTTAGTTTTGGCTAAAACAGTTTCCTAAAAGCCAGTTTTTATCAGTGTTCATTACTGTCCTCTGCTTTTCTGTGTTTGTCTTAGCATCTTTCCTGTTTTTCTCCTCTTTCAGATCTCAGCAACTATTCAGCTACCAAAGGACTCACTGAATCAAAGTACTGTGCTCTCAATGAAAGTGCCCTAATATTAAATGATTCCTTTACTGTAGCCTTGTGGAGAGATGGGGGGAGGAATGTATATGTGTTACAGGGAGAAGTGCATTACCACATGCTGGTTAAGGCACCTTCAGACACTGATAGAGGTCACTGAATCAGACTTTCAGATAGCTACTTGCTATTATGCACAAAAACTTTATTAATTCAATTGCTACTTAAAGAACTCTCATGATACGCCAGGAAGTATCCTAGGTGTGGTGAAACAGATGAGAACATAAGTAACCCACAGCAACTGAGTTGAGTGTGGACAAAAATAAACAACTGCAGTAAGAAAAAAAGTCTCTAATAGTCTGGGTGGTAATAAAGGCTCTGAGGATACCTCATTTAATGGGTAACTTTAGATATTTTCATAGTATAAATTCCTGAATTTTAAACAATGGTAAGTTATTATGAAATTGAAATTGAGACTAGTTAAGTATCACAGAAGTAGATGACTTTACAAATATCTCACTCTATTCTGCCGGACATCATCAGGGAAGAGTGGACTCTGATGAGCTAGAGTCTATTATTAACATGTAACCTATATATACAAGAGAAGCAGATGTTCCTGCCATGGCTCACTGGCTAACGACACCGACTAGTATCTATGAGGACACGGGTTTGGTCCCCGGCCTTGCTCAGTGGGTTAAGGATCCAAAGTTGCCATAAACTGTAGTATAGGTTGCAGACACAGTTTGGATCCCCAGTTTCTATGGCTGTGGTGTAGGTGGGCAGCTGTAGTTCCAAATCGACCCCCTAGCCTGGGAACATCCATATACTGCGGTTGTGGCCTTAAAAATACAAAAAAAAGTAGTTCCCATTGTGGCGCAGTGGAAACAAATTCAACTAGGAACCATGAGGTTGTGGGTTCGATTCCTGGCATCGCTCAGTGGGTTAACGATCTGGAGTTGCTGTGAGCTGTGGTGTAGATTGCAGACTGGGCTCAGATCTGGTGTTGCTGTGGTTCTGGCGTAGGCCAGCAGCAACAGCTCCTATTAGACCCCTAGCCTGGGAACCTCCATATGCCGCAGGTGTGACCCTAAAAAGACAAAAAAAAAAAAAAAAGACAAAAAGAGAGTAAAGCATATTATTTTCTGATCAGTTACATGTGAAAATTTTAAAAAATAGATATAAAATTCATCCTAGAAGAGGCAGAGTAAGCCTGAAGAATTGTGCTGGATAGTTGGTAACTCTTAATATTACATGTGTAAATGAAGATTTGATTTTCTCCATTTCTATTTGATGGGCCAAATTATGATCTCAAATATAAATTATACATATTTTCTCTGAGGGAAATAATGGCCTGTGTGGATCCTACAAAAAATTACCTAGAATATATCCCATTGTAATTCTAAAAGAATTTACAGCTTGTGTCAGCAAGCATCTTACTTTGACACTACACTTCTCTTACAGAGCTCTGAGTGCCTTCTATGTAAAATTTTGCTTATAATAGCAATAAAAAATGATTCTTGTGGATAAAGACACAAAGCCCACATAGATTAAGTGACTAAAGCTTTATGATCCAGACCTGCACCCTTATTTTACCTTTGTTCCCCCTCAAACACAGTTGGAGGTGGTAAAGAATAGATTTTTGTCTTTAATAAATTCTATGAACATTTCAGGACCTAAAGGATTAGTGCCTTAAGATCAGGAGCCACTTTGGGGCTCAAATTCCACATTTTATAGCTTAGAAAAGTGAGACATTTTAAAAGTTTACAGTTTATTTCTTATTACCTTAAAATAAACGTGGAAAAATCCTATTCTACCCACGTACAAATGCTTTCTGTAATCTGACAGTATGAAAAACTGCTCTGTAAAATGAGCTTTTATAATATGCTACTTTCTTTGATAACTTTATGTTGTTTTCCAAATGTGTTTAGACTTGCGCTCATGCTCTAAAGAAGCTGTCGTGTGAAGATATCCCTTGTATAAATCTAAGTAATGAACAAAGATTCATATGGGCAACTTCACAAAACTTTTTCTTTAAAGTTGCAGGATTTCTCTGCATAATCTCCCCACATCAATCCAGCAGTTCTGAAGCCAATAAGTTATTCTGCAATTAAGAAATTATTTTTAAGTACAAAAAGGAAATAAGTGATAATACATAGTAGTAACTTAAATAATGGAGATTCATAAGCAGTTTGATCTTCCACTCTTTAGTAAACAGTTTTTTTTTTTAATTTCTTCTGCTGATAAATAGTTTATCAGGAAGAGGTAACAAAATTGATTGATTTAATTTGTAACTACTCAAACGCTTGAAGTGATAACATTTATAAACATGCTTGCAAAACCAATAAATAAAAGGACTAGCATAGTAAGACTCCAGAAAATACCAACTTCTGTCTTTGTAACAATCAGTCAGGATAAAAACTGAGAAGGAAAATAAAGAATAAATCATCTTGATTGTCTCCACCAAGTCAATTCCCTTCATACTCTGATCCATTGAACTTAAAATTAGCAAGTAGAGTATTGAAGAAACTCCCCAGGAAAATGTTGGTATAAAAACATCAAATTGTATACTTTAATTAGACTATAATTTTTCTTTGAGGGGGAATACTGTCATCTTTGCCAAAGAAGGAAGCATTTTTATGCCAAAGTTAATATAACAATCCTGAAATCTGAACTTATCCATTTAGTGGAAAGCTTGCAGGAAGTGACAGACTCAAACATCTTGCTGCTTAACTTTGATATGTCTATAATATTTGGGCAAAATTCTCATTATTTCTTTTATATTTGAAAAAGCACTTATTTATTTTTTATTTTTTGGAAGTTGAAATGTGTTCCTGAATGTGAGAAATTCCTTTTACTTCACCATATGCCATCTTGTCTTTTGACACTCTGAGCCTGGAAATATCTCAAATGTGCAGACTTCTGATTTCCAAATTATCTACTGCCAAGAAGGGAAGTGGGTATCTGAAACTCAGCCACAGACCTTGGCAAATTTCAAATTCAGAATAAAACTTTCACTTTCAAATTGTGCTTAAAAGTTGAAAGGGATTTTTTATGTCTAATTTGCCTTCTATTCCTATTGCAAGATTGAGTGAAATTTATTATAGCCTACTTTAAAAGCCTTTTTCCCCTCCTTGGGCAGTTTTGATGGATTAAGAAGTGGATTAAAGTTTCTATTCTTTTGCTTTTAAATTTGATAACGTAAAGAGTGAAAAAAATCCTGCTAACTAGAAATATTGCTAAAGAAAGGAAATTTTGTGGGACTTTTTAAGAGTAGATATCATTAGATTTTCAAAAGTGTCTGAGCAAGTGTCTAGTCCATAAAGCATGACTTGCCCAGCAGTAGCATATCTATGATATAGCATTTTTCACCTCTTAACTTTTGTCAAACTCAAAGAAATAAAGTCACATCACAAATTTCCATAGCAAAGCTAGGTTTTGGTCAGTTATAAATATTATTGTACCACAGAATCAGGGAGTTTATAATCAAATGGAAGCAAAGAAATATCAACATTGCAAATAGAGAAAAAAAAGTTTAGATAATTTCATTTATTCAGGAGAAAATTTGTATCATATATATGTGTATATATGTATTTTAAAGTTTTAAAATACAAGAATAAAAAAAGTTTGAATTATAGAAATGACAGTTCATGATACTCTAAATCCCCCTTTCCACAATAACAAAATATAGCTGAATTTACAGAAAAGACAGAAATCATCATGTGTCGACAGGCAAAGATTTTGCATAGTTGCTTAGGGTGTGAGAGGGTGCTTGTTCAGCAATTAGGGGAATTGAAAAGATGTATTTCCCTCAGGAGGAAAAGGAGTATAGGCTTTGTATATAATCATATGGGTTGGAATTGAGACCTTAGATGTAAAGCTACACCCTGAGAGGATTACAATTTCAGTAGAAAGGTAGAAAAGGCCATGTCTGTCTTCAAGCACCTAAGTATTCATGTGTGTCTCTGACTATTTATCAGAAGGCTGGTGGAAGGGTGGGGAGATTCCTTGAGAATTCATTTTACCTCCTAAACATCAGAGTTTAGAATTGAGAATACCTAAGCTTAGGGAAATGCCTTAAGAAAAAGTTATCCCTCCTAATATCTTAGGACAAGTAATACACCTGGATTTCTGGACAAAAAACAAACAAACAAACAAACAAAACCACTTTGGAAGCACATTAATACAAAATACCATGGATGAAACTAAATTAAATATATCAATAATGAATGTAAATGGAAAAAAAAACTTGCCAATTGAAAGGAAATAATTCTGAAAGGACAGCAAAATGAATCTGCTGATACCCTAATCATAAAAGTGATATAAGTATAGTTAAGTAATAACAGGATATAAACATATAGAGAAAAGAGCTAGTTTACCTATAATAAAATCCTACAGTGTAAACGTTGTGAGAATATACTGTTAGGAATAGTTTCCTCTCTAATAATAAAAGAATAAATTAATGAGGTGATGTAAATATTATTCAGAACGTGTATAGCAAAGAGCATACATCTCAAAAATATATAAATATAATTCAGTCTTAATTAAAACACTATCAAGTTTTTTAAGATAAAATAATCAAGAGAATTTTGAAAAAAATAAAAAAATAAAAAGTTTTGGTTTGTACTATGAGATACCGAAACACACAACAATTTTATAATAAGACAACCAGGCACTAACTCAGGATCAGAAGCGAACAAAGTAAGATCAAGAAACAAGTTCCAGGAAAAATAAGTATTTAATCATGATAGCAAGGGCATTTCAAATCAGCAATGAAAAGGCAATTTGATTTAAAAATGGCACTAGGATAATTTGGAAATATATTGTTAAAATTGATCTTTTAGTAATTACTATTTTATTTAAAATATACCATATATTATTCATATATCTAAATGGGAAATCATTTCGATAATTATTATAAAAAATAAAAATTACTTTTTTATTGTCTTAAAACAGAAATATCTCCTACGCATAAAAGCAAAATATCAAAGCCATAGAAGCTTACACACTAATATTAAAATAGAAAAAATTTTAATGATACAATAAATAATATTTAGTTGTAAAAGACTATAAATAAAAGAAACATAGAATACAAATTTAGTCACTTAAATTTACATTCTTCCTAAACGCCAGCTACAGAAAAATAATAGACAAAATGACATCTCTTATATAATAATATTCACTTACATAATGAATATATAATTATAATGTAAATAACGGTCAAGTAAATGCAATGACCATGAGATACCATTTTATCCTATGTTATTGACAGATAGTTAAAGTGAACTTTTTCCTTGTTGGTACGGTGTGAAGAAAGATACTTTCAAACAGTCTTGGTGAGAGTGTATACTGGACTCAAATTTTGGGGAATGAGTTCATACAAATTAAAATATTCCCATTAATTGACCCACCCAAATACTGGACATGGGAGGAACATCATTAGTAAAAGTGAAAATGTGAAAATGACCTAATATCTGTAAAAGAACTTGTCAATGCTCTCTTAATGGCATATATTTGAATTTGATTTTTTGGAGAGGCTCATGTGTCTTAAGAGTGTTTATTTACGTGAGAACAGAAATACTTTTATAATGTATACATCTCTAAAATCAATGTGCTGCACACTTTAAATATCTTAGTTTTGTTTGTCAATTATACCTCAATAAAACTGAAAAATAAAATGCATAAATCAAATAATAATAGGACTTTTATTTACACATAATATAAACTAAATTTCAGCTAACTTAGCTAAACAAAGGGAATATTTACAAGGAATCAAGCCAGGAGTCCACTGAATGAAGTAGAACCTAGTCTTCATCAAGCATAGAACCAAAAAATGGAAAGATCTCAAACACAAAGTTACTTTTTAATTTCTATCTCCCTGCTTTTCTACACATGCTGGATTACAAATCAGCTTTTTCCATTTCTTGTCCACATAAAAGAATATACATTTTGGATACACTTGTTAAAATTTTAAACACTTAAATAGATTGAATTGCTATTTCAGTTCCAAAATCCCAGAAGACGGAATTGAGTTACCCCATTTAGTCCAGATGTCTATTGCTGGTTCTCATTAAGAGTCGGTACTTTTAGGTTTCACTCCTGAATATGAAAGGGTCTATTCCAAAGAAGGGGGAGATCATTATGATTTTTGCCTCAACCTTAAAAAATGCTAAAAGAATGTGTATGTGAGTGTGTGTGTGTGTGTGTGCGTGTGTAAAACTAAAAAAGTTTATTCCTGAGCCAGGGCCTATGATAAATCAGGTGCCTGAAGGAATAAAGTAAAAATTTGCAATAGCCATTCGAAAATTGTAAAAAGGAGTTAATATGTGAGAAGTTTGCTCAGTGATATTTATGGTCCAGTTTGAGAGAGTATTGAGAGCAGAGTTTACATGGCAGAAATGCCATGTTTTATTATTTTTAGCAGCAAGCCTATTGCAGAAGTATAGAATGCGAGTGGAGATAGTAGAGTTGATCCAAAGTCTGGCTGAAGATTTGGCAAAGGCAAGTGAATGTGAAGAAAAAGCAATCTAAGTTAATGTATCAAAGAAATGCAGTTCAGTAGGGAAAAATAAATAAGGTCCAGGTCACACAACAAGTGAAAAAGGAGGAGTCAAGGGACTAGACTTTTTAATGAGATCAAAATGCAAGTGTTGAGAGTATATGGGATTGAAAATCCGGGAAGAACAGGAGGTGACAGAGTGTTGGCATGGGAACTTAATATTTCAAAGTGCAGTTTTCCCATTGGCATCGAGGTTCATCGTGAACTTGGCAGATTTTACTGAAATGCACTGATTTTAAAGTTCATAGCAATCAAGAAAGTCAGTGAACTTTGTTGCCAAGCTCCAGCTTTTTTGTCAACTTGGACACTAAGCTTGCTAACAATAGGACTTTGCGTGTCTTTATTTTAAAGGCCTTTAAAAGCAACGCTGAATGTAAAAGATCTGATTATGGAACCTCATTCTTTAGAATTCAACTCTCCGTAACCTTTCACTTACATCCTTTGACCATACTAATAGAATCAAGCTGGACAGCTGACAACTGGATCAATAATTTATCTAATAATTAAATAGTCTGAAACTCTAAAAATAATGACATTTTAGATATTTATGAAGACTGGTTGAGAGGAAAAAGATTAAGAATGGCAAAAGCATTATTCAAGAACAGTTCTGATAAACCTTACAAATGACTTCAAAATTTCTAAAAGAGACTTAGGCTCTGTTTCTACCCATAAACTCTGAAATCTTTAGGACCCATACCAACTCATACATATCATTTATTTTCACTGTGGTCAAACAAAGGACATGACTTTTAACTCTCATTTATAATCTTATTTTACACAACTTAAAAATAGCCATACTCTAAGAAAAAAAAAAAAAAGGACTTAGTGTCATAAAGTAAGCTCCACTTTGTGCTTATCCATTACTGAAAAGGGAACTTGCTGAAGCTTGGCTCTAAGTGGTCCCCTGGCATCCATTCTTAGTTACTCTGTTGTACAGGAAAGAAGAACCATTTTTTTTTCCGTATTTCTAGTTATAACTGCACTTAGGCAGCCTCAAAAGATCTACCAGATTTTCTAACAGCCAAATTCTGTCACAGTTTTATGTCACAGTTTTATGTACTGGAATGTTCTGATGAACTTTAACCAGCATTTGGATAACCTTTAAATCCCTCCAAAATAATCTTATTTCTTTAGCAGTATACTTCTTGTTTTTCAGTATGTATAAACTATAGCTTGCTCTAATGTATTTGTTCATCACGTTTTTTTGTACCATAAGATGATGAAACCAGTCTCACTAGCTGGGCCTTTTCCCTTTCATTTAGCATGCACCAACTTACTGTTGGTCATCTTTTTTTCATTTTCCTATGAATATTGTTGAAATATGGTTGACTTACAATGTTGTGTTATTTTCAGGTGTATAGCAAAGTAAATAAGTTGTACATATATGCATTCCTTTACAGGTTCTTTTCCCATTTAGATTATTATGCAATATTGAGTGATTACCATGTGCTGAACAGTAGTTCCTTGTTACCCATCTACTTTATAGATAGCAGTGTGTATGGGTTAATCTCAACCCGTAATTTATCCATCCCCCCATGTTTCCCCTTTGGTAGCCATAAATTTGATAAGAATATTCATTCTGCTTCTTTCCTCTCTTAAAAGTGTCCCACTTTGCACATTAAAATTATATGGGCACCCTAGTTATCCATATATATTTATTCTTATCATCTTACCCTATTGGAGGCTGTCTTCCCTTTATTCCCAGTCTCTTCCTACTTATTTTTTTTTCTATGTTTTGGTTACACTAGCCAGGTATCAAAGCATTCAAAACAACATCAATAATTGACTTAAACTATCAACTATTTTTTTTCCATTATAGCTGGTTTACAGTTCTATCAATTTTCCAACTGTACAGCATGGTGACCAGGTTACACATACATATATAGATTCATCACAAGTGATTAGACATAGTTCCTGGACTATTTTTTTAAATAATTCGGTGGGATGGCCCTCTGCTCTTTGGCTTCACATCATATTGGTTGGAGCAGTGGGATAACTGGAAAGTCCAAAATGACCTAATTCACATGGTTGGCATTTGGTGCTGGCTTCCAGGTGGGAGCTCAGCTAGGGCTACTGTTTGAGCCCTCAGTTTTCATCTGATTTCAAAGCAGAATAAATAGATTTCACTTTTATGCAAGAAAGTCATCTTGAGAAAGAGCACATGGGATGAGAGAGATGGTTGTGTTACTCTGAGAATACATTTTAGCAGGACCTTCTTAATTAGGTGGTGAGAAGAATTCTAAGATCACCCTTAAAATTCTGGCCTCCGATGTACCTGCCCTTTATCATCCACTCTCTGAGTGTGGCTGGGGCTTGTGAATAAGTTGGCAGTCACTTCCCTGACTTGGTTGCGTTATAAGGCAAAGGAAATATGATAGGTACTCCTGTGATTGTGTTGTGTTATATAATATTTTGTGGTAGTTTATTGGAAGTTCTCCTGCTGACTTTGAAAAATGCTGGGAGAGACCACATGGGTAGCACTTGAGGGCAGCTGCTAGTAGCTAAAAGTGACTTCAAGTTGAGAACTAGTAACGAAATAAGGATGTCTGTCCTACAAGAGAAAGTGTTGAATTCTGTCTACAACCTGGATGACCTTGGAAAAGTACCCTGGCCTCAGATGAGATTTAACCTTGACTGACACCTTCATTTTGGCCAGACTGAACCTTGAGTAGAGGACTCAGTCCTATGCAGACACTGATCCTGTGAGATAGAAAATTTGTGTTGTTTTTATAATGCCTAAATCAGTGGTTATTTGTTATACAGAAGTAGGAAAGTGATAAAAAAAGAAAATCTTGGTCTGCTTGGGCTTCCATAACAAAATATTGCAGACCTGGTGACATAAACAATAAGAATTCTTTTCTCAGAGTTCTGGTGGCTATAAGTTTGAATGATTCATGGTGCTGGCACAATTGGTTTCTAAGAAGTCTCTTACTGGCTCATGATGGCCACTTTCTTGCTGTGTCCTTATGTGTTGGGGAAAGAAACATGCTCTCTGGTATATCTTCTTACAAGAGCAATAATCCCATCATGAGGCCCCCTACCCTCATGACCTCATGTACACCTAATTTTCCTCCAAAGTTCTCATCTTCAAATATCATCTTGGGAGTTAGGACTTCAACATAGAAACTTGTAAGTGGGGATACATAATTCAGTCCACAGAAATAGGGGGAAAATTGTTGATTTCTTTAATCTGCACATTCTCTCCTCTTAACAACTTTTAGTCTTTCATAAATTCTCATCCTGACCTTTTGTGTTGTCTTTTTCCAAGAGCCATTGTTGTTTGCTTTCAGTCCACCAGAGCGTATTTCACTAATTCTAAACATATTCCACTACTCACTCATCTTCTTTCTCACTTTGTCATCATTCACGATTACTTTAAAGCTTATCTTCAACACTGCCCTGGCTTGATATTGGTACAGTTTGATCTCCTTCCTCATCAAGGCGAAGTAGTTATTTTCAACAGCATACATTTTAAAATATTGGGAGATGGAATGACTTTTTAAGTTCTTCACTGCCATTTTGAAACTGTTGTATGTCCAATCTTTAGTAAAAAATACTTGCTCCTAAGAGATGCTTACATTCTTGCCCAAATAAATTTCTATAACATTCATATTGCTGCTAGCAATAATTTTGTGTCACTGACATGAATACCTTAAATTCGGTTCTCCCTTCATTCTAAATCTACCAAATATTCTATGTAATGATTTTATCTATCAAATACTTTCACTTCACAGGTTCCTTAAACAGTCAATACTTCCACCCCCTTGGAATTTCACTTTCACAGTCAACCACTAGATCTTCATATTTTGAATGTTTTTCAAAATTTCCAATATACCTGCCTTTTATTTGATACCCATTTCATTTTCCACAGAGCAAGGTATTGATGCCGTTGCACTAACATTGCTAAAGTGTTGCCTAGGTCAGAGTAGCCCAAAGGGTCACTGTAATTGCATCCTAGCCAGTGACAAAGGGAAATTAAAAAGGGCCAGTCCTCTTCATGAGTGAAAACAACATAGAAATTGAACTTATCCTGTTTTACCACATTCCATTGGCTGGATATGGCCATACCAGTTTTAGCTGAGTAAACTGTGCCTGTCTGTCTATCCAACAAAAATGTTGGGATTCTCATACCAAGAGATAAAGGATGTTGAAGGACATTTTTCATCTGATACAGTTGGTAATCAAAGGAGTGTTCTTAGGTCTTCTGGGATCCTGGGGCATTACTCTCTATTTAGATATAATGTAATTCTGCAGGTAATTAAGAAATTGAATTAGTAGCATTCAGTTTACTTTATAAACCTAAAATTGAGACTCATGATGTAACAAATATATATGGGAATAATGGAGGAATATGATAAGTTCATATTATTTCAGTAATCTCAGCAGGTACATCCATGATCATGAGTGAAAAGAGCCGTAAACTGCTACCATTTTCTGCCTGGGCAGGGGTCTGTAATTCTCCATTTGCTATTATCAATGGAACACATTATTTAGTATCAGATCGACCTAAATACTAATATTCATCACAGCTCACCACAATCAGTTATTTAGCTTTTTTACATCTCTGCCTCTCATCTATAAAGTAGAGCTAATTGTCATTTCAAGATTGTTAAGAAGATTAGAGGCAACATGAAAAGAGCCCATCAGGACCTGGCACACAGAAGACACTTGATTAGTAGTGAATATTATCATTAGTATTTTATCAGTTGCCCCACTCTTTGAGCACAAATTATTACAATCTTATCCACTGCTTTAGAATTAACTCTTTGCTAAGACCTCCAAAATTTGAACAATCTCAAGTCAACTAATACCAAATCATCTACAAAAACTCTAGACTTTTTGCCTAGATTATGCTCTGACAAAGAAACAAACTCACCTAACTTGTCCAAATTGGTGTTGAATTTTTTTACTGATACCCTGATAGCTGTCTTCAGTTTATCTACTACTTAATGTCTCTCTCCAACCAAGCCCTTGATTATACTCCTGTCCATTTCATATCCACAATCTGATCCATCTCAGTAAACATTACCTTTTACTTTTTTAAAAAAATTTAAATTACTCAATGGATTTTATTGCATTTACAGTTGTGCAATGATCATCACAACCCAATTTTATAGCATTTCCATCTGAAATCCCCAGCCCATTACTCCACCCCCCAAACCTGTCTCATTTGGAAACCATAAGATTTTCAAAGTCTGTGAGTCAGTATCTGTTCTTCAAAGAGGTTCATTGTGTCCTTTTTTTTTTCTTTTGATCCCACAGGTAAGTGATAGCCTGTGATACTCGTGTCTCACTGTCCTAACTTCACTTAGCATGATAATTTCTAGGTCCATCCATGTTGCTGCAAATGCTGTTATTTCTTTCCTTTTGATGGCTGAGTAATATTCTGTTGTATATATATGTACCACATCGTCTTTATCCACTCCTTTGTCGATGGACACTTAGGTTGTTTCCATGTTTTGGCTATTATATAATGATGTGATGAACATTGGAGTACATATATCTTTCTGAGTCATGGTTTCCTCTGGATAGACGCCCAGGAGTGAAAAATTACCTTTTACTTTAAAAAGGGCAGGATGCAAACCAAATATGATTTTCCACATAAATGTACATAATAAAAAGTAATTATATAATGACCTTCCCTCCTTACCAAGAGGAAATAGCATAACTTCTCTGAGAAACAAGAACTATTTTGAGACTGATTTTATTTACAGGAGTATTCCATTGTAAGAGAAATACTGCTAATATTCTATTAGCAGTACTCAATGCCTAAATATGCTTTTCCTCTTATTAACAGAGCTTACCTTTAAGAAAAATCAGCCTTTAATTAAATTTTGGTGAAAATGTGTTCTTCTCTGAAGAAATTCAGACATACCAAATACATGAAACTTAGATTCAGCAATATTCTTGTTCACAGTAAGATTTTTTAAAATTAAAAAAAAAATAAATTAGTAACCCCTATTATATAAATATACAAAGCAACAAGTATGACCAAGATTAAAAATAAGTGGCCAGTTGGCTTTCTATCAACAATACATTTTCTGTGATTTAATTGCATAAACTATACCCAGAACAAAGAGGCAAATTGATTTTTAAAAGCCTTAACATTTCTTTGTAGCTTTAACTTACAGATACTAGAAAGCATATGAAATGGATGATGTTTGCTAATATTATGTTAATCATAGAGAAATACAAATTATACATTGTTATTTGTTAAATAACAAAAGACTAAATCAGATGCGAGTTTATTGGAGCTCTATTTGAGAGAACAGTTAAGATCCACAAAATCTGAATCATAACTTTAATGATCTTTTCTTACTATGAAAAAGACCAGTGAAAATGGAAAACCTAGGCTAAATTCCATCAATGGTTTATGCTGTAAAATGTTATCAAATTCAGTAAGTTCAACAAATTAAAGTCACCTGCATCTGAAGATTTCTTTCCTTACCAAGTTTAATAACATGAAGACCTTTGTGTACTGAAGAATAGCTGGATCTAATTCCTCTGGTATGGAAACTGGAAACCCAGGAATATTCTCTCACCTGTATTCAAACTTTAAGTATATGTTTTCCAGAGAAGGAGGCAAGAGGATAGAGAAATTGATCAGTTTCCTATATGAATATCTTCTGAGTTAAAATAATGAAATTATTATAAGCAAGCAATATTAAAAAAATAGTCTCTTTCAATGCCACAGAAATATGAGTATACTAATTTATATGGTATGTTTTTACTGTGAATTCAGGTAATCATCATTCCATAATGTGAACAGAATAATTTAAATGATTAATCATTTTTAGAGAATACACAATTTTTCCACAGTATTTTAATTAGATTTGAGAACAAAGTTTGAGATTTTTTATACAAAATGATGCTATTGTGAAAGTATTGCTTTGGTAAATATTTTGTTTATGATCATGAAATAAATCTGTTCATAGACATACAATCTTTTTATATCAATCCTCAAATCAGTTCATACCTGTAGGATGGAACAATGCACTAGAAGCCTTGTTTTGTCAAAACCAAGCCTTTATCAAGAAATTTTACTGGCATTTCTGTAAATGGTCAGCAGTTGAATTTTCTTTCTTTTTTTTTTTTAAGAAAACTTATCTAAACAAATTAGATAAGTAATGTGTAGTTGAATTAAAACAAAATTATTATCTAAAATCTTGAGAAAAAGAATAAAAATTGTAAGTTTTTATCAGATATACCATTTTCTTCATTCAAAATTTTATTTGTAAAGCATTAAGGAAATCTTCACAAATAGAATAACCAATGTCTCATTGGGTGAATGGTGACTAATATGTTTCTGAAAAGATTTATAGATGATGAAGAGAAAATAGAAATACAACCAATCTGTCTAATTTTTCATACTTACAATCCTAAATTTTTCATTTTCTTTTGTATGTTGGTTAGTAGATGGTGACAATGGTGGAAAAAAATTGCACCTAGATATTTTCCAGGCTTATATACAGCAGTATACATATACATATATATGCACTTATACATTTTGTTCCTAACCAAAAATTTGAGTACCCGGGCTGAGTGTTTTCCATCCTACAGTTCACATCTTTTATTTCAGATTGGGAAAATTCTCAGAAGTAAGCAATTTTACAGAAAATAGAGGTGAAGAAAGTCAATGTGCTAAGATTACAGTACAGCAGATGTAACAAACAAGAAACAAGCATGAAAACAAACACTGTAACACTCTTCCTGCAGAAAAGGGGTCACAGACCACATCTTAGGCAGTAGAGATCACAGGTCCCTTCTGTGCAATAACTTTTCAACTTAGAAAATTTATTATTACTGCAATTTTATACCTGATTAAGAGAAATGAGGCAGTCCAACATGGGTTCATCAGTTCATGCATATCATCAAAACAGGAAAAACAACTCAAATCACAGTTCTTACAGAGTGACTGACGTGTGACTCTGAACTGTACATTATTTGCTTGGATGTGTAATCTTGAAATAAGACACTGTCTGGCATGAATAAGGAAGATGTCAGAATTCACAATGAAAAACATACCAGAAGGTTTTCACTGTAGAATACATGGCCAATTATATCTGCTGCCTTGTCTTCAGGCCTAAGTTCTGATGCCAGAGAAACTCTGAGATGAAAGTTTCATCACTGTTTGGTTTGAATCTTTTTGGATTAGTCTGTGTTAACTAATTATAGGAATATAGTCACTTTTCTGAACACCCACCTCAGTTCCCAACTGATCTGAAAGATCCTAGTTGTAAAAATTACTCCACTTATCTGTGATCCACAAGCAGAGATTTTTCAGGCTGACCCTACCATCTTTATAAAACTCTCTACCTTCCCATGTCTGATCTTTCAAGTAGTATAGTGAGAACCAGTGACAACCACTCACAGTAGGGACTACTGAGGGTAGGCAAGATGGAAATCTCACCAAAGTACTCATTGGGGAACAATTTCTATATTGGTCAGGATAGGTTAGGTCATACTGACGTAATGGATAACTCCAAAGCCCAATGCAATATAAAATAATAAAGGTTTATTCACATGTCCAGCCAGCTTGCCTGACTCACCTCAACTTTCCGGACTGATCATGTACCCAGCATCTAGAGCTTTGTCACATGCTGTGGTGGGGAAATATATATGGTGAACTGCACATGGAATCAAAGACTTCTGTCTAGAAGTGAAATCTATCACTTCCATTAATATTTACCTGCCAAACCTGTTACATGCCTATACCTAACTTCAAGGGGAGGGAGAAGGTGCAGTCCAACCAGGTGTGGGACAAAGAATGGGGTATATCTGTTAACTGTTCTAAAGCTGTCACAGTTTATAATTGAAAATAATGTCTTTTTGGTTCTTTTTTATATTTCAATGAACTGAAAAGCAACTGAAATGTTAAAGATGAACAGTGGTTTTCTACAGTCTACTTTATTTAGCAAACAACATGCAAGACATCACCTAATTGTGAGACCGTAAACTATCCCACTATTTATGATGAAGCTATCAACTCACTCCTGATATAAAATATAAAAATCCCTTAAAGAGTAGCTTTTGAAAACTATAATTGTGGATTAAATGATTAACTGAATATTAGAATATGTCTTTAAAAAATCACTTTTCACTTTATATGTCATTTCATCTTGTGACTGTTTTGTGTACAAACTAGTTAAGAGCACAACCAGTGTTAAAACTGCTTTAAAACTATTGTCTTTGCTCCCTGTCAGATCTTCAGTGATCTTGCCATATCTAATTGTTTATTTTCAGTTTTTTAATCCCATTGTCTGTAACTTGACCATTCT
This sequence comes from Catagonus wagneri, assembly GCA_004024745.2. NCBI lineage: Eukaryota > Metazoa > Chordata > Mammalia > Artiodactyla > Tayassuidae > Catagonus > Catagonus wagneri. The sequence continues at coordinate 7,094,194 of PVHT020000079.1, forward strand.
TTTCTTTTTCTTTTTTCTTTTTTAAACTCTTCCTACTTCTGGCTTTCATTATGCTTACTTATGTTTCCTCTTGTGCTCCTGGTTGTTTCTTCATAGGCTACTGCCCAAGTGCCTTCTTTTTGGCTCTGTTTCTCAGCATTGGCATCAACCATGTACCATCCACCATTCTCTTCCTTCTTAGCTGTCTTACTATTCCAGGGTATCCTCCTTGATTCATGGAGTTGCCCAACATCTGATGATGGGAACCATATCTAGTTCTCCAGTTCTGAGACATCTCCTAAACTTCAGATTCTTATTTCCAGTTGTTTCTTAGGTACTTTTTTATAAACAAATCTCAAGTGTTTAACACTAAATAATTCAAAAGTCAAACTAACTTTTCCTTCTGCATCACATATCTGCTTCTAATTTTTTTAATGTTGATAGCTATCTATCAACAATTTTTTTTAATTGCTACATTCTTAAGTCACTGCTTGTATTTATGACTAACCAATTATATTGAAAATCCTTGATGGCAGGCATCTCCATTTCAGTTCTAGTCTAAAGTAGATGTTTAATAGCTATTGACTGCATTTAATTGAACACATTCTATTTCTCTATGGATAATTATTTCTAATAGGAAACACTATGCACCAGAGAAAACAGGTGTCACAAACACAAAGATGTTCTTTGTTGTGTTTAAATAAGCCTTTTTATCAGCTTTGCAGATGACATAATTTATGTAACAGATGACATGACAGGATTCAAATTTATCTCAGATGGCTGGAGTTGTTGGAATAAAATTTGTAGAGATAAATGCAGAGTAACATACCTAGGTTAAAAATCAGTTGCACAAAAACTAGATGTGGGAGTTCTATCAAGCAACAGCTCATATCAAAAATAACAAGGATTGACCTGATGACAAAAGCAATATAACTTGAGTGTTATTTGACTGGTAATGAAGTTAAAGTCGTTTTAGCCTGCATTCATAAAACAAGGTCCCACATCACACATTAGATTTGTCTCTCTGTAAACTGCACTAAAGGCCCAAACATTAAATGTAATGTTCATTCTGGAGTTCCTGTTGTGGCTCAGCAGAAATTAACCTGCGTAGTATCTTGAGGATGCAGGTTCGATCCCTGGCCTGGCTCCATGGATTAAGGTCTGGTGTTGCTGTCAGCTGTGGCGTATGTCATAGACATAGCTCGGATTCCACATTGGCTGTGGCTGGGGCTGTGGCTGGCAGCTGTAGCTCCCATTCATCGTCTAGCCTGGGAACTTCCATATACCTCAGGCGAGGCCCTAAAGAGAAAAATAAAAAAAAGTTCATTCTGTGCCACTGGACTGTGGCATTGATAAACTAGGACTGTATATAAAACATCAGTAAGAAAATATGCAAATAGTTTGGGAATGGATACTTGATAAATTATTGAAAGGGCAGCTTGGAAAGGAGGGAAGATTAAATGGAGAGTGACATCTGTACTCAACTGTGTGAAACAGTGTCATGGAGAAGAGAGACAGATGCATCCTGGGGATGCTTCAGAGATACCTAGAAAAAAACTCATGTTCTGAGGAGGCAACAGTTAGCCCAGAGTAAATAATTTTCAGTTGGATTTGTCCATTGGAATAAAGGACATAATAAAATAACAAGTTCTCTATGCATGAAGATTTTTAGCACGCCTGTCCGGAAATGTATCTCTCCTTCCTAGGTGAGCCTTGTACTAGATAATCTTTAAACTACTGTCCATCCTAAGGTTTTACAAATGTAATCTTGTTTGCTGTCATTGTTGCATACTTTTCCAAAACTTTCAAAACTCTTACTCAATTTTATTTCAAATTAATTTCAAATAAATGCCCCATTATAAACTGTCAATGTGTATGTAAAAACAATGCAGCTCTCAGGCCAAATGAACTCACACAGATGGAGCCAATCCTATTCCAACTTCATACAAACTCACAACATACACACGTACACGTATACCAGTTTACACATTGTTAACATCTAAAAGTGCTCCTACTGTTGCCATCTTCAGATGTGGGATTCTTCCTTACTGTCATTTCTCAGATGTCCTTGATTTGATACACAGTGAGATGCAGAGGATGCCTGGGTGCCAGGGGTAGGTGTGCCTGTCCTTTTCTTTTCTCACTAACCTAACAATGCCAGTGAATTAGATCATCTGGCAGAGCAGACGTGTTCTCCTTGTAATCACCTTCCCTCAGTTGTCTTTATTTTTCCAATTTGTTTTGTACTCATGGCTGAATTTTGCCTAATAAAAACACATTTAAGGTATTAAAAAAATTTCCTTGGATGATTAATTTACATCCATTATATTACAGGATTGAGAATTATTATCAGAATGGAAGATATATAATTTTGTAAATAGGACATTTTGTGGAATGCCAGTTATAGAATGCCTGGTAATTTAGAAGAAAATAAAAGTGTTTGGGATAGCTTGGGGATTAAGAGTGATAAACAAGTAACAATAAGTTAAAGATCTTTCTGTTTTATGGAATACTTTGAAAATATGATGTCACTGAATCCTTATAGCAACGTATAAGCGGGATTGAACCTTTCTGGAGTTGAAGAAAGAAAGAACACTTTAGTAATGTGCTTAAAATCATATCACTAATCTATGGCAGAGCTAGAACTGAAATCTGAGGTTTTGATTCTAAATTATTCATTCATTTCTTATATTCAGCAGGTACATGTTTATTTCATTTCCCACAATAATTTTATAAGCTTTGTTTGAATGATAAGGAGACTAAGGCTCTGAGAAGCAAATGAACTTTCCTTAGGGCAAATAATTAAGTTAGAGGTGGAATTTCAGTCTCTGTTTAATGACCTCAGGATCTGTTCTCTCTTCACGCTTCAGTAGGTAGAGAGTGGCACTCTATATTTTGTCTGTTACATTTAATTTACCTTTCTATCACTGTATGAATTTGAAGATAATTCCTAAAATAAGAAGATAATCAAGACTTTGGCACTGCTTTGGAAAGTTGGAGTCATCTTCTATTTTTTCTTTCTGCAATTCTTTATTGTTGCCTTAATCATCGTTTGTCCCTTCCTTTGTTAGCCTTGAGTTATTTTCTCTTTATTTCCTAGCAGTTTTCTGGTTGAGATATAAAACTTGGCAAAATATTAACATATACATAAAGTCAAGACTAATGGGAGATTGACATGCTATAAAGTACTCATGGCCAAAGGACTGGTGTCAGCCAGTGCTCGGTTCGCTTGCAGTTCTTTTTTTTTTTTAATATATTTTTTAAAAATTTAATTAATATTGTCAACTTTAAAAATATGCACAACCTAAAATTTGATAGTTAAGTTTTACTTGAGGCAAAATGAGGACTATAGCTTGGGAGGCAGCATTTCAGATAGCTCTGAGAAACTTCTCCAAAGAGGTAGTGGGAAAAGTCAGTATATATGTGATTTTGGTGATGGGGAGGTACATGCAACTGAACACACATTTTTACAGAAGGTTACTGCTAGTCTCATGAAGTTTATTGCTAGTCATGAGGGCCAGACGTCACTATGAAAGATTTTAGTGTTTTTCGAGATACACGGAGATGCAAAAATCGGGCTCAAAAAATCTTCTCTTGAAAATATCTAACTATCTGAAGACCTATTCTACTAGTTTTCTCAGAGCACAGAGTACCTCACTCCTGATCTCCACACTGAGCTCCTCTCAAGGGGTTTTGAAGGTTGGCAGCTACAGTGGCTCATGATTCAATCTATGTAGTGGCAGATAACAAGTGCTATTCTTCAGTTAACTGTTAATTAATTTATTTTTTCCATTTTTAAAGAAGTTTTATTGAAGAATAGTTGATTTACAATGTTGTAATCATTTCTGCTGTACAACAGATTGACTCAGGTACCTGACTCAGGTATACACATACACATAGCCATTCTTTTTAAGATTCTTTTCCCATATAGGTTATTACCGAATATTGAGTAGAGTCCCCTGTGCTATACAGTGGGCCCCCATTGACCATCCATTCCGTAGCAATAGTGTGCATATGCCTGATCTTAGCAAGCTATGGAACTCAGAGCAAATTTCTAAATTCCTAATCTGCTTACTCTCATCTCAATATTCAAGATTAATTGAAACCTCCCTTATAGTAGGTAGCATGGATTTTAGGATGACGCAAAATGATGGGTGTAAAAGTACTTCGTATGGTGCCAGACATGTAGTGCATGCAAAATACAGTAAAATTTTTCTAGGTGATTCTGTTAGATTGTATTATAGCCAATGATGCCTGAACATATCAAGAAAAAATGACATCAAAGAAATATCTGGAAAGTAATTTCTATTTCCTTCAGGAAGAAAGTTCAAGAAATTATGGTGACAAAAATCTCAAAATGACATGATGTCAAATCTGGGCATTCAATTCAGAATCTTGTGCTTTTGTTTTGCTTCCAAAATGTAGACATCCAAGGGAACTACAGAAGAGACAGAAATGCAGCCCTGTAACCTAATAATGCATGCCTGAACCCTTCTGGCACTGCTAATCTATTTTCAGTTTCAGATGGCTTTAAAGCAAATTTCTCAAATATACTTCAATCTGGTTAGATACACAGCATGACAATAGCTATGTAGAAAAATCAGAGTTTATGGTTCATCAGAAGTCTATTTTAGTTATGTATGTCTGCTGTACTCACTCATGGCTCTGCTTTAAAGACTTGGCTGTTAGACATTTATATATCCATTAATTAGCAGCTAGGCATGATTTAAAGGATAACATTCTTGGCATTCAGTGTATATGAAGCAGTAAACAGCTTTTGTGGAAGATTAAACGCTGTAGCAAATCAGAGACATTTGGTGACCCCCCAGCAGCCATTTGTTGCCAGAAAACTGCAACACTACAATTATTGTGCCAGGGGAAAAAACATATTCAACTGATAGCACAACAAACAGAAGAATGCATTTGAATTTGCCTATTGCATGTTTAGAAATATGGCACTTTCTTGTTTCTTTTTCCTCTTTTAATTGAATTTAATTTGAAGAAAAGTTCATATGTCACTAAATACAATGTATTTAAACACACTGTGAATTGAAAAAAGTTAACATTTCTAGAGATCAATGTCTACTTGTAACTGCGAAGTTAGGATTATGCAACTAACATGAAAAATATGAAAATTATTTTTATTTGTTTCATTAAAATGGAATTTAAATCCCAAAGAGGTTTATCTAGTCCTATTTATAGACTATCCAGTAAAAAAAAAAAAATGGATTTTATACTATGCCAATACATGTACTTCTAAATATGGCATTTTCACAGGACATTATCAAAATATATTTTGGCTTGATAGAATAAAAATCATAAGGGAAGTTACTTCCAAGGATAGTTTGGAAAAATCTATTAATAGTTTTATAAATTAGCAAATTGATTTGGATTATGTAGTATATAGATAAAGATCTCCAAATAAACTAAATTAGAACAACAACATTTTTCTAATACATTTTCTAGACCACTGGATTTCCAAGTTCTTCTACCCTTAACCTTGCAATTTCTTATCCATCTAAATATATTCTGGGTAAAATACAATTAAACATTTTCAAACAACAGCAAGTAAATATTCAGCAAGAGTAAAAAAGATGTTTGATAACATGTAGTAGTCAATGCATGGAGAAAAGTCTTTTAATACATATACATGTTTATGTTCTAGGCTTACTGGAAAAAAATTACATGGTTTAGTAAGCTGGTTTAGCTCTCAATAGAAGAGAATTTCCACCCTTCTTTCTCCATAATTGGATTTGGTATGCATTGTAAAAGAAACAGCGCCTTGCACTGAGCAGTGTTGGTAACCCACTTTAAATAATACAAAAGGCTTCTCATACCACGTGTTGATTACCATAAATGCTTGTCTAACCCACTGGTCTCTCTTCCTTCCAGAGGCCTTTTTCTCCAGGCCCATGCAGTTGAGAATGGGGGTGGTGGTAGTAAAAACCTTTAACAGTAATCTGGGATCCTCATTTTCACCGCTCCTGTTAGATTTTTTCTAAAGCACGATTTTAGAAAGTGCCATCAGAAGTTTCTCAGTCTCAAAATTGCTTTAATGCTAACGGTGCATTCTGTGTGAAGTGGGAGGCTGCACTTGTCAAATCTGTATCTTTTTTGAATGGCTGTTGGGGAAGAGACATTCCAGTAGTTTGAAGCACTGCTTTAATACCTACAGAAAAGGCTGCGGATGCACGGAGGCATCTGCCGTCACTGTGACTAAAATGTTTACTTTAGCAAACACTGCTCTATTAAATTTCAAAGTGGTGCTCTTTGAATTTTAAATTGTAAAGGAAACCTGGCCTCCATTCTTGAAAGCTTTGGTTTAAACATAAAAAGGAGAGAGTAGCTTTGAAGTTTGAATGAGATGCATGAACTCTCCTTTTTTCACTGAGGTTGAAGAACTTATAGGGCCTGCCTGTGTGCTATTTATTATTCTAACTTATGACTTGAGTGATATTCTCATTTCGTTCACCCTTGACCATTTCTCCTTTAAAAAAATAGAACTTGGATGTTAGTGTGAGCTTTCATTTATTACTCTCCAATCTGGGAACGTACCTAACAAGATAATTTTATGCATTTTTTCTAAAGGAACCCATTTTATTGCTCTTTAATGGGCATCTAATTTTTCAAGTTATATCTAGATTCCAGAGTTTTTATTGGTGCTGTTCATCCATTTCTCTGGAGTTTACTCTGTACATACGTAGTAAAAAAACAGAAAATTTGTATTTTTGGCATAGATGCACACCTTAATGAGTATTTATTTAGGCAGATGAGTGTTTGCATAATTGAACAATTCATGGACCAGAGATAATTGAGCATTACAATAAGTTATGTCACCTATTTACAAATGGGAGCCATTAACTCCGTACTTTGCTTACTGGAATGAACTTTTTAAACCAAATAATTACAAATGCACATTCACAAAATAAGCCTTTTCAGGGTCAGCTCATTTCCATCTACTCTGATGAATAATAATCTTGATAATATTCAGTTTCTATTTTAAAATGAAACAAGCATTTTTTCATAAAAACCTGTTAAAGTATTACTCTTAGAAAATAAATATTTAAGCAAAATAATTGTAAAGACCTTACAACACCGAGTAAGACATATTGAGTTCATGTCATATTTTCTTGCTAGAAATTCCACATAACATGTAAAGTAAAAAAATGCAGAGCATTATCCTCATTATATATTTTAAATTTTTATCTCAATTCAGTAATAACTCCTATCAACAAAACCTTTTCAAATGGAATATGTTCTTATTAAAATAGAAAAAGAGATGGCTCATTTGTTTCTGAGTGACAAGAGAAGAGAGCCATTAGGAGACTTGCATCTTTGAGTTAAGACTCTAAGGTTATTCATACAAAGTATTGAAAATATTTTAGAACCAGTAGGTATGGCAGTGCTTTATTGAAACAGCTAATCGGAATGGGCATCTGCCAACTGGGACTGATGATGGCTGATAGTACAGAGCCACCCAGCCCAGACATACTTGTGCTGTCCGTAAAGCTTCTCCAATCTTGGGAGGGAAAATGTAGGCAGGAGCAAGGGGCTCTAGGAACTAAGCAAACTTTGTTCCTAATATTCCCCTAACTGCTACTTTGTGCAAGACCTACTAGCAGTGACTTTGGGTCAGACAATTCTAATAAATGCGACATGCCATTTTCCACTTTGGAAGATTTCATATGCACATTAGAACCTTAGGTCCTGTAGTAAAGAAAGCAGGTAATCTTCAAAAGCCAGTACCCATCAAAGGTTCATAGTTGTTTCACCTGGTGCCTGGTTCTTAAGGATAATTATATCAAGAAGTAATGCAGAGTTCCCATGGTGGCTTAGTGGAAACGAATCTGACAAGTATCCGTGAGGATGCAGGTTCGATCCCTGGCCTTGCTCAGTGGGTTAAGTATTCGTTGTTGCCATGAGCTATGGTGTAGGTTGCAGATGCGGCTTCATCTGGCATTGCTGTGGCTGTGGCATAGGGCAGGGGCTACAGCTCTGTTTTGACCCGTAGCCTGGGAACCTCCGCATGCCGCGGGTGTGGCCCTAAAAGACAAAAAAAAAAAAAAAAGGGAAGTAATGCAATTGTAGTTTTTATAGCCAGTTAATCTCTGGATAAAAATATCTTTGCAATTGCATTTAACATAAAGATTACCTTCCAAATACGAAAGCACGGCAATAATGAAGTGGAATGTATGTCTTATGAGGCAGTGAGCTCCTGTCATTGGATGGCATCCCATCAAAGACTGGTATTTGTTTAGCAACCTAATACATTAAAAAGTTCTTGGCACTGCTTTTTTTTTTTTTTTTGAACTAATAAACCTCTAAAGAAGGTTTAAAAGTCTATGATTTTTTTCAATGCTTGCTTAAAGATTTGTTTTTCATACTTAACACTTTGCATAATAATATATTACATGATTTAACAGATAAGGGAGCCATATCAAACACTTAAAATCATAATTATATGTGGAGGCAAATAACTATCACTAAAATATGTTTAAGTCAATGTAAATGATTCTTGTTCAGTGCTAGTGACTGGAAATTAATTCCAATGACTTAAATTATGTATAAACTATATAAACTACAGATTAAACAGCTTTTGAAATAACTGACATGAATGAATACCAAACCACGAAAAAGACTGTCTTGATTTAATGCCAGAGCTTTAAAGCACTAACAGGTTTTTAAATGCTTTTGTTCTACCATGCTTTTAAAATGGCATGTCAACTATAATGTTTAAAATAGTAAACACTTGTTTAATATAAAAGGTAATCTTTGTGTCAATTTCTACCAGCTATTTAGGAAACCTTTTAGATGTGAATCACATGTCGGCCTTCTCTGAGGATTCTCAACACATGACTTAAGTTACCTAAAATACATCTGCTTATGACCAGATGGCTCTCAGTGTTATCAGTATTCTCTTTTGGAATATTTAAGAACTATTGTAATAGTATCATGTGAGTAATGAAGTGTCTTAAAAACCTCTGAACTTTAGAAAGAGAGAGAGACATACATATTTGCAAAAATGCACCCACGGGATTCTAATTTCTCTGATTATAATAAATCTATGAACTCTTGAATGTACTGATGTTTGTGACATCAAAGGAACGGTAAAGTTTAACATCCCTGAACCACAACATATTGTAGAGATCCTATAAGATAGTATATTTTCTAAATACACTAAGTATTTTTAAATACCTAGATTTCATTGAAAATTTCCCAAATATACTAACTACTAAGTATCATTGGAGCAAAGGATCTATTTGAGAGACAAAAAGAAAGTTTGAGTTAAGACTGTGAAATAGCTATAGTATAAGACTTTAAATTATTTTAGACTGTTAGAGGTATGTTCGACTTTGCGTAGGGCATGGATAATTTCTCTGATTTACTTGATTTAAATGAGACAAGATTACTACGTAATGCCGTAACTCAATCATTATGCAGTTATCCAGGGTGAAAGTGAAACATTCCGAAACATTTTCACATATGTAATCTGTATAAACCATAAGGTTACAATTAAGGAATCTTAGGAATATGTATGACTATGGCAGCGGCAGTCCTATCAGCCCCTTAATCTTCTTGCTATAGACAGAAATGTCCTCAAGGATAGAAGTTTGTCTGTTTATTATTTTGGGAGTCAAGAAAGTTAGTATTTCTACTTTAAAAGTACTGAATTTTTTTAAAAAATGACTTACTATGCATAAATAAATGTAGCAATATGCAATTTTACTCCAAACCCCCTTTGCCAAAAGTACCTAAATCTGAAGGCTTTCATATTAGTTCTAGCGTGCAATTTTGTCTTAAGAGCTCTCCATGTGTCATGCCACTCACTCCATTTTTTTTTTTAATGGAATCAATCCATCACAGGAATATTTCCATTTTTTGCAGATTTTGTATTCCAAATAAAGTCATCCAACTTCCACAAACATCCCACCTCATATCACCCATTGTACAAGTTAAATATAAAATTTCCATCTGGCATTTACTAAGTACTTTAAAAAGACCTTAAATGAAGACTTTTTTCATTGGTTCTTGTTACTGTTTAACTTATATTCCCAACTTCCTTCAGTTTCAATACTGATCTATTTGCATAGATTGTTAGAGAACTTAGTATAGCATTTAAGACTAAATTTCTGATAGTTTCTAATGTTTTGCTATTTTTGTTTCATCCAGAGTTTCATGTTGGTTTCCTTTCTTACAGATGTTCAAAATCATAGTGACATGTTTCATTTAATAAATACGTATTAAGTACTACTAAAGGGAAAAAAATACCTCGTTAGATATTGGGGAAGATATAAGTTAAATCAATCCTGGTCCTGAGCTTCACTGTCTAGGGGAAACATATATAAAAATAATTCTTAATTCCTAGGGGAAAAAAAGACAAAAATCTCCATGATGAAAGAATCCAGTGGGAAACGGAGAGGTTATTTCCAATAGTAGAATTTTAGAGGAAAGCTGATTTTCCTTAGGTTACAAAAATATCTGTGGAGAGGGAATTCCCATTATTGGCATGCGGTGTCAATTTCGCTGGGATTTCTGGTAACTATGGTCTAGTAAAGTATCTGGTGCAGTGTCTTCAATCCAAAATCAAAACAACACGTTTCTAAGAGTACTCCATTTATTTTGGAAAAACGTTTTTCTCTGAGTTTTCAATTTCATTCTCTGTAAAGTACATCTTTTCTAATCTATATTCATGAGAACTTCTGTAACTTTGAGTAACAAATGGAATAATGTACAAAAAGCATTTCGAAAATTACTATTCAAAATAGCAGGCTTTTTCTGGTGAAGCTCTTCATGTATATTTAAGATATCAATATGGATTTTTGAGTGAAAAGTCTTGAGAAATATAAAATGTAAATGTATGACTGATGCATCACTACCCTTTATAAGAAGACCCCACTCCTAAGGAGATGCCAAAAAACACTGTGAAAGTCAGAGAGAAGTTTACCCGCAGGTATCGGGCCCTAACTTGTTACAAAGAGACAAGGGCTATCCCTGAGATTATTCTATTTTCTTCATAAAACATTAAATAGTCCAAAAAAAGGAAGAAAAGAAAGACTTACAAGGCAAATATCATCTCTTTCCTCCCCAGTCTGTGGATGAAGCAAAAAATTGTGCTGTTGGATACTAAAAAAAATAGTCAACTTATTTTTAACAGCAAAATATGAAGCATGACTTAAAAGAACATCAACGTAAACAAATCAGAGTCCAAGGAGAATCAGGTTTTATGACGCTCAGATCATTGTCATGGCCCGTGTGCCTATACTCCTCACTCTCCCTCCTAGGGACTCCCTTCCTGCTCTAAATCACAGTGTTCTACCTGTGCAAGGGAAATCCAGTTAAATTTTTCTTGCATTGTCCTTTTAAAAATCATAACTCTTTCCTAGAAATCATGGGATATTCTAATGAGTTACTGATAAAGTTGCCACCTTAAGAATGAAATAATTGGAATCCAGATAAATCAATATATAAAATCATCATTTATACCTTATTGCTAAACTCATGAGAAGTAATTTCTTAAGATTAGAAAGTGCAGGCTGACAATATATTGAAATCTCTAAGAGATAATCAAAATAAAATAAAAGTCACATTTAAAAGGAAATCATGAAGAGTATATTCTATTCAAATTCACATCCATCATATACGTGAACTCCTGAAAAAATCTAAAGTCTTAAACAGAGTAAAAGTGAAAGGTGACCAAAGAAAAGATCATTTGAAGTTTTCTCTTTATTCTCTCAAAGATGATCACATGATATACTCCCATTTTCAGGAGAAACTACTGCATTAGGCAAACTATTTAAATATTAACAAGTTTTCATCAAATATTAACTTTGAACACATTAGAGACCATTTAAATCTAAGGAATACAATAAAATGTAAAATAAAACAGTTATGTTGGCATATAATTAGTGGCATTTTGTAATAAGCAATTTCATTTCACATTGCATATTCTAGAGAAAACAGGTTTAGAAAGGAATTAAAATGGGAAACATTTTACCTAAAGACTATAAACCATTTGATGTTTTAGAAATTTCCTTACGTTTCCCAGAATGATACGTGCTCATTTAGGCAACACTAAATGTGCTGAGAAATTCAAATGCTGTTTTTATAATTTTCAAGAAAGAACAATTAGGAAAAGTTAAGCAATAACAGTGGTTTGTAGTTTAGGTTAAAAGAAGGAGTTGAATATTCAGTATTTTTCTGTGTAATCTTGAAGGAGACCAATGTGGGTGGATTCACTGAAAATAAGTGAGCAATGATAATTATGTCCACGTATCATTGCCTTCCACTTTACAGGATTGTAAATTTCATTTGCAAGCTGTTTGACAAAAAGATGAGACTTACAAATCTAGTGCAGGAAGAAACACAGCCATACTTGTATTAATACTTTCGAATGCAAACACAGCAAACAAGACCCCTATTTAATTATACATATTGTGATCTCAAAGAAATTTATCTTCATATTAACAAAATAAAATTAGACCAGAATCATATACTTGTGTAGCCTTACTTTAAAAACAAAAACAAAGACAAAAAAAACCTTCATCTTTAATAATAAAAGACTTCATCTCACTGCTTGATCTTTGGTTTCTGCATTTAAGTAAATATTTACTTATTTCCTTTTTTATTCTTAACCTAATTTCTAACCTTCATGTTTTTTCCTTCTGTAAACTTTAAAACAATGGCACTAATTACTGTAGCAGATCATGTCTACTGAGTTATCTAAAGCAATCCAAAACATTTGAGTTCCACCTGATCTTGCCTCCACATAGGTAGAAAATGCGTCAACACAAAAATTTCTTTGTAGACATACAAACACATTTAGTTTTTAATTTCACTGATACTGAGTATCTATGCAAAGGACTTTTTTTTCCTCATGCTGTTTGGGAAGATGTGTGTGACTCTTGAGATTTATGTAAACACAGTGAAAAAATGCTGGTTCACTGATCCTTTTACTCTTGGTACCTGCAAAGCTAAGTCACTGTAGTATCAGAGGCTGAGGTTACTTACAAAAGAGACCTTTTGTACATTTCAGCTGCAGTACTTGATTTTTCATCTTCTTTAATGGAAGTGCAACATTATCATGATGCAAGGAGATTCATAAATAACAAAAATACAAGATATGTTTTTACATTCTAAGTTTATTTACATGGGTATATGAAATGTGTATTATTCAAGAAAATAGATATGAATTCAAGATCCTATGGGCCTTATGGTCCCCACCGATCATGAATGAAAGCTATTAGAATTAATGGCGATCATGAATTAAAGCTATTAGAATTAACGGCAACCATGAATCCTCAGTGATGAGCAGCTTTCCTCTTCATTTCTGCATCTGGACTTAGGTTGTTTATTTATTTGCTTCTCCGTTTTTATAACTCAGATGTCTCAATGGCTTCTTGCCATTTGCAAATCAATAAAGTACCTAAAATAATACTGCACAATTACTATTTTTCCAAGTTTGATTCCTCCTACCCTCTACTGGTTGGTAGTTATATGTACTTTTTTTTTTCTCATTCAGAACGTCATGTGTGTATGTATGTATGTGTATGTATGTGTGTGTGTGTGTGTATATATATATATATATATATATATATACACACACACACACATATATATGATACCCAAGTAATAAAAAAGCATAGGCTAATATCAGTAATCAACTAAAAATATTTACCTTGGCATTTAAATCATTGTTAATTTTGACATCTATTAACTTTAGCCCATAATAGCAATTTTCCTTTCCTCTGTGCTCCTAGATAGTATATTTTCTATGTTGTGGCCATTTAAAGTCACTGCTTTGCATGAACACTTAGGTATCTTCTAGACTACAGAGCTGATTATTTTTGGTGACAGATTGTGCCAGTCCTGGGCCAAACTGCACCTGATCTATTCTCTCTTCTCCTGCTCCATTCTTCATGGAGTATATCATTTCTTCCAGGCCTTTCCTAGTATCCATTATCAGTCAGCTTCTGGTTGCTCTGAACAGTGGAGACACTGGTGGGATTTTGGAAGGCAGCGAGAAGGGGAAAACACTTACTCTCGCCTTTATGTTTCCTGGGCAGTTTATTCAACCACGGTTTCTCTGTGGTTCAAGCTTGTCTGACTCGCCCACTGTGGTTCCAGCTTTGAAAGGCTGACTTCTGGTCTCCAGCAGTACACGTCTTTCATCCCTCCAATCTAAGGGTGCGGTAGCTTCTTGATGTTCTTGGTTATTTCATCTTCCTTTTTATGGCTTCCTCAAATCCACATCACCGTTGTAACTAATTACCAGAGTGAAATGCCCTGCTATAAATATTTAAAGTGTATTTGTCCCAGATTAGATCCTGATATACCAGTCTTACAAATTATTTTTATGTTAGTCATATAGAATGTTACGGCATTGTTTTGATCATATTTTACATATCAAAATATTGATGTTTGTAAATATTCATCAAATTTCTTAAATCATAGTTGATGATAATTGATGGTGGAAAAAGAATTTCAGTTTGGAGTGGTCTGCCTCTTCATCCAGTGCTTTTAAACACAGATCATGGATTTCGTATAGTAATTTATATATCCGTTAGATAAATATCTAAACCTTTTCTTATTAGAGCTAAACCTTTAGTGATTACAGTTTACAGCTAAAAGTAGCTAGTGATTTTTTACTTGTGAGAGGGCCTTCTGAGTGGTACAATGTAATATGTTTTGGAACAGAAAATGGTGCTGTGCTGTGCTCTGGACAGAAGCTCAGGGAAAGGCTGGAAACAGTGAGATCTGACAGGGGGCTATGAAAGAAACCAGGTGTAACCTCCTGGTGGCCTGGCCCAGGGTAGTGGTATTGGGGTTATGATTAAGTGTACAGAATCTGTATGTACTTTGAAAGCAGAGCCAACAGAGATTTTAAATGAATTAAGTGTGATACTGAGGTAAAGAACTATTATCATCAGCTGAAATGAAGAAGACTATGGGATAAACATATTTTTAGGGGTGTCATAAGTCAACTTTTACATATTTCAAACTATATTTTTACCAAGGACATTATATTATCATGAAAACTAGTTTTTGGGTGACTGAAATGTGGCTATCACTAAACATTCACATGTACACTTGTAATCTAAAGAATTCAGAGAGAATTTAAAACCGCTGAGGCCAAAATGATGTCATTTGAGAAAGTCAAATTCAGAAGAGTTGCAAAATGATCATGGATGCAGCAGGTCTTGGGTAATGTCACTGCGAAGCTTTCCAAAGGAAATTCAAGTCCTGGGGTGGGGGCCTTCCCCAGCCATGGACACACACAGCATCCCTCTAGCCTCACAGACGTGAAAGCTCAGCAAAACCTGTGGTTCAATGCAAATTAGAGAATTACATAGTTTATAATTAATTATAACTTATTTTAGATGTTCAGCCTCATGTCTATTTTCTGCTTATTGGCTGTTAATCTAGAAAGCAGATTTTTGTCATCTTTCTACCATTTGCCCCATTGTTGTTTTAAGCCAAGTTCTCAAATAGACAGGCAATCCCTTAAATACTGAGGTAAGTTTGCCAAAGGGTTTAGTATAAAAATGAGTTCATATATAGTATATGACAGTCTATAAAAATGAAACCAGAGCAAAAAGAAAAAAATAGTGTATAAGGAATACATTGCACATGGCAATCATAAATCCAAGTTCAGGGCTTGCATTCCAGACACACAGAATTGTAGCTCTATGTATAATTGAAGCCGAAGTTTCATTATAGGTTCTTTCTCAAAGATTTCACTTTCTAAATTAACTAAAGATCCCATGTTTCCTCTCAGTCCAGAGGAAACTCTTTACCAGTTGTCTCCTCTTACTGCGATGCTTATGTTTATAATAGTAATATTTTAAAATTGGATTGGTATTTTGACATTTAAAGGTAGACTTAGAAAAAAAACAATATCAATATTTTAAAGAAAACTAGTGCATTTTTTCATTTGATGAACTATTGTATTTAGAATGAAGAACTGTGTTTAGAATGAGGAATTGTATTTAGAATGAAGAATACTAATGTACTGAAAAATTACTTTGCTTTTACAAGTTTGAGAATACAAGGTTATAAAATAAAGAGGATAGCTGTTCCCATCATGGCTCAGTGGGTTAAGAACGCAACTAGTATCCATGAGGATTTGGGTTCTATTCCTGGCCTCATTTAGTGGGTTAAGGATTGAATGTTGCTGTGATCTGTGGTGTAGGTCACAGACGTGTCTCGAATCTGGTATTGCTGTCACTTTGGCACAGGCTGGCAGCTGCAGCTCCGATTTGACCCCTAGCCTGAGAACTTCCAATTTGCTGCAGGTATGACCCTAAAAAGAAAAAAATAAATAAGTAAATAAGTAAAATAAAATAAATATGATATATTTCTCTTTAATGGTCTTCATCTACATGTCTGGAACAAATAATTGCAGAAAAACTAGAAATTATTTCCATCTGTCTTTCCAATGTGGGAAATGGAATTCATCTAGAGAGTGTTCATTTCAACTGAAAGGTCAGATAATGAGTCGTGAATTTTCCTACATTAGCATTTGGAATAGAGATCTCAGAATACTTCATGTATGGACATTTAATTCCCTTAAAGAAATAGGGACTTATATCTGAAAGTTTGTGATCATTCATATATGTCTTTGAGATATACAGCAGTGATTGATAGTTTACTATTCAGACACCATTCTAAATATTGCTTACACCACAATACATATACAGAGAATACATATAAGGAGAAACATTCACCAGCCTGGGACATTAACCCTGAACTGTTAGGTAAATGGAAAATAAACTTCTCTCTGATTTCAGCAATTGTATTTTGGGTTTTAAAAAAATTATAGAATCTATTAAAATCCAAATTAGATCAACTGCGAACTTTGAGCTCAGTGTAAAGGAGAGCTAGGTGTAATAGAACACTAAATAAGAACATAAAATCAGTTTTCAAAAAAAGACAAAATATTAGAGATAAAAAAGAATTAAATAGTTTTTAAAAACTATGGTGCTAAGGGAAGATAAAAGTGCCAAAAAGGGCACTTTTATTTTTGTTCTAGAAAAAAATGAAATGAAAATTCTGATGGAGACATAGTGGAGATAATCACAATGAGAGGAGATAATAATTGTACAATTCAGGTAATCTAACATCATAATAGCTTATATCCCTGAAGTAAGGAACTCAACAAATAGAATGAGGAATTATTTAATAATGCAGCATAAGAAAAAAAGGAAATGTCTGAGATGAAGGAAGACAACATCTGTAGACACGATGGCGTGCCATTTTCCGGGAATATCTTGGTATAGTACAGCTAACAATGAGTCATATCCAAATTATATTATTGAAGATCAGGATAAAGAAAGAATTTTTAGACATCCCGGAAGATAAATAAACACACTTACAAGAAGAAAAAATAAGGGCTTGAGACTTCCCTTCATAGCATTCAGTACCAGAAGATGATAAATCCATGGGTTAGTAAGCTCTGAGAGAAATAAAAAGAGTCCCAGGAGTCCTTGAATACTGATCAGATATTACTCAATTAGAAAAATAAGACAGGGAGCTCCTGTTGTGGCTCAGTAGTAATTAACCTGACTGGTATCCATGAGGACATGGGTTCAATCCCTGGCCTCGCTCACTGGACTAAGCACCTGGCATTGCTGTGAGCTGTGGTGTAGGTCACAGGTGCTGCTCAGATATTGCATTGCTGTGGCTATGGCATAGACCTGTAGCTGCAACTCCCTAGCCTGAGAACTATGCAGGTAAGGCCCTAAGATGAAGAAAAAGAAGACAATGATTTTATCACATATGAAATTACTCAGGTAAAACAATACCTATGATCCTTTTGTGAAAAATAAATTCCTGAATATCAGACCCAATCAATCAGAAAATGAACCAAAATGTAAAATCAGCAATGAAGATGCTTTCAAGGACCTTTGTTATACTTACAGATCAGGAAAAAAAAAATGCCTTAACCATAACAACAAAATATAGTAATATAATTTGTACAACTTTATGAGAAAGAAGAAAGTATGAAAATTATCATGTATTTCCGCCATACTATCCTGGGTCAAAAGCAGAAACAAAATGATGGAAAGTCCAAGTACACAAACAACTACATCAATCATACAGGGCTTGCTCATGTAAAGAATACTGAAGAAAGGCAGCCAAATGGGAGTATGCAAAGAAGAAATCAGCAAGTTCTAGAATCAATGAAAGGACAAAAATTTGCACCTCACATTTTCACAAGAGTTTGTTAGCAGTGATTTCTGATTAAGTATAAGGCACTTTGGTTTTTTCCTGCCTCCCTCTTCGCCCTGCCTGTATACATAGGCTTATATACCTAAGCTTCATATAGCATTAACTTCAGCTAGTTGATATGCACCAGGGACCATCCCCTTTTAGTCAAGTGCTCCACATCCATCTCAGAATTTACATAATATAATATACATTAACAAGGTGGGGTCCCATATACCCAGCATCAGCCCAGATCCCGTTTATCACCCTCTACAGGTTTACACAGCCCAATGTAAGTACATCCCTTAACCTGGGGCTGTGGAGCAAGAATGAGGATCAGTTACTCAGATGTCTCAGGCAGTAGTGTTTATAGGTCTGTTAGTAAGCTCTATCCTGCGTCTAATAACCTCATCGTTTATAGCCAGAGTAAGTTGATACTCTTAAAAAACTGAAGCATGTAGATTTTTAAAAAATAATGATTCAACCTCATAGTATTTCATAAATCCTTAACCTTTACCTGATCTTTTGCAAATAATACAACAAAGAAATATTTATCTGAAGCACAGCATTTCCATTGGCTTTTCCTTTTTCTTTTTCTTCTGTTTAATTCAAATGGACTTGAATGTTTACTAATAGTTTAGATACTATCACTCCACCTTAATAAAATAATGTATTGTATCTTCAGTCTACCTATTACTTAATCCACATTTCCTACATGGAGTAGGCAGGATATGGAATAGCATCACCTACTGTTAATGACTACTAGTTCTGGGTGTTTTGGTAATGATGGCCAAGTACTCTCTCTTAAGTTAGAGTTTGTTTGAATGTGACTCAGATTTTACATCTACATAAGGTTCCTCTTGGCTGTGACCTTTTCTCAGGCTTTTCTTGTTTTTAATGATCTTGAGAGTTTTGAGAAGTACTCATCAGATACTTTGTAGACTATCCCTCAATAAGTATTTGTCTGATGTTAATCTTCTTATTAGACTGGGGTTATGTGATTTTAGGAGGAAGACCACAAAGGAGAGGTGCCATTTCATCATATCTCATTAAGAATGCCTACTGTCAAAGTGACATCACTATTGATGCTGACCTTGATCACCTGCTGAGATAGTGTTTTTCAGGTTTCTCCAGTTGTAAAATGATTCTGTTCCTCTCTCCCCATTTTCCCATACCATAGTTTTTGGAAGCAATTAATTACTTTTTAAACATGTTGTTCCTTTTATACATATGTGACAGGAAATGAATTAGTACAGTTTACAATTAAGTTGTTTGGGAGTTCCCACTGTGGCTTAGCAGGTTAAGAACCTGAGATGGGAGTTTGATCCCTGGCCTCACTCAGCGGGTTAAGGATCCAGCGTTGTCGCAAGCTGTGGCAGAGGCCACAGACGTAGGTTGGATCCAGGGATCTGGCTTTGTTGTGACTCTGGTGTAAGCCAGAAGCTGCAGACCCAATTTGGCCCCTAGCCTGGAAACTTCCATATGCCATGGGTACAGCTGTAAAAAGAAAAAAGCAAAAAAAAAAAGCAATTAAGAATTTTGAAGGTATTTGAAGAGATTTTTAAAAAAATGATGTTTACTATAATAATGAGCTAATTCTTATTGAGCATTCATTATTGTTAAGCTTTGTGCATGAATTATCACATAAAATCACCCAACTAACCATGAGGGAGTTAAGTACTATTCCCATTTTATTCATATATAAGGAAGTGACGCCAAAAGAGGCCTATTTACAACAGTAAATAGCACAGCTATTTTTGAAATTCAGGCTCCAATGTGATTCGAAGACATAATTTCTCACTACATAATACTACCACCTAAGAGACATTTTTCAAAAGAAGAAGTTTCTAATATCCATGTCATAGAGTCTAGACATTAAATTTTAGAGAAATATCAGAAGGACTGTGATCTCCTTTCAGCGGGTTAAGTCTAATCAGTTACTATCTACTAAACATTTTTATTAATGGGTTTTGGTTACTAAATGAATTACTTGCCTTCGTTGTCCTCACTGACAAATTCTGTTGGTATAAACTTCTTTTCAAAGTTATGTTAATGATATTTTTATACTCTATAGAATAAATAGCACCATGTAATACAATATTGTCAATAAATGAGTCTACTATTTATTCTGTCAGTAAAGCTAAGTATAAAGCTTTATTTAAATAAGTCTATCTTATGCCAAAATAAGCGAGTAGTGCAGTTCTTCCCTCCCTATTATTTGGAAATACAAGTGAGCATTTGGTAAAGAAAATGCAAAAATGTAAAAAGAAAAGTAAATTAACATCAATGCTGACATTTAAATAACTGATATGTCAGTGTATAAATACTGAGTGAAAAAAAATCAGTAAAGGATATAATCACATTTCACAAGTTCTCGGCATACATTTTGAGTTAATTTTTCTTTTTAGTAGCCAAAACCTCTAATAAGATAAATAGATTGAAGAATAAAGAAACACCTGATAAAATTGTTATCAATGTCAATCATTTTTTGTAGAAAGCTGCCAAGGATATCAACATGCACGAAACAACCAAATTTCTTGTGTCAATTTTCAGTAAACACACAGGTTGTGATTTTTAAAAAATAATCTCTCAGTTTGTTTTACAAATGTTACAAATGCCCCACAGGCTACTGTGAATATGTTCCTATTAAGCATATTTTAAAACGAAATTAAAAATCAGTCTAAGTTACTTAATTTGATGTCACACAGAAAATCTGACATTGAAATAGGACCCCACATTCGCCTTTATATTGTCTATGCCAGCTAATAATAAGTTCAGAGAAAGAATGATATAAAAAAGGCCTCACTTTTTGGAGCACTTAAATTCATACTGTAAGTTGGCAATGATGGTTAGCTTTTGAGAAGACAGAAGGTGTGGAGACTTTAGTCTTCATTAATATCATAGGCCATTTGATTTGAAACTAAAAGATGAGCTTAGATTTTCATTTACCAAATCGCTAAGATGGTTGTCAGTATAGAAGAACTAGAAATAAACCTTAACTTTCACTCATCTTTCATAAAGCATGTATTTTTATTCCCTGAAGGCTGGGGCCTTTGCAACCTCTGCAAAGATTGCAGGGCACAGAACCCTGTAAACTACTGAAAAATGAACATTTCATCCTTGGTTGAATATTGTTATTGCTTCAGTATTTACGCTGTACAGTGTATATAGATATAACTTATCTATTTTTCCATTAAACAAAATCATAACTGGCATGTAGAGGTATGGGATTGTCTTCTTCTGTATCCTTGCTCTCTTTATAAGATATGATGTCCTCATTCTAGCTTTGCTAGCTTTTGGTAACAGGAGGTTTTGTTTGTAAAATGAAACAGCACCACCTTGTATCCTAAAGTAAAGCTACAGTTTCTCTAAAATCTCAGAACATTCAGATCTGTGTTTCAAATATAAGTACTGATAACTCCATTATGAAGAAATGAAATTTAATCACAGGACTGCTCTGTGCTAGATTGTACTATATTATTACTAAACCATTAATTTGATGTGACCACATTCACCCTCCACAAATTACTTTTTCTCTTACTATCAAAATTTACTCTCATATAATCAAATGCAGAAAAATATTATACATTTATATAACATCTATTAAATGGCAAATAGCCCGTAATACCTCACAAAAATGGTGACTGAACTGAATTTAAGATGCCTTCTAACCTTGTTATTTTATGACTTCATTAGTCTTTATGTACATACAAAATAGGACAGTGTTCCTAACCTATACTGTAACATATACTGTAATGATTTAAATAGCTCTAAAGCTCACAAAAGTGCGTAGACAAATACTTTGATGAGATAAAAATATATTAATATAAATTGATTTGCATAATTATAATTATTGGAGTTCCCCATCATAAACCTATTGAAATTTTTGGGTTTTGTTGTTTTCACTGATTCCTTTTTCAAAGTTTTATTTTTCAGTATATACTGTTTATTTACCCCTTTATTCCACCCTCCCGAAAAGATCTTTGACATTTCTTTAGCATACTTTTAAATAGGTTTAACTGAGCAAAAAAATGATTCTAGAAGAATATAAGCATGGATGTTTAAACTCATCGGAGTCAGAAAGTAGTTTATTCAATTCCTTGTATGGGTGGAAAATCAAAGTTCATAATTGTCTTTGAGACTTAGTAAAATTGTACATCACAATCCACATTAGAATTTTAAAATGTTTCTTTAAAATTGCATAGATATTGTAATACAAATCTAAATAACAATAGATTTTCTGCTATCTAAACCATTGCATATTTCAAAATCTAATTCATAATTCATTGCCAATACGAAGAATATTTAAAACATATTTACACAAATTCTAAAATTTCTGAAAGCTAGTATATGAGTTTGTAATTGCCAGTGTAATGTTTGCACTATGATTTCTAGATCAATAGCTTTATAAACTCTTTAAATTTTTGGCCAGAAATACAATAATGTTAAATGTGGAATGAGATATCTTATTTTTCTCCTTGCCAACTCAATATTACATTCATAGATGTACAATTTCCATGTAAGGGTGACCTATATTTTGGGTTTTAAAAGCGGATTCCATGCTATAAAATCAAATTATATTATCAGAATACTAAAACCCAGCCAGGTGCCTAGTATTTTACTTCCCATCCCTTTGATTACTTCATAATCAAATCTTCTATAAGAAAGGCTCACTTATCACACTCCTTTCTGCATTAGAAGGGCCTGTTTGCCTGTCTTCTCTACTAGATTATAAAGTGTCAAAAGGCTTGCAATTTATCTGACTTACTTTTTAATATAAGTACCTATACCAGTGGATAGTACATAAAAGCTGCATGATAAGTATGTCTCTATACATACCTTTCTTACATAACTGATAGAAGAAAGGGTATGTAATATTAAAAGTCACAAAGATGAAATTCTAAGCTGTGCCCTTTTCATGACTAACAACAATAATATGATATACTTAATGAATGGGGTCAAAGAAGCGTATCTTTCCTTGTAGTTCTAAGTAGCCAACAGGTAAACCATTTCCATTGCATCCATACCTATTTTATAAATGTTAAGGACATATGAATGCTACTTACATCTATCAGTATTAGATGAATGTGACTTAGGGTATATAAACTCCCACTTTTGGAGTTCCCGTCATGTCTCAGCAGAAACGAATCTGACTGGTATCCATGAGGATGCAGGTTTAATCTCTGGCCTTACTCAGTGGTTTAAGGATCCTGCATTGCTAGAGGTGTGGTGTAGATTGCAGACGCAGCTTGGATCTGGCGTTGATGTGCTGTGGCATAGGCCAGTGGCTACAGCTCTGATTTGATCCTTAGCCTGGGAACCTCCATATGCTGGGGGTATAGCCCTAAAAAGCCAAAAAAACAAAAGTGAAAATGAAAAAGAAACTTCCACTTTCTGTAGCAAATGGAGTGATTGTAGCCTATTAAGATGTTATACAAACTCAAGGATATTTCCAAATATTGTTGCTTTTGTTTTGATCTTCTAGACTAAAGTTAATAGCTACTTTATCAAAAAGGAACTCAATAATTATGTTAATATATGAATTTGGGGTTCCCAATGTGGCACAGCAGAAATGAACCCAGCTGGTGTCCATGAGGATATGGGTTCCATCCTTAATCTCACTCAGTGGGTCAGGGATCCAGCATTGCCTTAAGATGTGGTGGAGGTCACAGACATACATGGCTTGGATCCTGCGCGGCTGTGGCTGTGGTGTAGGCTGGTAGCTGTAGCTCTGATTCCACCCCTAGCCTGGGAACTTCCATGTGCCGCAGATGCAGCCCTAAAAAAAAAAAAAAAAAGATAAATCTTTTCCATATAAAGCACATATTAAAATAAGATATACACATATACAGATATTTAAGCAAATATGGAGTTATAGGTCTTATGTAGTTACAATGCTCTTAATA
Organism: Catagonus wagneri; assembly: GCA_004024745.2. Classification (NCBI taxonomy): domain Eukaryota; kingdom Metazoa; phylum Chordata; class Mammalia; order Artiodactyla; family Tayassuidae; genus Catagonus; species Catagonus wagneri. The sequence continues at coordinate 7,118,283 of PVHT020000079.1, forward strand.
TAAGAAGAATTTGGCAACTATTTTATATTGCTTACATGTATGAAATTATTAATAATACTATGGAGATAATTCATCCAGGATTTTATCTAGACAGGAGTTTTAAAAATATGTCTGGAAACTGGGAAAATGTTTTAGGAGTAGTAAATGCCTTTTAGAATCCATCAGTCCCTCAAGTTCCCAGCATGTTCAATCTTCCATAATGCTAGACAACTTCTTAGTTTCCATCTGCTGCAGATCTTATTTTGACCAGATTTTGAGCTCTGTTTCCTTGACACAACTGATAGAAATAATCAACCCCTAATTTCAAAATCTACTAGAAGTAGAAAAATAAGACATGGGTAAAATATTAAATTAACAAATTCATTTAATCAATTCAATTCATTAAATATGAAACCAAAATTAGATAATATATTCAATAAATATGAGTTAAAATTGAACATATGGTATATTCGGCAAATAATATTTTAAAATATTCTGAACTTATGATTTCTAGGAAATGAAGGAAAGAAAATTAGAGAATATTTAGGGGATGGGGCTGATTAAAAATTGAGGCTATATCAGATGTGAATAACATTGCCAAACTCTAAAGAGAATAGGGGATGGAATGTGCTCATTGATGATATTATAGTTATTAACTGTGAATTAAACTGAATTGCTTCAAATCAGATGCTGGGGAAGAGGACAGGAGGAAGTGGAATTTAGTAATGAATTTCATGATTGCATACAATTATTACTTGCAGTAAGGAGCCAATATATTCTAACAAAAAAGGAAGATGAAGGTGCCATGGAAATCTGTTGAGTATAAAGGCAACTACAGGTAAAAAAACACCAAAATATTGAAAAGGGACATCTGCCTATATTAAAAACAGAAAAAAATAAATACACTGTGGAAGAATAAGTTAAAATTAAAAAGAGGGAAAATGGTTGCCCCAAGAGGAGGGAAGAAATAGCATGGAGTTGAAGCTCCGATCCTAGACTTCCATAAATATGTCTTGTATACAGATGTGACTTTGAAAATCTATGAACATTTTATGTTTACCATTGGAATTATATTTTTGAATAAATTTTTGAAAATAGAACAAAAAGAAAATGAATCTAGATATTTATTCAGTTGGTGACATAAAAAGAGGAAATATTAAGTGATGTTAAAGCATAATAATTTGACTGTTTATCCCAGAAGAGTATATATTAATGATAAAAAGAAATTCAAAAGAAAATCATTTAAGCAATCATATTTTTGTTTTAGTACTCATATTTCTATACTGATATATTTGTAACTGTGGTGTGAGATAAAGCAAATGAATAATATTTTAAATTTTAATTCTTACAGCCTCAGGGTTATTGAGATTGGGAATTCTCAGCACAGATATGAGAAAAACATGTATAATGTGAAAGAGATTAACTAAAAACCCTAGAGGACCTGAATTTGTATGGGATGCATCAGAGTGAGTTCAAAAGAAAATTTAATGAAAATATCTTTGAGATAAAGAAAGTATTTCCTATATGTTTCCATGGGAAAAAAAGCTTAGAAATAATAACCACTAGCAATGAATCTAAATTTATATATATATATATATATATATATATATATACACACACACACACACACACACACATATATATATATATATACACACTTTATAAATATAAATATTTAGGGAATTCCCTGGTGGTTCAGTGGGTTAAAGGCTCAGCTTTGTCACTGTTGTGGCTTGGGTCACTGCTGAGGCTCAGGTCACTGCTGTGGCCTGGGTCTTTGCTGTGGCATGGGTTCAGTCCCTGGCTCGGGAACTTTCACACATGCTGTGTGAAAAAATACAAAAAAATTATGTGTATGTATATATATATATATATATATATATATATTACCATATATACATATAGATATATATTTAATATGTACATATAGATATGTTTCATATATGCATGTATTTTTTTTTATTTCACTGGAACGAACCAGGGCTTGTAGAAAAGACCAAGGCAGGAGACATTCTAGATGAAGTGAACTATATTGACAGAGGTGTTGAGCGACATGTGAAAACAACTCAGGAGTCATCTTGAAAAGAATCCCACTTGGCCCAAATTTGGAAAGTTTGAGTGTCAATATCAACTGCAATAGACTGAAGTGTACAAAATACGTTTAAAGCCATGAGTCCATAAGGAGACTAAAAATAAAACAAAACAAAAAAGAACCACCATCTATCAAAGGGTTGTTGTTAAAGATATGTTCTTATTGTAAAGCTAAGAAAAGGGAAGAATTAAGCATTTAACCCATTTTCTACATATTTTCCTTAGAAAAATACTAGATGACTACATAAAGGAATCTTCCCTTTAAAGAAATATTCCATCTGGTAGACAAATTAGCAGTGCTTTAATATGAATGGAACTTTTGGTCAAATTAATGGATCTATTTAGTTATAATACACAGTTGGTGTGCATCAGTTGTGCATCAATTTCCCTCAGGATGCACCAGATATTAGGTGCATCCTGAGGTAAAAATAGAATATCACATATACAGCAGCCATGTCAAATAAAGCAAAACAAAGCAAATAACAACAAATATCAAAAGCACACACAGACACAAACACATAAACATGGAACATAAGCCTAACCAAACCTCTAAGTCCCACTTCCTATTTCTTAGAAATACAGAGAACAGAAAAACATATTAAACAATGCCATTGAGATATAATCAACAAAATCCAAAATGTGAGGAACTAGTAGGCTAAGAGCCAGATTGCGTGAATTATGAATCATAACAACAACAAAAATGGTGCAGATATGGAAAGCAAGAGAACCTGCACTATAAAAGAGACTTACTCATCTCTTATTCAGTGAGTAATCTACAAAAAAGATTACATGAAATATATGAAACAAATGAGTTTTGGAACACTGATTGGATGCTTTACAATATTAAGGAATCATTCATATATTTAGATGTGTTAATTATTTTTGGGTTTGAATTTTATATTAGACTTTATTTTTTAGAGGAGTTTTAGGTTCACAGCAAAACTGAGCAGAAATCACAGTGTTCTCAAAAAGCTTATGCTTCTCAGACATAGCCTATGCAACTACCAATAATATATCTTAACAAAGTGATACATTTTTTACTATTAGTGAACCTACACTGACCCATTATAATTATGCTAAGTGCATAATTCAAATTAAGATTCACTTTTGATGTTGTATATTCAATGAGTTTTGACAGGTGTCTAATGACAGGTATACACCATTAGAGTACTTTAGAATCACTTCTGCCCTGAAAATCCTTTGCATTTTGCCTGTTTATCCCTCCATCTCCCAACCCCTGGCAACCACTTAAACTCTTAACTGTCTCCACCATTTTACCTTTTCCACAATGGCAAATAGTTGGAATCATGCAGTATGCAGCCTTTTCAGATTGGCTTCTTTCTCTTTGTAAAATGTGTTTAAATTCCCTCCATTTCTTTTTATGACTTGATAACTCATTTATTTTTAGTATTCCACTCTCAAATGTAGCTCAGTTTCCATTCACCTACTGAAGGACATCTTGGTTGCTTCCAAGCTCTGGCAATTATGAATAAAGCTGCTGTAAATAACTGCTTGCAGGTTTCTGTATAGATGTGTTTTAACTTAATTGAACAAATACCACAATTCAGGATTGTTTGATCTTATGGTAGAGTATGTTTAGTTTTGTAAGAAACTGCCAAACTGTCTTTTTTTTTTTTTTTTGGCTTTTTGCCTTTTATGTAGAGCCACACCCGCGGCATATGGAGGTTCCCAGGCTAGGGGTCGAACAGGAGCTACAGCTGCCGGCCTTTGCCACAGCCACAGCAATGCGGGATCCGAGCCGTGTCTGCAACCTTCACCACAGCTCACGGCAACGCCAGATCCTTAACCCACTGAGCAAGGCCAGGGATTGAACTCACAACCTCATTGTTCTTAGTCGGATTCGTTAACCACTGAGCCACGAAGGGAACTCCCCCAAACTGTCTTTAAACATGGCTGTCCATTGTGTATTCTCACCAACAATGAAGGAATTCCCAGTCCTATGTGTTGTCAGTGTTTTGGATTTCTGCCATTCTAATAGGCGTACAGTGGAATTTCTTTTTTGTTATAATTTGCAGTTCTCTTATGACATGTGGTATTGAGAATCTTTTCATAAGTTTATTTGCTATAATTTTATCTTCCTTGGTGAGGTGTCTGTTAAAGATTTTTGGACTATTTATTAATCAGGTTCTTTGTTTTCTTAGTGTTAAGTATTTTTTCTGTATTTGAATAATATCTTCTCACTCTGTGGTCAGTGTCCTTCCAGAGCAGACATTTAATTTTAATGAGATATACCTTATCAATTATTTAATAGACCTCACCTTTGATGTTGTATCTAAAAAGTCATTGCCATGTTCAGGTCATCTAGATTTTCATCTATATTTTTTTAGGCATTATGTAGTTTTATGCTTTATATATTTAGGACTATGGTCCACTTTGAATTGATTTTTGTGAAGGGTGTAATTTCTTTGTCTAGATTAATTTTTTTGAATATGACATCTAGTTGTTCATTGTAATTTGTTGACAAGACTATCTTTGCTCTATTGCGTTGTCTTTGCTTCTTTGTCAAAGATTAGCTGACTGTATGTATGAGTGGGTTCTACTTCTGGGCTCTCCATTCTGTTTCATTGATCTAGTTGCCTATTTTTATGCTAGTACCACACTGTCCTGATTACTAGAACTTTAAAATATGTCTTAAAATCAGATGATACAAGTCCTCTGAATTTGTTCTGGTTTGGGTTTTTAAAATGGAATGATGGTATTAAGTATTGGATTCTCCAACTTTTTTTTTTTTTTAAAGTGATGATACTAAGTATGGAGAGAGTATGGACAGACACAAACACATATACATTGCTGGTGAGAATGCAGTGTTAAACAATTTGGTAAACATCTAGTAAAGTTCATATCTTCTAATCCAGATTCCCAAATGTTTACAGGTGTAAAACTTTAGCACCTATTACATGATATTTATTGTAGTCCTCTTATAGCAAAACAATTGAAAATGATGCCAATGCCTACTGATAGGGGAAAAACAAGGTGTCAAATAGTTATAAATTGTGAAAATTAATTTTACCTAAATGTATCAATAAGATAAACATTAAAAACAAAAATCTTGGATAAAAAATGAAGTTATTATAGCATTATTCATAATAAACACTAATATAAGATTTAAAGAGTCATAAACAATATTACATTAATGAAGCTACATAGTAGTTTTCTACTAAAACATTTTAAAAATACTGACAGCATGCCTCCTTCAGCATTCTGTCATGGTGAGGCTGGATGTCTATGTGTCTTTACCACAAAAACTGTTAGTCCCAACACAGCCTCCCTCTCTCAGTTTCACCTTTCTCATGCTCCTTCATCTTTGCCTCCTCCTTTACATGTGTTCTTTCCCTATAACAAATTCTATGCATTTGAAGAAAAAGATCAAATTCAGTCTCCTCCATGACTTCTGTTTACTTGAACTCTACTACTCATCTCCAGTATATCCCTAAAATCTTAAAAACCATATTTGATCGCTTAGAAATAGAATATATTCTATATCACAATGATTGTTTCATGATTATCCCATAAGTTGTTTAATGAGATTAGGAACACTTATGCAGGCTGTGAGCATTTTCTTTGAGAATATATAAACATGTAAAGACAAGCTACCAGTAGCAACAAATTCACCAAGCGATGACTATGCTACTCAATCTGGACTTTCTAGTGAATGTGAAATTCTAAGAATGAAAGGTTTTTAGTAAAATCTTTCTTTCTTCCTCTACTTGAATTTTTTATTACTTGACAAAGAAAAGATGGCATGAAAATTCAACTTTTGACTCTCAAGAGTGTTTATATTTTTTGGATTCTGAAAAAAGAATTTTAGGTGGAAGTTATATCTAAAAAGAAGTAGTTAGTAAGGACGAGATAGGTGCCACACAAGAGGAAGTTGAATATTGTTCTAGTTTTCACAGAAGTTGAAAATACTTTTCAAAAATAATAAAATGGTAAATTTTATTCATTAGGGCTGTGCAAATTAAGTCATTGCTACAAGAGTGAATAAGTACACCAAGAAAATATTCTCCCAATATATTTCATTTATTTGTTGATAGGAAGTACTTTTTTTATAAAGTTTTTTTTTTGATAAATACCCAGAGTATTAAAACATTACCAATGTTGAAACTTTTATTTTCACTTATGGCCTTTAATCAATAGCACCTGAAATCTGTAGTTATTCTATCTCCTTATAAAAGAATGAAATTTTTTCTTTATCTTAGCATCATATAAAATGTTTAAACATCTTGTATGAAATAGAGGTACAAATAATAACTATTGAATAAATAAAGAAATCCAAATAAAAGTGTCACTGAATGAATAATGTGCTTATAGCCTATTATGTTATGAAAATCACAGATACAGGGACTGTAATTTTAGTAAACAACTTGACTAGCTAGGTAGGGTATATTTTTAAAAAGATAAGCTCAGCATTTACTTTCATCTAGGACTCTTGTTAAATGCAGATTTTGATTCAGGAAGTTTGGGTAGGCCCTGAGATTCTACCTTTCTCATAAATGCCCCATTTGATCTTACACTAAGACTTAAGAAACAAGTTTTCATAGTGGTTGCCTCAGTTATCAGCCTCCTCCCACCATCTTTTATGACCCTGACCTCTTAGAACTTAGTAAATCATGCAATTAGGTGATTACAACTCAGACTTAAATGTCAGGCAGACTCAGGTTAGAGTCTCTGCTCTAAATATGATGGAAAAGTTATTTCGCTAAGTTACTATTTCTGAATGAAAATGCCCACCTTTATTATATGTGTGAGAAATAAGTGGAAAAAAACCTATATGGAAAATGTTTAGATAGATGACTTGTTTATAATAATTAAAATACCATTAAAATTATAGTTATTAACTTAATAATGGTAGGAATCATAGTAGGGGTAGAGATGTGAGCAGTAGTAGTGCCATTCATTAGTATAATATAGAAAATCAAAATAACCTTATTTTGCCAAATCTTGAGACACTTTATTGACCTCATGATGTAGCTTAACCTTCTAGCCAGTGTCTCAGTCCAGCTCAGAGAAAATGTTTTATAACATTTTATAGAAGGTTGGCAGCTCTCCCACAGTCACAAATACTTTCAGAATTCACTCTACCTTGTATTTCTTGTCTTCTTTCACCAAAACAATTAAGATTACTTAATAAAAACTAATGGAGGCCTTCCTTTGTACTTTTATGGCATTTTCCTTTAAGAAAAGCTTCCAGATACCAGCATGGAGATGTATTAAATTAAAAATATGTTGGAAGTTGTTTCCTTCAGAATTCTTTAGTTAGATTTGAAACAAAAATGGAAATAAAAGTGACAATTTTAAAGTTTCTCAACTCCTCAAGCTGGCTGCTCATCACTCAAACTCCAACACTCCTTCAAGTTTTCATAAATGGGAAAACTTCGTGGCAGATAAAATATTTCTTTATTTTTACTGTTGAATATCAAGTTCATGGAGATTTCCCTTGGACATATGTGACTCAAAGATCAATCTGTAATAACAAAAACATTAGATTCAATAAAGAAAATTTAAGTGCTTTTAAGGTAACCCCAATATATAGGCATTTATGTTTGTTTCACCAACTCTATCAGTAGGCTGGCTGTTACAGTGGGAGGAAAAAATGCTTCATTATTAACGGGCAGGGCATTTGAGTGAGGATGCACTTTAAAACACCAGCAGAAGGTGATTAGTAGGCCAAATAACATTTCCAATTCCTGTTAAATAATTGACATCATTTTGCCAAACTAAAACCAAATCTGCAACAAATAAAGAAATGTTCTTCTTGATTGATCATTACAATCCATAAAAATAGAGTGAAATTAGAAAGAGACATATCATGAAGATCTTCAACCACTCCAGTGATTGATTGCTCTTTAGTAGGTAACCTCTTTCTCTCTTTGCCTCTTTTGTCTTGAAAGATAATAAACTACAGAAACCCAATAAGGGAAGAGTAGGAAGGATCATAAAAGGTATTACACTTCTAAATTACACAAGATGTGTCCTATATTCTTCTGACATATGAAGACAAATGTCATTAACAGACTCTTACAGATTCTTAACCTTTTACTAGACTTTCTAATGTCATATGGTCAAGACAGCTAGGTTTCCAAATTTTGCCAAATCCCTGAACTTTCTGCTTGGTAGAGGGTTTAATAGCAGAAAGCTAACAGGAAGTCTCAAAAAAGCTTCTTGCCACCTGGCCTCTTGTTATTGACTAAGAAAAAGGAAAAAAGGGTAAAGCCGTATAAGTTCTTGCTTGGCCTTTTTTGACAGAGAAAACTAAGGTTGATAGTTTTAAGCTTGAAAACATACAAAGGTTAAAGTATAAAGCCCAAAAAATTCCTTGGGATCTTTAACTTGAGTTCAGGGTTTAAGAATATGGCTTCAGTGATCCTTGTAAGAAAAGGCAAAATGGTTTAGTGGACCAAAGCATGTGATTTGGAATCAGATGCCCGTGAAAGCCAACCCTGAACTTGCCACCTTGAAAAATCCTTTTAATCATTTTGTCTTAGAGAGTCATCACTTACCAAGTAAAGTACACCACCTCTCACAGATGCCAGGATGAAAATTTATAACATATTAAGCAGAAGTCACAGTATCGTTAAGCAGATCCTCACTCTATGTTACACCACATCCTGGGCTGAGATTGGGAAATGAGAGCAATTGGACTAACACTCACTCCAGCATATAAGCATAATCAGCTATCTACACCTTCGTACAGAAATCAAAAGCACATATTGCCATTTAGTCATCTTGCTAAAACTTGAAAATAAATGTCTGCAAATGTTAATGTTCTCATTCAAATTGTTCTTTTCTAAAATTGGAATCATTTTTCAGTGCTTTCATTTTTCACATTTGTAGCATTATTTTGTAAATGGATAGCTCCAAGCAATTTATAATGAGGTTACATTAATTTGCTACAACAAATTCAAAATTCTTAAATGTTGTATATTATTTGGCTTTATATCACACAACACATGTCATAGATGCATCATCATTAGCTTTTTTTTGAGATGTTGAAAGAAGGAAATAAAGTTTATCTTTGTTGTTCATCCATTTAACCCATTCGTTTATCCCACAAATAATTTAATACCTTATATTTCCAGGATCTATGACAACTGCTAGCTATACAATATTTTAAAAATACAAACAGGCTATGTTCTTATGAGACTTAGACTTTTTAGTGGGAAAGACAAAAAATAAATTATAAATAAATAATACATTTTTAAAATTTTATATAAATATATATATTATTAAATTATAAAACATACATATAAGAGTAATAATAGCACAAAATAATCAGAAAAGCCACCTATATTAAAAAGGTACAGGTTTGTAATTTAAGTGAGATAATTGAGGCATGAGTCCAAGGAAGTGGAATTTAAGCTTTGATCTTCATTTTGGTGAAAAATCGGGCAGGTCAAGGACATTCAAGACAGTTCATAGCATGTGTGAATGCCTGGGGTAGGAAGTCATTTGGTAAATTCAGGGAACTGGAAGAAGGACAATGATGTTGGGACAGTGTATAAAGGAGAGAATATCTGAAGATAAAGCTGGGAAAGTAGTAAGTCTTGTTCCCAAAGAGTCATTTTTAGTTCCTTGAAAAAAGTGAGTTGAATGGTATTAAATTTTGTTTTTAACAGGGTGATGACATGATTAAATGTCCAGCTATAAAATAGCATTTTAAGATTTATGAACAATGATATATTTGAGGGCAAGAATAAAGCAGGGAGACCAAACAGAAGGTTCTTACAGTAGTCCAGACAAAAGTGGTAGTGGCTTGAGGTAGTGTGACGCCAACAGAAATTCAAACTATATAAAATCAAGAAATACTGGGGCCTTAATATTGTCACAAGTATGCAATGGATAAGATATATTGAATGAAAGCAAAAAGAGAGAGAGTAGACAATGAGAGAAGAGATGAGAGTGATTCAAAAATAGCTATTTTTAAGTATCTTCATGATAGAGGTGTACGATGTATTTAAATATGAAAAAAACAAAATATGAGTAGTGAAAACAGACAGAAAAGAGGATAGGTCTGATAAATTCTTGAGCATAAATTTTTATCATTGAGAAGCAGTCTAGTGAAATATTGAATGGGTAGGCAGATACATAGATTTGCATCTCATTAGTAAGTTCATGGCTGGAGATTAAAATGTGAGGTCATTTAAATCCATTAGTCATTAAGGACTGATGAGGGAGCAGTTTTCTTGTAGCAATTTGGGTAGAAACCAGATTAGAGTCCATTTTAGAGTGAAAGGAAAATGAATAAGTGGAAACAGTCATTTTAAACTGCTTTTTAAAGAAACTTACATGAGGAAAGCAAAAAGGTTTTCTATATTAGGAGATGTCAGCTTTGTCAAAGATGGTTTTTTGCTTGCTTTTGCTTTTATTTATTTATTGTTTTAAAAATCAGAGGATAACCAGGGTGCATTTGAGTGTTGGAATGATTCATTTGGAAGGGACAATCGAAAACACAGGAGAAAAGTAAATATTGAAAGAAAGAAGTTTAAAAAGAAGATCATGACCTTAAGCAGTTGTGGAAGGACTCGGTCTGTGGTAAAGGCAGCTGGGGGTTAGGGGCACATAGTGTGGGGGAAGGAAGAAATGATGATCTTTAGATAAAGAATAAATTACTTAGTCCAGATGTAAAACAAAATAAAATAACCCAGTTGTAAATATTGCTACTCCACTTCAGAGTAGAGCTATGACAACTCTGATGCAGTTTGACACCAATTTGTTGATATCCTTCCTGTCCTTTAAATTTTGAGACTAGGGCTCAATATTGAGCCTGTATTTATGTAAGTTTTTTCACAAAATCTCTGCTGGAGCCACTGAATCCACAGAATCTAAAGCATTCTATTTTCTCCCTGAAGTAATTGTACAACAATTCTGCATAAAAACTGCTGCAGATTATAGGGGAAAATGAAAATGTGTAGCAAGAAAGGAAAGGAACATATACTTTCCAACTTGGGCACATAGATGCTTTGTGCTCTTGTGGAGAACTTTGATTCAACCAAAACAATCTCACTTCTTTCACAGCTTTCTCCTAGACTTTTTGCTTCTCATCTTTTCTTATTTTTGAAAAATAGATCTGTCTAGAGATACTTTGGTACAGATGAATGATCAAAGTAAAGGATATGGGTATTTGTGTGATTTTTGTTAGGATAAATGTACATGTAGGTTGCAAATGAGCAAATGAACCACAGTTTCAAGTACACTAGAATACAATACTAATGTCCAAGTTGATCTTAGGATGCATAATTCACTGGCAAGTGCTATGGAGTCTAAGGCGTAGAACATATTTTGTAAAAAGTCCAGAGCACTAATATACTGTGGAATAAGTCTCAAAATCTAGGGCAGGTAAGAATCATAAGAAAAACTTTCAAAAACAGATATGGAGGTGAAAAAAATGTTAGCAAATATTACCAATAAATACTTCATCAGGTAGTGTACTGTCATATTGATATAAGCACTTGAATATTTAAAATACTGAAAGAAAAGGGAAAACTACCAAATAATATAATTTGTCCTAATAGGTAAACATTTTTATACCCACAATACTACTAGATAAAGCCATTACAAATGCCAAAACAAAGTTATTTAATGAAAAAATATCCTCATTTTTGTTTCAGAAAGAAAAATCAAAAAAATTCTACATATCTATCTCTCCAACTGTACCAGTGTCTTAATTAGGCTTGCTATACAGCAAATATTAAAACTGGGTGGAGTGATTCCTTCTACTTCATTGTTCTTTTTCAGATTGTTTTAGTTTCTTAAGCCCCATGCCCCTTTACGTAGGTATCAGAGTAAGTGTATCTGTGTCTACTGAAATCCGTGGTCTGCTCTTGACAGAAATTGCAGTAAACCAATATGAATTTGGGGAGAATTGAAGTTTTTACCATGTTGAGCCTTTCAATCCATGAATGAGTACTTCTCTCCAGTTTTTCAACTATCAGGGCTTAGTGTACTCACAGCAAAACACAGTGCATGATCAGCTAGATAAAACTGAAGAGGATGTATTTCAACAAATTGAAATCATTGTAACACTAGATAGAATTTTATTTTGTTCAATTTTACTCTATAAATTGATTAATTTATTTTCTGCTCAAAACCAGATAGAATAGTAGACCAGTGAGTTGAACGATGCTATGTTCATATGTGAACTCTTTTAAATTTTTATTGTGGTATAGTTGATTTATAAGGTTGTATTAGCTTTAGGTTTACACTAAAGTGAATCAGTTGTACATATACGTGTATCTATTATTTTTTCCCATTAGATTATTACAGAACAATGTGAAGAACTCCTTGTGCTATACACTAAGTCCCTTTAGTTATCTACCCTATATATATAGTTGTGTGCATGTGCCAACCCTATCCTCCCAATTTATTCTTACCCCTCTTCAATTTCTCTTTTGGTAACACAAGTTTGACCTGGAAATCTCTGAGTCTCTTTCCATCCTACAAACAAATTCCTTTGTATCATTTTTATTAAAGTCCACATTTAAGTGATATCATATGATATTTGTCTTTCTCTGCCTGGCTTACATCACTTAATATGATAATCTCCAGGTCATTCCATGTTGCTGCAAATGGCATTATTTCATTCTTTTTAATGGCTGAATAATATTCCAATGTGTATCTGTACCACATCGTCTTTATCCAATCCTCTGCTATTGAACATTTAGGTTGTTTTCATGTCTTGGCCATTGGACAGATAATCTAGATAGAAGGTCAACAAGGAAACACAATCCTTAAATGACACACTAGACCAAATAGACTTAATTGATATCTATAGAATATTTCTCCAAAAGCAGCAGACTATGTATTCTTCTCAAGTGCACATGGAACATTTTCCAGGATATATCACATCTTGGGACACAAATCAAGACTTGATAAATATAACAAAACTAAAATTTTATCAAGCATCTTTTCAAACCATTAGTGTTATAATTTACAGACAGATTTGCCGACATCCATCCGATACTCCCATAGAACAACAAATGAAAAGCTCTTGACCACGTGTACCATTTTAAAAACACCACAGGTGATTCTGACAGAAAGCCAAGGTTCAGAGCACTGGTGTGGAGACCAAAGTAGCAATATCAGTTATTAAAACCAACAGATGCAGAGGGCTTACAGAAAAGCCATTGTAATTACCTGTTGATCTCTGCCTTTTCTATTAGCTTGTGTTAGACATTCATGGGAATTCGTGTTTGTGACTGAATGGCGAGTTTATCTGGCCACAGGTGAAAACCAGTGGTCTCATAGCCTTGCGATTTATAAAGCAGTAGGAGAGGTAAACATCGCTAAGGAGAGATAAGGGAGAATTTTGTTTTGGCAGAAAACTGTAAACCTTTCTGTGAGGTTAAGCTCCACACCACATAGAGCCAATTACTGAGAACAACATCAATAGGGCAGCCTTGCAAAAATGGTCATGAGCCTCCCATGCTAAACAAAACAACAAATTTCTGAAAATTTATAGTCAAATTATGTAGAGTTAAGAGGCAGTCAAATGCAGTCAATTAATGCTATCATTGTAAATCAAGATTATATCGTGCCATGTAAATAACAGTTGATAATAAACATAAATAACAGCACAAGTGATTCAGTTTAGGAAATCACACAGGCTGCAGTGCATGGTCAGTGTACTGAACTGTTGAAGAGAAAATGAGCCAATTTAGTGCTGGCAGAAAGATTGCTAGAATGCTAATTCAGTACTGAACAGACATCAAAACAACTGATAGAACTGAAAGCAAACTATAGGCAAAGCAGTTAAAGACAGGTAGCAAACACACAAGATTTGAGAAAAACAAGTTTTGGAACCTTGAAACTAATAGCCAAGGGAACCTCATATTCCACTAAAAATGTTTTCCTTAAACAGTGTTTCTGACACAGAACAAGGCAGAGAGACTAGGTTATGCACAGCAGTGATGGGTCAGATTACCTAGGTTCAGAGACTGCCACCAAAATTCACAGGACCAGTCATTTAACCTCTCCTGTTTAAAAGACATACATGATGCCTAACTCATAGAGTTGTAACAGAAATGCAGGTTAGTGAATATAGCATGAAATACAGCATATAGTAAAAACTCAATAAATGTTAGCTATTTTTTTAAAAAAAAGTTAAATATGTACACTGTGGTATATAGAATGATTAGCACAGAGAACTCTACCCAATAGTCTGTGATAACCTTTGTGTGAAAAGAACCTGAAAGAGAATCGATGTGTATACATGTATAATTGAATCACTCTGTTGTATAGCAGAAATTATCACAACATTGTAAATCGATATTTCAAAAAAACTTTATTTTTTTATTTTTATTTATTTATTTTTTGTCTTTTTGCCTTTATGTAGAGCCACACCTGTGGCATGTGGAGGTTCCCAGGCTAGGGGTCTAACAGGAGCTGTAGCTGCCGGCCTGCGCCACAGCCACAGCAACGCGGAATCCGAGCCGCGTCTGAAACCTACACCACAGCTCACGGCAACACCGGATCCTTAACCCACTGAGCAAGGCCAGGGATCGAACCTGCAACGTCATGGTTCTTAGTTGGATTCGTTAACCACTGAGCCACGAAGGGAACTCCTCAATAAAACTTTAAAATACAATGTTAAAAAAAGAGTTAAACTCTCATGCCCGAGCTGGTATAGTTAAACTGATAATTTGTAGTGTTATTCCAGACATGTTTTGTTGTCCACATTTTTACTTCAGGGAAGAAATCTGTTTGTAGTTGTAAAAAAGCCAGCCTTAAAGTAGTGGAGTAGTGGCATTTACCTTCTATTTTACTAAGAATCCTGGCATTTACCTTCTCCACTGGCACTAGAACACAGAGCACACACACCAGAAAGTTGGAGTATTTAGATCTGTAGGACTGTTAAACAAAGTGCCACATATGAAGTGGCTGAGAAGCACAGAAATGTATTGTCTCACAGTTCATGAGGGTAAAAGTCTGAAATCAAGTTATGGGCAGGGCCATGCTTCCCCAGATTCTGGGCTGATTCTTCCCCTAGTTCCTCCCTTTCCCCTGCACCTCCAGCCTCACCATTCTGACTTCCTTGGTACTCCACAAACATGCCCAGGCTGATCATCCTTCAGGGATCTGAACACTGTGCCCTCTTTCCCAGGAGGATTTTCCCCAATATTGCTTTCTGTTTACTCAACATTTCCATCAGATCTCTCCACAAATACCACTTTTTTGGAGATAGCTTCTCTTGACCAGACTGTATGAGAGGGATTCCAATAGACCTTTCATCTGGCCTGCTTTATTGTTCTATATATCATTAATACATGGAAAATTTCAGCTCTTTTTTAATATTTAGTTCAGTAGAAAATGAATATACCTGTAGGTTATGGGTTTCGTCACAGCATTCTTTTTCTATATAGAAACAGATTTATTCCTTTCTTTTAATTTTAATGATTTTTATTTTTTTCCATTATAGCTGGTTTACAGTGTTCTGTCAATTTTCTGTTTTACAGCAAGGTGACCCAGTCACCCATATACATGTACATTCCTTTTTCTTATATTATCATGCTCCATCATAAGTGACTAGATATAGTTACCAGTGCTATACAGCAGGATCTCATTGCTTATCCATTCCAAAGGCAATAGTTTGCATCTATTAACTCCAAATTTGCACTCCATCCCACTCCCTCCCCCACCCCTTGGCAACCACAAGTCTGTTCTCCATGTTATTCCTCTTTTTTAATCTTATTGTTATTAAAGTATAATTGATTTACAACTTTATGCCAATTTCTGCTCTACAGCAAAGTGACCCAATCATATATATATATACGTAACAGTCCCTTTCTTATATTGTCTTCCATCACAGTCTATCCCAGGAGACTAGATATAGCTCCCTGTGCTATACAGCAGGACCTCATTGCTTATCTATTCTAAATGTAATAGTCTGCATCTACTAACCCCAACTCCCAGTCCATCCCTCTCTCGAACCCCTCCCCCTTGGCAACCACAAGACTGTTCTCTATGTCTGTGAGTCCATTTCTGTTTTGTAGATAGGTTCATTTGTGCCATATTTTAGATTCTGCATATAAGTGATATTATATGATATTTGTCTTTTTCTTTACGATTTACTTAGTGTGAAAATCTCTAGTTGCATTGATGTTGCTGCAAATGACATTATTTCATTCTTTTTATGGCTGAGTAGTATTCCATTGTACATATGTACCACATCGTCTTAATCCGTTCATCTGTGGATGAACATTTAGGTTGTTTTCATGCCTTAGCTATTGTGAATAGTAGTGCAATGGATGTAGGGGTGCATGGATCTTTTTGAATTGTAGTTTTATCTGAATATATGCCCAGGAGTGGGATTGGTGGATCATATGGTAGTTCTACATTCACTTTTCTGAGGAACCTCCATGCCGTTTTCCATAGTGATTGTTACCAATTTACATAACTACCAATGGTGCAAAAGGGTTCCTTTTCTCCATACCATCTCCAGCATTTGTTATTTGTAGACTTATTAATAAAGGCCATTTTGACTGGTATGAAGTAGTAGTACCTCACTATAGTTTTGATTTGGATTTCTCTAGTAATTAGTGATGTTGGGCATTTTTTTCATGTGCCTGCTGGCCATCCATATGGCTTCTTTAGAGAGATGTCTGTTTAGGTCTTCTGCCCATATTTTGATTGCTTTGTTTGTTTGTTGTTGCATTGTATGTGTTGTTTCTGTATTTTGGAGATTAAGCCCTCATTGTTTACATCATTTGCAACCATTTTCTCCCATTCCGTAGGTTGTCTTTTCATTTTTTTAATGGTTTCCTTTGCTGTGCAAACACTTATAAGTTTGATTAGGTCCCATTTGTTTATTTTTATTTATATTGGCTTGGGAGACTGACCTAAACATATGTATGGTTGATGTCAGAGAATGTTTTGCCTGTGTTCTCTTCTAGGATTTTTATGGTGTCATGTCTTATGTTTAAGTCTTTAAGCCATTTAGAGTTTTTTTTTGTTTACATTGTGAAAATGTGTTCTAGTTTCACTGATTTACATGGAGCTGTCCAGTTTTCCCAGCACCACTTGTTCTTATGTTGAGATATGTTCCCTCTTTACACACTTTGGTATGAGTTTTTATCATGTCACAGAATTCTTTATATAGCTCCAAGAAAGGAACTTGCACAGATTTGGCACTCAAATATCCATTGAATGAATTAAAAAAATAAATACGAAAATCCTTTCAAGGTGTTTGGAAAAATATCTTACACATAATCAGTACTCAATATATAAATTATCATTACGATTATTATTAGTAAAGACTGCTCCTTGAGAAAATTGTCAATAATCATTATTATTAACCTATTAAGTATTTACTATGTTTCAGAAAATGTACTATTTGCTATTGTTCCCTAATATTATCTTATTGAATCCTTTCAACAGTTCTATAAGGCAAATATTGTTATTATTAATATCACCATTTTACAAATTGGAAAACAGACATTCAGAAGTAAAATGACTCATTCAAGCCCAATTATTTTATGAATACAGAGTCTGATTCCAATCCATGACATTTGGTTTCAGATTCCATCTTCAACAACTGCACTTTATGATTGTCTTGATACTTCTTACCTGGACAGATTACCTGGGCAGTGAGAACTTTGGAAAATATTAAAGTAAAAGGAATAACGTGGGTAATTAATCAAACCTTAACATAAAATATGTATTAGTGTATAAGTTAAACTGCTGTACCTAAGAATGCCTATAACTCAATGTTGCAAGTGAGATAGGGGTTTAACCTGTGACACTTTAGCAGGTAAGTTTCAGGCATAGCTTTGCTCTCCATGCCCATTTGGAACGTATGCTTGCTCTACCTTTACACTCTGCTCTTTTCTAGTGTGCTATCTTTATCTGCATGTCTAAGTTTGGTCACAACCACTTCTCTATTACAGCCCATATAAAGAGACACATCCAGATCACTCACCTTCCAAGAGCAAGGTAAAACATTCTCACTATAGAAAAGGGAGAGAAAGGATTTTGAAGAACAACTGATCTATTGCCAAAAGTAGCAGTAAAACCCCACTAATAGAAATAGACTTTGGCTAAATACTATTCAAGATATGTGTTTGAGGAAAAGAAATTAAATAAGTACAGAGTTCAGCTCAATTAAGGGGTCCTTTAGCAGTGTGAAAAATCTTTCACAACAACCCCATTCTAAAACCTGGAGTTGTATTCAAATTACTATTACTAAGCAAAGAGACCCTCCGTCCAAGATTGTTGGTCCAAAAGGGCTCAGGCTTTTTAGAGGTACAGGGAGAAACTCAGCATTTTACTAGGTACTGTGCAGTGGGACATTTCAAGTTATGGAGGAATAAGAAACTTGCAGTTAGAAGTCTGGAATAGTTCTTTTCAGTCTAATCTGCTCAAACATGATGGTAGAGGTCTTGTTTTTTCTTTCACTCTGTGGTGGCCAACCTCCTCTAAGCTGGTGTTCTGGAAAATTATTCACGTTCTACAGAAGAACACTATAGCATAGGTGATTAGTAAGGCCGGTTCCCTAAAAGCAGTCAGAAGCTGTTTTTATTTTTTTTCTTTAGTCCCCACTTGCCTTAGGCTTTCCAAATAAAACACAAAAGTCACAGTTACCTTTGATTTTCAAATATATGATAGATGATTTTTTAACATAAGTTATTTCCCAAATTTTACCTAAGTCAAACTTATCCAAAATGAAGGATTCTTCATTGTTTTACTGAAATTTAAAGTTAATTCAATGTTCTCTAGTTTTATTTTCTAAATCTAATAACTCTTCCTCCTAACCCCCTTGTCAGTTTCTAAATAATATTAAGGGACTGAGTTTAAGACCCCTCCAATTCCCCAGTCCCCTTGTGTGTAATTGGAAGTTACACTGGATTTGAGATTCACTTGTTTATCCATTCATTTAGCCTAGCCCTTCCCCAGATCCTCTATCACTAGCTGGATGGTGTTTCTAAAGAGATACTTTGCTTGTTGGACATGAATAACTTTCATATATTTGTAAATGACTTCACTTCAGGTCTAACTCTGGGAACCACTTAATATCATCCCCAATTTCCATACAACCACATACAACTGGAAAACCAGAGTAACAAAACTGAAGTATAGTGGCATGGAGAACTATCATATACATGTATATTACACATATAATACATAATATATATTATATAACCACAGGTTATATATTATACATGACATATCATATATGTTATATATCAGAGGTTTTGTATTATAAATACTATATATTATTAGTTACATTTCATTTTAGGCATTAAAATACATTCTAGAAAGTTGGTATAGATTTTTTAAAAAATTAATAAAATTTTAAATACACGGTTTCGATTTCATTTGCAAATAGAAACATTTTTAAAAGGAAAAATTTTACTGTTTGGGGTAATAAATATCAGTTAAGTCATTAGACTTTTTTATGATGGGTTTGATAAGAAAATAAAATCTCAACACAGGTCCTTATGATATTTTATGCTTTTAAAAGGCATAATGGTTCTGATGGTTTCAGCTCAGGCTCTCAGGCTAGACTCCATATGCCCTTAACATGGAAACGGCAGCATTCTGGCACATGCTTTGTATTTCCCACCAATCATTAAGGACAGTCCAAAGATTAAATGGAATAATGATTAGCACTGTCATAAATCTGTACATAGTAACCTAATGGTTGTCTTCTCCAAGCTGTTCTGGTTTCTGTGGCACTGTCTGTAACTGAAAAGGAAGAGCGCTGTCATTCAAGCGGAGTCCGTTTTCTGATGTGAGAGCAAATGGTCCTTGGCTTGTGTTCGAAGACTCTGAATTCTGAAATTCCTCTATTCCCAATGAAGCTCAATTGTTAAGGACATTCTGAAATGAGAATGAGAATTCTGGACAAAAGTCATAGGACTCTGATAGCAGTCAAATTAATTCTTACACAGTCCACATGAGTAAGGTCAAAATATAAGCTTCCCAGAAACATTTGGAATCATAGAAAAGCTTTCCTTCCTAGGTAACATTTCCCTTAAAACTTCACAGGGATGAAGTCCCCAACTCGGGATGTATCTGTACAAACTGTGTATAGAATAGATACTCGGTACATGTATTATGTAAAAATAAAATTATTATTCCCTTTTTATAGACCCTCTGAATTTTAAATAAAGGAGTTTATTTTTAAATTTTTATTAGTAAGAGCAGTTGACTTCACATCTACAGTTGCCATTGAAAAGTTACATAAATTTTTTAAAATCTTTGAAAATGAACAACAGAAATAGTAATATATACAATTCTTATAAATATATGTAATACAATGGCACAATATATAGTATTAATATAATATAGAGCTTATTGTATACCAATTACATGTGTTATTTAGATGTTAAAAGTAAACAGTGAGCTGCTTTCATATTTTGATGTAATTATTATTAATCCTATATTAAAATTACTGTTTTCTCAAAAATTTCAAATGTATACTTAAATGATAGTATATGTTATTAAATTATCCCTCAGATATTTTGCAAAATCATGTTAAAGTCGCATGGTTATAAAGTTAATTTCCCATATTACTATCACTACTCTACATCTAATATGTCCAATTCTAACTAAATACAATTTCTATTATTTAGTATTTTTTTTTGGTCTTTTTGCTTTTCTAGGGCCGCACTCGCGGCACATGGAGGTTCCCAGGCTAGGGGTCTAACAGGAGCTGTAGTCGCCAGCCTGCGCCACAGCCACAGCAATGCAGGATCCCAGCCGTGTCTGCAACCAACACCACGTCTCATGGCATCACCGGATCCTTAACCCACTGAGCAAGGCCAGGGATCGAACCCACAATCTCATGATTTCTAGTCGGATTTGTTAACCACTGAGCCATAATGGGAACTCCATATTATTTAGTATTTCTTAAATTTACCTCTCATCATTTTTTTTACCAGATGTTCTGCTAAAGTTCTAGTCAGCTCACAGGCGAACAATGTGGATGACGTTTTTACTTGGTTGATCCTTAAATTAGCCTGTATATATTCCCCATAATCCCACTTTCAGTAAATTCTAAAAAATAAAATCTTCCTTCTACTCAGTATCATGATTATGTCAATAGTTTTCTGTATTACCAGTTTTGAATATTTTTCTTGCCAAGTGTAGTCTAATTTGCTTTCCATGTTGTCAGATATTACATGTTATGATTAAATTATTATTTGATATCTTTTAAAATTATTTATTCACATGCAGTATTCTACATGAATCACTCATCTACGAATTTAAAATAATTTCAGTATTTCATTTTGCCAGGTGCATACCCTTTCTTTCCCCTCCATTAATCTTCTATTTAAATACTAACTAGCTGTATTTCTTCTGTTTCATTTCATAAGCTCTCGATTGAATTTCATTCTGATATCTATTCAAAGAATGTTTATGAAAAGTAAGATCCCTAAAGAGGATAATTTTACAGAACTTCCCCACGTTCCAGTAGATTCTGCATATTTTCAATACAATATCATTTTAAAAGCTGTAGAATTATGCAGCTATATGAGAATCCATGACCATTTGAGAAAAAGGAAGTTGTTTCTAGAAATCAAGGAAAATGTTAACATAATATTATCCTTAGACTCAAGCAGTGTCATGATCTAGGTATATAAAATAAAATTTCAGTCTTCTATACTAAAGCATCAAAGAATATGTCTATCAATTATTGAAAATGGATTCCAATGACCTAAAATGGAAACAATAAATCAAGTGACTGACAACTTTCTTTGGAAATTAGTTAAAATATTCTGATACGTTAGTAAAGTGAAAATTCATATCACAGTTTGTATTTTGAGAATCATGGGCAAAACAGTTTTCAATTCATTCTGGTAACCTCTCTTCTAGCTGTAATTACAGATATGTTATCAGTCTACTCTCTATTGGAATGCTGAGATTTCACTCCTGATTCGTACTCTAGGTACAATTTCTGGATACTAAAAGACAAAAATAGGTAACATTAGTTAAACTTCTATTAAGATTCATGAAATCCCAGAATAACTTCTCAATTAAGTTTATAAAAGAATCATGATCCTTAGGAAAGTGGCTTTCGTAGAAAATCGTTATTGAATACAACACCAGCTATAATAGGCAGAACATGGTAATAAAAATCAATAAGACAATAAACAAAACAAATTTTCATCAAAGGCAGGAAAATTGATGACCTTAGTAGTATTTGGATACTCAACACCGATATTTCCAAACAAACATGACATTTTCCCTGTAAATTTTGTGACTAATTCTCTCAATTAATCATCATAAAGAATCATTCCTGAATGGAATTAACTGTGCTGAACTATAGTTTGACAATAGATTTAATAAAAAGTGTTTAATTTTACCACAGATCAAGAAATATTATTCATACACATATGGAATTTACAATATAAAAAAGTCAGCATCATGAATAACTGGAATGGAGTTTACCATGTGACTCATTGATCCCAAGAATAAGGCCTATCAAATCAAGAACATTAAAAATGCTAACATTTCAAGTCTAGAGGCATTTTCCAAAAACATCCTTGAGCATCATGTCAGTAAAAAGCTATAATTTTAGAAGCAGAACAGTTGAAACAAAGATATTAGATCATCATGTTAAACTCAAACTACTTATAAAGGCAGAAGAATTCATATTTTTATATTTTAAGATAATACCATTAATTTTCTTCTAATAATTTATATTTTTCCTTAATGTTTGGGATATGTAGGGAAGGAAAATATGAAATTTATCAGTGGAAAATATAGTTTATTTCTTCTTGAATAATAACTTAATTTTCTGAAAATTTAGTTGGCCATGGTTCAAAACAACAGTTTCACTACTAAGATATTAGTTGCAGGCATTATCAAGCATATGTCCACATTTGTCTCTAAAATAATGAGGTGTCCTGCCAAGCACTGCTGATCATAAAACTTAAAATTATACTGATCTCTACTCAAATAGGGGGGTTAAAATATCTTCTTAATAAAAAGCAAATGGGTGTGTTGAGGTCATATAATTATGTGCAAACAATAATCTAAGTCCTATTAACCCCCATGCTACCATGGTTAAGAACAGTTTTCAGATATCACATATTGACATGATTACACTAAGGCAAGTTTCTGAGTGGAAGAAGGGATGCTTAAAACACTGGGAATTACCAGAGCTGTAAGAAGGGAAGTGTTGAGTGGGTTAGTAGACGTATTTACTGTTACAAAAATCTACATAAATGAGCCTAGACAGAAAAAGCATCTGTGAATTTGTTAAATTTGAAAACTCTGAGGAGAATAATAAGAGCAGGCAGCATGAAAAAAAGTCAGTGAAGTTTGGCAGTATACTGTGCTAAAAGAAGTTGTATGTACAAAAATGGAACTTTATACAGATGGCTTAAGTATAAAGAACTAAACCTAGATCCAAAAACTCTAGTGCATTAGGCCCTTATAGAATATTCAATAAAATTTTTGTTTCTATTAATATTAAGGAATATATCTGAGGATATAGTTAAGGAAAAGAAAATAAAGAGCTTGGGGAAAATATGTTAGTATAGACAAAATGATTGGTGTGAAATTTATATTGGTTTAATTTTAGCCATACATTGAACTGTATCTATTTGATCACTATCCAATACCTATCCATCTAGTTATCTTTTAGTAAGTGTATTAAAGTTAATTTAAAAGCGGACGCTACAGATAAGGAAAAAAACATTTTCCTGTTCATCATGGAAAACATATCTCATAACCATTCTAGAAGCAATTATGTTTCTAATATTTGTTTTAAACCTATGCATTTGTTAACATGCTTAATTATTTTAAAATCATTTATTGTTTAGTAAATATTGAAAGAAGATTATGAACAGGATTACAATGAGTTGCAGTGTTTTACATCCCATCAGATAGACTAGTCAATGTTGTGTTATGCAAGTTTTCAAGACTTGCAGCTGACAAGAGGGAGGGGGAGAAAATGGGATGGACTGGGAGTTTGGAGTTTGTAGCTGTAAACTATTACATTTAGAGTGGATAAGCAATGATGTCTCACTGTACAGTACAGGGAACTAAATACAGTCTCTTGGGATAGACCATGATGGAAGATAATATAAGAAAGGGAATGTGCATATATATGTATGTGTGTGTGCGTGAATGACTGGGTCATCTTTGCTGTACAGCAGAAATTGGCAGATCATTGTAGATCAACTATACTTTAATTTAAAAATAAAAGAATTATAAATTTCCAAAGCTTATCTTGAACCTACCACTGTTTTTAATCACTGTCCTAATTCTCTCTTCAGCAGCAGACATTTCAAAAGAGAACTATACTCCTTGCATCTGGAATTGTCAGAGACTCACTTTCTACCACATTGGTAGAAGTTGAAGTAGCCTTAATTAGAATGATTTATTCCCTAATTTGACACTGTTATGAAGACCGGATGTTCATTTGGGTCCACTTGGACTCAGGAAGTTCTCTGGAATTCCCGTTGTGGCTCAGTGGTTAACGAATCCAACTAGGAACCATAAGGTTGCGGGTTCTATCCCTGGCCTTGCTCAGTGGGTTAAGGATCCGGCGTTGCCGTGAGCTGTGGTGTAGGTTGCATATACGGCTCGGATCCCGCATTGCTGTGGCTGTGGTGTAGGCTGGTGGCTACAGCTCCTGTTAGACCACTAGCCTGGGAACCTCCATGTGCGCGAGTGCGGCCCTAGAAAAGCAAAAAGACAGGAAAAAAAAAAAAAGAAGTTTTCTTACATGAATTCTGTTCCATAGTAAATCTGAAACTAAATTCACCCATTCATTCATTTGCCCACTTATTCACTAATTCAAAAATATTTATCTTGCACTAGAGTCCAAGATTTTACCAAATACTAGGGGATACTGTGGTTACCAGACAACATAGGGCCCTATAATAATTTTCTGAGTATAACTGTAAAAGGAATAATTTTTATTATTTAAAATGACCAAATTTAATAAATCACTGAATTAAAGACACACAGTGAATTACAGATGTCTTTAAGATTTGGAGTTTTAGAATTATTCCTCCTCTTTTGAGGGTTGATAATAATTTGCAAGTCTAAGAGGTTACAGCCCTGTTTATGCCATTTATCATCTGTTCTCCTGCTCTTGGTCTTCCATCTTCTGACGTTGGTTAGCTCTTGGTGAGTCCATGACCTGTGTTGATCATTTTCTGAGTCTCCATCCTCATTTCAAGAGGGACTGTCAACTCCTTCCATAAGTGTTCCAGCATGATACTGTCATTTCTAGAGTTCGCTACCCTTGTTATTAAACCTTTTAATGTCTGTGCTCCCTGTTATTCTCATTTCTCCCTCTCACTTTCTGTCTGCCTCAGGTACTGTGAAGGATACACATTGCTGCTTCTTTCCTATCCAGGATGTCAGACTTTTTCCCTTCTCTGTATCCCCTCATTATACTTATGTTATATAGTCTATGGCACTTTGTTATCTCTTCAGACTCTTTCTTTCTCTATTTGTCAATTTTGTCTTTCTGACTTCTGGTACGGAAAAAGAAGTTATTTATCCATCTCAGTAAATCCCCTTATTTGAAGTGAAAAATATTATCACCCATACCCTGCTGAAAGAAAGTGCTCTAGGAGTTCCCGTCGTGGTTAACAAATCCAACTAGGAACCATGAGGTTGCGGGTTTGATCCATGGCCTTGCTAAGTGGGTTAAGGATCTGGTGAGCTGTGCTGTAGTTTGCAGATGGAGCTCAGATCTCGCATTGCTGTGGCTGCGGTGTAGGCCGGCGGCTACAGCTCCGATTAGACCCCTAGCCTGGAAGCCTCCATATGCCGAGGGTGCGGCCCTAGAAAAGACAAAAAAAAAAAAAAGGCTTCTCTAGGAAACCGTTAAACATCTATTTAAAGCATTGTTCTTTCCCTGGACAATTGTATTACAAGCTGTAAATATAGCAACCCACTTAGGACAGTGACATTTTGACTCTTGCATAATTGTTCACTTTTTGGTGTGTGGCCCAGTTATTATGTTAGTGGCCAAATATTATGTTAGTGCCCACAACTAACCTCGTTCCTAAGATCCCAATGGAAAATCTGATTGTCACAGTTTCCTTAGGATTAACATTTCTAAAAACAAAATTATCTTGTTTTCCCAAAATACTCACAGGTTGCTCTACCTCCTAATCTTCCTATTTCTATTATCATCTAGTCAAAGAGGCTAAAAACTTTGAGTCCCTTCCCTCAGCAATGCTTATCTGCTCGTAAATTCCTAAAATATTTTGGCTTTTTGTTCTACTTACCCAACCACTCCTCCTTCCTTATTCTAAATTTAGCTTCTCTAGTATATTTGCTCATTAACTTTGAGAGCGTTTTACTCTCACAACAGGTTTTCCCATCTCCATTAACTTTTACTTTTGCAGCCAAATGATCGTTTTGCTTTGAAATATCATTCTGATTCTAAAAAGCCTACAGCATCTCCCTAATGCCTAGAGAATAAAGCCCATATTCCAACATTACTCTTTATTTCTTCTTGTTCATCCCCTTTAATCCTCAGTGTATATCCTCTTCCCTGAATAATATTTATAGAAGAAAATAAGGTGAGAGTTCCTGCTGCAGTGTGGCAGAAACAAATCTGACTAGTATCTGTGAAGATTTGGGTTCAATCCCTGGCCTCACTCAGTGGGCCAGAGATCCAGCCATGAACTGTGATGTAGGTCACAGATGTGGCTCGGATCCTGTGTTGCTACGGCTGTGGTGTAGGCCCACTACTGTCGCTCCGAATCGACCCCTAGCCTGGAAACTTCCATACGCCGTGGGTGTAGCCCTTAAAAAAAAAAAGGAAAAGATAATATTTTCTTATCTATGCCTTCTAAGAAAATATAACTGCCTATAGAAGGCTTTTGCAGTCTCCTCCATTGTCATGTCTCACCTCTAATCTTTATGTCTAAATCGTAACCATGGTTCAAATTATAACTGAAAGTTCACTCTGCCTGTAGTCCTACAAGTCAGATCCAAAGTCTTCCTCTATATACCTTATCACTGACTCTCCATGCCTTTCTTGGTTTTGTTTTGTCTTTCTTTGCTTTTTCATGAGATGATTCATGGCTTGAATCAGTTCTTATCAAAGTATATCATGGAAAATATCATTTTTTTTCTCCTGTAATTCACCTGAACCTTGAGAACAATGACTGTGCCACCAATTTAAAAGAAAATAAGTTTTGGAGTCAGATACCCCTAGCTTGTCTGTGGTCAAGGAACTCTGAGTGATTTGGGGAAAGATATGGGACTAGAGACTTATCAGTCTAAGCAGTCCCAACCTCAATTTGAGGATGTTGGTCTCATTATCACTAACAGAAAAACCAAGCACAGTCTGTGGCAGTTAAGAGAGGAAGTGTACAATGTCTAGATGTCTTCTATAAACACTAGTGCAGAAACCGAAGTGATAAAATGTCCTGATCCTGGGAGCTCTACATTGTTCTTGCTTTGTGTCTCCTCCCAGCCTATCTCTGTGAGGAGATCACTGACGTTTTACTAGTAGTGGGGCTACTCCGAAGTCTTTTCCAAGTTCTAGACTTTGACCAGCCATTATTACCCAAAGTCGTTCATTAGCACCTCTCTGATTTGGTTAGGGAAAGACTTTGCTTACATACATTGAACCGTGGCATTTCTCAATTGGTCACTTCCATAAAGCACCCCAAAATTTGAACAAAAATAATCTGATACCATCCTCTATTGTTGAATTAGTTCTGTAGAAACAAAGATTAGAAAAACGTTGAAAGTAACAGCTAAGTGTAACACAAAATAATGGTTTCTCCAAGAGACTGAAAGGACACACAAGGAGAATAGGCTGAATGATGGATCCTGTGCATGGCCTTTCATCTCCAGCAGTTACCACACAGGAGGTGTACTCAGTCTGTGTTAACAGCTCTCAGCCTATCCACAGTAAAGTTCTGCCTTGTGGGAGAAAGTCAAGAGGGAGGTTTTTCAAACCCTTAAAGCCCTCCACTGCACTATCCAGAAACGCCAGCATAAATAATTGATATTTGAGAAAAAAAGGATGAGCTTTTGGGAAATTATGACACCTAGAATTAACATACTAGGGATAGGTTCTGGAATAATCCCTTAATAAAACATTATGCATAGTTATCATTGCCATGACTATGAATCACATCCACACAAAGGTATGAACACCAGGAGGCAGGGATCACAGAGGCCACCTTAGTGACCTAAAAGACATAATTGGTTAGGAGTGGAGTTAAGTGTATAGCAACAGTCTAACTTGGAGTTTGCCTCATAAGTGATTATCAGCGTAATGCTAATGGTTCAGTTCAACATGGAGCATAGAAAAAGACAGAATCAATAATCTCAAGGGATGCCTATAAATGAGGGAATAAAAGGAACTAGTAAACAATGCTGGAGAAAGAATGTCCAGAGAGTGTGAAAGGAAGCCTGGCAGAGACCAAAGAGGCCTTGGAGGCAGATAGGCATGAATCCAGTTCAAGCCCTTCTCTTTTTACCTAGTTGCAGTGTGACTTTTAAGCAAGTTATTTCTCAGCTCTAAGATATCAGTCTGATTCAAGAATGGGGTAATTATACTTGCCTAGAATAAAAATGGGGAAGATTAAATGACTAGATAGATAGATAGATAGATAGATAGATAGATAGATAGATAGATGATAGATAGAGCGAACTTGGCACTATGAATATGCAAAAAAATGATAGCTATTAGAAACTGA
Organism: Catagonus wagneri; assembly: GCA_004024745.2. NCBI lineage: Eukaryota > Metazoa > Chordata > Mammalia > Artiodactyla > Tayassuidae > Catagonus > Catagonus wagneri. The sequence continues at coordinate 7,147,007 of PVHT020000079.1, forward strand.
AACCAGATGAAGCATCATGAAAGCTATAATCCTCAAATACAAAGTAAGACTGAAATATAATAGTTAGATCAATGGCATTTATTTATCTTAACTCTATTTCTAGCATCTCATCCAATCTGGAATGGAAAGACATAGAACAGAATCGGATAATTTTAGCCTTGTATGCTTTTACTAAAGAAACAAAACAACAAAAAGCAGGCCATAAGCAGTTACTATATTTAAGCTAACTTTATAGCTGAACTAAGTACGTAGCAGATACTTAGAATATTCTTTACTACCGCAAATGTCTAGAAAACTCCTGCTTGGGTAAATTGAAGTGCAGTAGTCCAGCAGTGGTGGATACTTCAAGTAAAGGCTGACTTACCTCAGCATGGGGTTACAGCTGTCTTACTGATATCACTGAAGAAGTTCAAGGTAGAGTAGTGGTACCACAGTTAACATTTACCAGGCCATGAGGGTGTGAGCTCCAGTGGGAGGCTTCAACTATGTTAAAAGTTCCAGCTTTCAGCAATACGGGTAAGCAATTGTTTTATATAGAGCTATAGAGGTACTTTACCATTGATACATAATACAGTGTATTTTTTAAATATACTTCATTTTAGTGATTTCTTATGGCACAAAATTTAGAAAAAATAATTTTAAGAGAAGCTAAAACTGAAAACTGGCCCATAACCCTGAAATCCAGAAATAATCCACTTAAGTAGTTTGGTCTATAGACAGCATTCAAATCTTATTGGTGTATGCACACTTACATGTGTGGGTACTCATGTATCAGTAACATATACATGTTTAAAATGTTTTTTTTTTGTTTTGTTTTTTTATCTTTTTAGGGTCACAGCTGCAGCATACGGAGGTTCCCAGGCTAGGGGTCGAATCAGGGCCATAGCCACAAGCTTATACCACAGACACACATGGGATCTGAGTTGCATCTGTGACCTGCACCACAGCTCACAGCAATGCCAGATCCTTAACCGACTGAGCAAGGCCAGGGATCGAACCTGCATCCTCTTGGATACTAATCAGATTTGTTTCCGCTGAGCCATGATGAGAACTCCTAAAGTATGTTTTAAACATAGATCATTCTTTGCATAATGCTTAATACATTCTTTTTAAATTAAATAGTGTATCATAGATGTGTGATGTGCCATTAAATATTCTTGAAAACATGATTTTAATATATGATCATCCGTATAAGTAATTGAACCAATTTTCTATTACTGGTAACTTAGGTTCCAATTGGTATCTTTTTTTTTAATATCCTATTTATAATAAACTCCTAAATAAAAGTTTTCGGATCAAAGGATATTAATTTACCTATCAACTATCTGTCTATCCACCTGTCTGTCTATTTCTCTTTGTTTGATGACCATTAGTCCAATTACAAATATTTCTGTGCAAATAAGAGTTCTTGATTTATTTCAGGGCTGCGCTTTGGGGAGGGAAATGTAAAAATTTGCATTTGCTTAAAATTTATATTTTTCTTGTTTCTTATTTTTTGCTGTTAAAGGACCTTTGTGGAATTCTGTCCTGTGTTTTATCCATAATCCCTCTTTTCTAAGACCCAGGCTGCGATCCCATGCTAGTTAATGCAGAGCTCCATCCTGTGGCCACTCCTTAAGCAATTCAGTCCTCCACAACTATTCATTGCACAGCTCTCACATCTAATTAGTTTTGAAAGCCTATTGATTATTCCCTGCAAAGCTCCCTCACATCTGCTGCCTCATTTCCACACCCAGTAGCTCCACACTAATTCTGTCCTTATCATCCCACCTGTAAACCACTATAATAATTTCCTAACTCTCCAATATATAAAATAAATTGCAAAGATGAACACAGTATCTCTCACAGTACTGCCCTCTAAGATCCCTCCTCTCTAGTTGTTCATGCATACTCAATAACCCTGAAATCACCTTGAGCTTTCTGATTTGTACAATTTCCCAAGCTGCTTCTTCAACCTAGAAGGCACCCCTCATCTCCTTTCCTCTCCCCTACCCACTTTCAAAAACCCGTCTGCACCTTGAGCCCCACATCAAACTCCTTCCACCTCTTTCCAAACTGAAATGGCTCTCTCGTATGTGCATTCCTATTACACTTATTTTTGCTGGTTCTGCAATTTCCTTGGTCTTTCTATCTTCCTGTTTTCTTGCTTGTAAAATGAGTATAATGACAGTGATATACCTCACAGAATTAATGTGAAGATTAGATGACAGAGTCTGTGCTTAGAAGCTCTTGAATGCGTGTCTGAACATTATAAGTGTTCAATAAACTTATTTGCTATTATTATGAAGTGGAGGATAATTATAATGATGTTGTATTGACTCATATGGTTAATTATATTTCCTGTTGGCCTGTATCACTTCTCCCCAAGTAGAAGATAATTTCCTGCAGAATAGGGACTGTGTCATCCTATTTTGCTTCTAATAGAATGTCTTGAATAGAGTAGATGCCTAATTACTACTTATCGATTGGTACATTCCTTTAAGTACAAGTGAGCTGAATAGTGGTACTAGTGTCACAATTCCCTTTTATAGGACTTGCAGCACTTCAGAAACACTGAGCAACTTAGGGGAAAAAAATATGCCATTCTATCTGAATGAATCTAAGTAGATTTTTTTTTTTTTTGTCTTTTTGCCTTTTCTAGGGCCGTACTGGTGGCATATGGAGGTTCCCAGGCTAGGGGTCTAATCAGAGATGTAGCCGTTGGCCTACGCCAGAGCCACAGCAACAGCAGATCCGAGTCGCATCTGCAACCTACGCCACAGCTCACAGCAACGCCAGATCCTTAACCCACTGAGCAAGGCCAGGGATCGAACCCGCAACCTCGTGGTTCTTGGTCGGATTCATTAACCACTAAGCCACTATGGGAACTCCTAAGTAGATTTTTAGTGCAAGAACACTTGTCGCCTTAAAATAATTTTGATTAAAACATGTAAAATCGAAACAAGTCTTGTCTTAGTTCAGGCTGCTGTAACAAATTACCGTAGGCTGGGTGGCTTAATCAACAACCATTTCTTTCTCATTGAAGTCTGAGACCACAGTGTCAGAGCAGTCAGATTCTGGTGAGAGCCCTCCTCCCGGTTGCAGAAGGCCAAGTTGTGTTTTCACATGGCAGAAATAGAGCCGGCTAACTCTCTGGCCTCTTTCAAGAAAAGCAATAACGCCCTTCACCAGTGCTCCACCCTCATGACCTAATCCACTCCCATAGGCCTCCCCTCAGAATACCTTCACTTCTGGACTAGGATTTAAACAGGTGCATGTGGGGAGGAAACAGCCCACTGCAAAGCTTTTCTCCACAGCAACTCTTTATGTCTTCCCTCAGCTTCAAGCTCTCCTAATGCTGCAGCAGGTAGTGGGGAGATGTATAGCAGGGGGTTCGCCTACAAAGTGCACTCATCTTTTTGAGGACTGGTAGCATCTAATTCTATACCTTTCAAGCTGAAATAAACTTGTTTACTAGATCGCATAGTCTCAGGGTCTTCCCTAGGCCTCTTCCCCAAACCCCATTTGTTGTGACTTTGTTAAATTAACATTTCTTTAGTAGAACCCCCAGGGTGTGTGGGGTGAGCCACAGCTCAACAAAAGATCAGATGGCAAGGGTAAGTGAAACAGAGAAGTTTATTACTCACAGGTCCTGAGGAGGGTACCCAGCACCTCCAGAGACACATGGAGAAGACAAGGGAGGGTCCCAGTAGGACACCTGCTTTTATTAGGGAACATGGGGGTCAAGTCCTTTATCACCTGTAAGCGTGGAGACTTTTTTCTAAGGGTTGCACTAGGTGAAGGTTCTGGGCAGCTGAGGAGCATGCTTTTCTCAGGGTTGCTGGTGAATCATGCTTTTCTCGGGGTTGTTCTCATATCAGGAATTTACGTTTGTGTGTGCTTCTGCAGGCTGTGACCTAGGGCATGAGTTCTAAGCAGAGGGCTAGTGTCAGTTCAGGGCCCCCTGCAGGCTGCCTGGCTGCACAAAATGGATGTCAAGACGGCAGTATTATGGAGTTCCTTAGCTAACCTCTCAGCATCACAGTGACCAGCTGTAATAAATCAACCACGCTGAACTTATCTCCTCACATGCCTGGTCTCAGTTCGTTGGCTCAGCCTCTATTCTATTTCTTAAACACTCAGGTCCCCTTTTCTGAAGTCTGTTTGCCTCCATTCACCTGCTTGGAATACACATTTCACACATCTTCTCTGATTACTTATCATCCTACAGTCCTAAGCTTAACTGGTATGTCCTTAGCAGGGCCTTTGCAGATACCCATTTTCAAATAGCCTGCACCCTTCTACTGCATACTTTATTTTGTACATATTTTCTGCTTTACTTGTTTTTTGTCTCAAAGGAGCAGAGACTTTGCCCCCCTTATGTATTAATACCTAGACAAATACTTGACATAGAGAAAGTGCTTAAATTATTTTGAAAGATATGCATAATTGAAAATACATTCTAAGTTACATATTATTATTTAATAAAGATGAAACATGAGATTAAAATACTGTCAAAAATATTTTCTAATTTTAAAAAATTAAAATATTGGCCAGTATTTATTCTTTTTATGAGGGCAGTACACAATTCTTAAAATGTATCTCCTGGATTTTTACTGATATTCTTTCCAATAGAAGAGTCCATTCTACTGAAATAGTTAAAATAGTATCCATTTAAAAATAACTAAAAAATGACTGTGGTGAATTTTTATTAAAGAGATACTACAATACTCAAAAAATATCTAAGTTTTTACTAACATTCTTTCCAAGTGTTACATAAAAATGCATGCCAAAATTTGTAAAGTGTTTTGCATTTCCAATGGATTTTTTCCCTTTGTTTTATATATGCACCTGTTTTCAATTCCTACATATGTAATTCACCCCCAAAAAACTACATGAAGAACTGGCATCTACAAAAGTCTGATGTTTTCAGAATTACATTTATTCAAATTCAGTGGGTCTAATCTACTCTAAAGAACAGATACAAAAAGATAAAAAAGGGTATCTTATAAAAGTGTTCAATATCAGATTATATTTTTTTCCTAGTAAAAATCAGGATCATTTAATTTTTATTTTTCCATTTGTCTCTGTAAATAGCTTTTCATAATTTTATTAAAATTTTATCAAATAGAGAATTCCTGCCTTGGAGCAGTGGGTTAAGGATCAGACTACAGTGGCATGGGTTGCTGCAGAGGCATGGGTTCAATCCCGTTCCTGGTGCAATGGGTTAAGGATCCTGCATTGCCACAGTTGTGGCATAAGTCACAGCTACTGCTCGTAATCAGTCTCTGGCCTGGGAGTTCCTGTCATGGCACATCAGAAACGAATCTGACTAGGAACCATGAGGTTGTGGGTTCAATCCCTGGCCTCGCTCAGTAGGTTAAGGATATGGCGTTGCTATGAGCTGTGGTATAGTTCGCAGACGTGGCTTGGATCTGGTGTTGCTGTGGCTGTGGCATAGTCAGGCAGCTACAGCTCTGGTTTGACCCCTAGCATGCGAACCTCCATACGCCACAGGTGTGGTCCTAAAAAGCCAAAAATATAAAATAAAATCTCTGGCCTGGAAATTTCCATATGTCCTGGGTGTGGCCAAAAAAGAAAAACAAAAGAAAAAAGTGTTAATAAGATTATATGTTATAAATTACTTGAAGTGACTGGATACTAAAGTTACAAAACACTATTTTTATGAATTATATTTTTCTTAAATTATACTGCCCAAATAAAAATTAATATTTGGCTAATCTTATTTTCCTATCACATTATGTTTATATAAAAACCTATTTCATAGCATTTATGGGTATTATTTGTAGTTTCATACATATTTTCATATCTGTGTATATATATATATATATATCCATATATATATGAAAATGCACATATTTACACATACCAATAAGAATAAACACATATAGAACTTAAATCATTATACATTATATTAAATACATATTTATATTTCTCATTTAAGAGTATGGTTACAATTATTTTTCACATACATTTTAGACATTTGCTTCAAGTCCCTAGGTAACAAACCCTTCCAGGTGTTGCTGTATAAAGAAATCTGCAATATCTCTATACTTCTAGTGCCAAGTGTGGGAAACAGTTATGCCAGTCTTACTTCTCTCTGAATACTGGCTTCATAAGGTCTGTTTCTCTTTGTTTTTACTATGCACTCTGCTTTCATGACACATGGTGGGATGTTTCAGAACAATATTTTTATTACAGTGCACAGCAGTCTATCAATTTCAAATTGTGCTCTATGAATGTACATTATAGAGGATACTCTCTTAAAACTGACCCAAATTAAGGAGTCAAATAATTAATGTATGGGAGAAAGCCTCTTTTACAAAGAGCCTCTTGGTCCACGTTTACTTAATCCAGGTAGGAAATAAAAGCAGAGAAGATTATAGCCAGGATGGTCCTAGACCTTAAGCATTTTCCTACTCTAACATGAGTTTTATATCTGAAGAAATTGTAATTCAGAGACCTTGATGACTGTTCAAGTTCACACACTTGGGATGAGCGTTAGAGCTTGGGATAGAGCACGTCCAGCCTGACTGGCTTTCCACGTGCCATACTACTTCCCTAGACACGGGTGTTGTAATGGGATCATACCACATGAATTTGTAGATCCTGATTTGCCATGAAATAGATCCAGAAAACTTTTTGGCCCTAAAATATAACAGAAAGATTGAATAAGCAATCCAAAACATTTCACAAGTTAAAATCCTATAGAGACAAGTGTGTGTTCTCTCACTCTTTCTCCCAGTGAAAACAGACAGGTGGTATATATAGACTAGGGAGCCAGGAACTTGGCTCATTCCTGACTTGTGAGCTTCCCTTGCCAATCCCAGTTCTGACAGTAGCTCATTAAAGATGTCGGGCAAGCTATTGTTCTTTGTATGAGAATGTCCTCATTATACAAAGAGAATCCTGAACACCAACCTGGCGAAGAGTCTCAGGGCAGCTGCAACCATTGGCAATGATGCCTCTTTCCTTCAGGAAACATTCTCCTCAGACACAACACTCTCCTTCTGTGATTCTGTGACTGTATCATTCTCATTTGAGTTATCCTCATCTGACCCTCACCTCTGACACTCCCGAAGAAATCTTGGAATTTCTCTGAATTATTTTCCTGCTTGCCCTTCCACTCCAAACACTTCCAAAAGATCTACACACAACATTCTTCTCTTTTCTCTCTACCCTGAAGGTTTCTTTGGTGAAACTGATCCATCATACCCATTCAAGTCATTCCAAGTCTGTGTTTTTACTCTTAGTACTTCAATTATCTTTTTATATGAGTTCTGGGTTGAATTATGTCTCCCTCCAAATTCACTGGTTAAAGTCCTAACCTCTAATTCCTCAGGATATGAATTTGGGAATAGGAGTTGTTACATATATAGTTAGTTAAGATGGCGTCGTACTGGAGTAGGGTGGGCTACTAATTCAATATGACTGTTGTCCCTATGAGAAGTAGAAATTTGGACACAGACAAGGGAGAATGCCCTGTGCAGCTAAAGACAGAAATGAGGGTAATGATCCTACAAGACAAGGAAAGCCACAGATTGCTAGGAAACCACTGAGAGCTAGGCAAGATGCATAGGACACATTCTTCCTTATAGCTCTGATAGGACCCACTCTACCAAGACCTTGATCTTAGATTTCCAGCCTCTAGGACTGTAAGACAATACATTTCTGCTGTTTAAGCTGCTCAGTTTGCAGTATACTTTACAGCAGCTTTAGAAAATGAATACAGTATCTCAAACAGAAGTCATCAAATTTGGTTTCCTCTTTCATTTAGATGAGGTTTCCAACTACCCGCATAAGTAAGTGATTGTTGTGGTCAGTGGAATTTTAATGAAAGTGATCAATATCTTTTTCAAACATAATCCATAAGAATCCACATGTGATTTGCCCTGTTATTTTCCTTTCTGGTTGGTTGGAGTGGTATACCTCCAGGACAACAAAACTGTAGATTGAAGATGGAGGAGCCACAAGACAAAAGAAGCGTTAGTCCTTGCATTGCTCTTCTTTGAAGAATAAGACTAGTATTCTGACCAGAATGCCATTGTAACTATAACATAAGCCAGAAGTAAGCTTTAATGTATTAAGTTACTGAGGTTTGAAGGGTTTCATTTAGGATAGATTTTAGCATTATTCCTTTTATTTTTTTTTAATTTTTTTGTCTTTCTGAGGTCGCAACCACAGCATAAGGAGGTTCCTAGGCTAGGGAGGTTCCATAGCTGCTGGCCTACACCACAGCCACAGCAATGTGGGATCCAAGCTGCATCTGTGACCTATACCACAGCTCACGGCAAAGCCAGATCCTTAACACACTGAGTGAGGCCAGGGGTCGAAATTGCGTCCTCATAGATACTAGTCTTATTTGTTTCCACTGAACCGTGATGGGAACTCTGCAATATTCCTTCTATAAACACACTTTTTTCTCTCCTTGCATTTCCATTATTTTGAATTTAATCTGAGGGACCAGAAAGTATTTTTGATTGTGTCCAAAAGAAAATTCAACATCTAGGCACTTACCTGGTCATACACTTCCCATATTTATTTTTTCATTCAATGGGCTATTCTCCCTCAATTTGCTAACCACCTAATTTTGAAATTTGGGGACTATTCCATCATCTTCATTTTCCTGAGCCTCACAAATCTCCTTCATACGCAAGACTCATGGATACTCCATCCCAAATATCTCTGGATATTTGTAAGCATTCTTTGATTTTACCACTCATGCTTAGATCAGTTCAATTTTTTGGAAGTAATGCTGTTATTTCCTATCTAGCCCTCCTATCTAAACACTTGCCCATTCCAATATTTATATGCTTCTTAACTGGTGTCGTTCAAACTGCTAGTTATGATGTAATACCAGGAATTATAATCTAGTGGATCACAAACATCATTTTAAAATAATATTGAATATGACAGAAGAAATTATAGAACAAAATAGCATAAGTGAAAACACATCTAAGTATGTATATGTAATTTTATAAAACATTTTTATGAGATATGTATATGTATATATGGCAGGTGGTGGGGTAAATATATTTCTGTCTGTGATTTTCAGTCAAATAAAAATAATAATGGCCTTATATGCTACTGACATCCTAACATTTAAAGGGTACAGATATGTTATTTCAATTCTAGGCTAAATAGAAATATAAGTGACCTCCTAGACCACTCCTACTTATAAGAACTCTAATATTTTCTACCAAACACAAATTAGATCCTTCAGTGCAGCTGGATTGTTTACTGTTTCCTTTACAAATCTTCATGTTTTCACCTCCAAACATTTACTCAGGCTCTTCTATGAGATGAAGTCTCTCTTCATCATGGTGCCATTTCTATAGCATCATCCAACAAAGCTTTACTGTTATTCCAAGACGTATGTATGACATCACTTTCATGGTATTTTCCCTGATATCCTAAAAGAAATGGTGTGCCTTGTGACTCTTAACATCACTAGAACATTTTGGATGTCTAACTCAGCATTTCTCACATTCTGTCTGTCATTAATGCCTTCTGTGTACTTGCCTTATCAGATATACTTTAGCACAAGAGAAAGATCTTAGCCTAGTATTAAAAATGTTGCTGAAGTAGAATTCCCTGGTGACTCAGTGGGTTGGAGATCCACCTTTGTTACGGCTGTGGCTCAGGTTGCTGCTGTGGTGCAGTTCAGTCCCTGGCTTGTAAACTTCCACATGCCATAGGCATGACCAAAAAAAAAAAAAAAAAGTCACTGTATTGATTTCTCAGTTACATTCTTATGCATGGATATCATAAATAATACAGTTTGCTAAACATTTGTGTATGGGTGGGTGAATATCTCTCAGGTTTAATACTTAATTTTCTAAGTTAATGTGACGTTGCCCTAATTCTGGATTCATTGAGAAATGTAGCTAATGTATTTATACAGTAAAAAGGCAGAAAATAAAAATTAATAGTTCAGTAGACAGTGTTATTTCATAAATTACAAAAGATTATACTTCTAATACCCAGATCTGACCTAAAGAGTATAGGAAAATTTGTGATCAATTCAGATTCTGAATGACTCATCCTTGAGGATCCTGGACACCCTGCGTAGAGACAGAACCATCTTAGATTTCCTAGAAGCAGCCCAATAATGAACTCACTCTCTCGATGTTTCTCCCTCTCCAAAAGAGATCATATAGCATATCTTTGAAAAATTTCTTCCCCTGATTTAGCTACCTGGTAAAGGCCTACCATACTACAAGAGACTGAGTTTCTTGGGGCAAAACGTACCTATAAATATGATAAGCTTCCTCCAAGAAACTGAGAGTAATTTGTAGAAAACAAATATAAACACACATACAATAAGTAAATGCATTTCAGGAATAGGCAATGAATGTAAATGTGAGTGTTATATAATGGTTAGCCCCCAGGTCTCAATATTGGATAAGGACCTTACTTAAAAGTAGACAAGTAAGACCATCAGTGAAGAGTAAAATGGAGATGGTGAATAGTAGATATGGCCAGAGGTCAAGTGCCTCAAAGCAAGAAAACTGCTTTTACACCTCATTCAAACATTGCTGTGTAGAGTTTCTTCCACATCTGAAAGGGGATGGTGTTGCTGATTGAATTTTCTGTTTGGCCTCCATATTATGGAATGTCTAAAACCACATCAAATCTCCAGATTCTGGTATGGTCTAAAGCATATCTTGACTTCATTTTTTTTTTTGAGGCCACAATTGCAGCCTGTTGGATGTTCCCAGGCTAGGGGCTGAATCAGAGCTGCAGCTGCTGGTCTTCACCACAGCCACAGCAATGCAGGAACCACGTTTGTGACCTACGCTGCAGCTTGCAACAAGAGTATGGATCCTTAACCCACTGAGCAACTCCAGAGATTGAACCTGCATCAATCAGGGACATTATATCAGGTTCTTAAAGCACTGAGCCACAACGGGAACTCCTTGACTTCATTTTTGAGAGCTAAAGCAAAACTTTATGTCCTTGAAACATTAGAATTCCTTTTGCTTTGGTAGTACTTTTCTATGCTGTAGCAACAGCTTACAATAAATCCAGAGTCATTCTCTGTTACAGAAGCTAATTATTTTTGGCATACATTCTAAAATCAAGTGCAAATGAGGTTCCTTATTTCCAGTTTGGGAAGTTAAGAGTCTTTGTGTAAATCGGGTAGGTGAGTACTTTAACTAATAGTAGGTAATGAAGTTTAAAATATTCACCTAAGAATCCAAATTATATTATTTGTATCTCCTCAATGCTAAAGGATCTGATGATATTAAGTCTCTACAGCATAAAGTGTATGCTATAATGACAGAATTTAGAATAGTTTAAAAGATATTATTGTGGGTCAACCAAGAAAAATGAAGTTTTAGATAAATCTAACCAAAATATATTTTCACATCTAATGACCTGCATCTAATAGCTGAAAGAATAATAAAATATACTAAAATCATTTTTATGTAACATTAAAAAATTAGATAAGGGAAAATAAAGATACCAATTATAATAATATTCACAGTTAAGGGAATGACTATTCTATATTATGATAAAGCAGAAGACATAGAAATATATATTAAATAACAGATAAAAGCACCCATAATATTGTAATTTAAGAGAAAATAGAGTTTTCTGGGATATCTGAGTTATTGTTATTGAGGCAATAATTGAATCTGTTTCTAAGGTCTTATCTATTTAAATGTGTATTAAATATTCTGCATGTTTTCACATTTCACTGAATATTATACAAGAAGCTAATATTCACAAACATTTGCAGATAAGCCAATTTTGGCATATGAAAATTACTATTTGATCATTTTTATCAGAAGAAAGATTTATTCTATATGAAATTAACTCAGAAGTTTATTGCCTGATAAAACAACATTTTTAAGATTGAACTGTGTGTCAAGCTTATTTCCAAGCTCCTTACAATTATTCATATGTTTAAATTTTGTGACAATTTTATAAAATAGATAACATGTTTTTACAAGATACAGGCCAAGGACTCTGGTTTGGAGGATGATTCTGTTATCACTCCCAAACACCAAAGGCTTTTCTGTCCACTCTTAGTTCATACGTGATGCTTCTGTCCCTTTAACTGGCAAGCACATACCTAAGACATTAGGCTGTCTGGTACAAAGTGTACTCAATGCAAATTTTGTTTAAACTTTTTAATTTCCTTTTCCCCTTTTCCTTATTTTGAGTCAGCTTTCACTTGAATGCTTAAAAAAAAGTAAGTCTGACTTCTCTATTTTTTTTTTTTTTTCTGATTGAGACCAAGGGTGGACACGGGAGAGGCATGGGGAGAAGTGTATTAGGCAAGATGTGTAGAGGTTAAAGTAGAGAAGATCTTACTTTAAATTGTTTCAGTGTAAGCTGTCTTTACACTCGAGTGCCTGATGACTCTTTCTCTTGTGGGTAGAGAGTTGTTTGCTGGGAACTTCATCCTACATATCCTTTGACCTGGGGGTATGAATCCCTCTGGGTCATCACTAAAGCCTCTAGGGATTTGGTGTTCACCTTCAGCTTCTTGCTATTGTAGCTCTTCCACTCTCTCAGGTGATGTTATTTAGCAGGGACTAATAGGAACTACACATGTCCTCCCCTGCACACATCTTGTACCTGTGACTCAGGAAAAATTTTACATATCCTCTGCTTGAAAAAGGCTGAGTCTAGGATTACAAACTCCAGAAAATACAGCAGCCATCTCAAAATGATCCCCAAACACCTGCTCTCTACATTTTCAGAGCAGTAAATTAGTCCCTATTTTATTCTTCAGATATTTGTGAAAGTCAGGTCCTTGGCTTGTGTGTTTCACTTCAAGAAACATTTCAGAAATCTCATTGGTCCCATTGCCCTGCCAACCTGAGCAAAAGGAGACAGAGCCCCTTCTTTGTAGGAATTCATATCCTGCTTTCTCCAAAAATACTTCCCAAATTCTCTCTACTCATCACTTACATCTGTTTTTGTAACTTACATTTTCTATTAATGGGATACAAATAATGAAACCCATTTTTATCATTTCCTTATAAATTCTATATGTAAAGACTTTCCCATGAACACTTTCTTGTCAGATATCTATTATATTTGTATTTTAGGCAATATTGAGGTGTGAAGCTCCTGTCTAGCCTCCTGTTATCTTTATATATCAATGTGTTAACAAATTATAATTTATTACATATTATATGTATACAGAGAGATTTGTACATATATTATATGTACTTTTACAGAGTGATACTTACTTACTAAAGATAGCATTAAAAATAGGAGTCCCCTTTTGGTTCAGTGAGTTAAAGATCCAGTGTTGTCACTGCAGTGGCTTGGGTCAATGCTGTGGCAAGGGTTCAGACCCTGGCCTGGGAACTTCCACGTGACATGGGTGCAGCAAGCAAGTAAGCAAGTGAAAGGAAGGGAGGGAGGGAGGGAGGAAGGAAGGAAAGAAGGAAGAAAGAAGGAAGTAAGGAAGGAGGAAAAGAAAAGAAAAGAAAAGAGACAGGAAGGAAGGAAGGAAGGGAAGTATAGACTAGATTCCTAGCTTACTTCTGCTGCTTTCTTAATAAACCCGTGCAGCACAACAACTTAGATGAGAAACTTGTTCATTACTAGACAACATAGTTTTTTGTTGAAGGTACATTTTTGCAGAAGTGTTAGAAGTTTACTTTTGCAGGGCTTTGAAATATTTGCTCCAGTTAGTTCATATCATCATTATCACATTAAAAAAATGACATGTGGTTCTATTTTGTTTCCTTGGTTAATAGATAGTACTTAATTATTCAATAATAATGTTTTTCTTTAAAATGAAGTACTTCAAGAATTCATGAGCTTGTATGGGGTGATAACTCCAGATCTGTGAAGATCAGACGGGCAATTCTTGGCATAATCAGTTAATTGAGTTAACTCACTTTAATTTCACTAACCACTGTTATAAGTGATAATCGTTAAACAGTAGTAAAATCATTTTGTTTTAATTCTTACTCACACTTTGGTTACTTTATGCCTCTACTGAGTACTAGTAAAGGCAGGAAGCCTCAAACACTCTGATGTAGAAATATGACAAATAATGAGGAACATTGAAACTGCTAAGTCTGGAAAACCACCTAGATTTTGACCAGATGCATAAATTACATTCTATTGATAAAATTTTGTTGACATACATTAAAATGTGCCTAGTAAATGAAAAGTAAGTGTAATATTTATTTTCAGTTTAGGATCTAAACTCTTTTTTCACCAAAGCCATATTCAGGTAAATACTTAAAAACAGAGGCCAGGAATCTTCTCACTTGGGTCATTTTTTAGAAGAAAAACTTCTTGATTTAAAAAATAAAATTAGGAGTTCCTGTTGTGGCTTAGTGGTTAACAAACTTGACTAGCATCCATTAGGACGGGAGTTTGATCCCTGGACTTGCTCAGTGGGTTAAGAATCCAGCATTGCCATAAGCTGTGGTGTAGGTTAAGATGCGGCTCAGATCAGACATTGCTGTGGCTCTGGCTTAGGCCAGCGGCTACAGGTCCGATTGGACCCCTATCCTTGGAACCTCCGTATGCCACAGGTGCTGCCCTAAAGAGACAAAAAGACAAATAAATAAATTTAATTTAATTAAATATTGTCAAAGTATGACATGAGAATTATAAAATCTAACGGCTATTTTGTCAGTTCTGTTTTTTTTTTTTCAGATGAGAAGAAAGTTCTTACTTTAAGATTCAGATTTAAGCATGCTTTTCTTTCTTTCTTTCTTTCTTTCTTTTTTCTTTTTTTTTTTTTTTGCTTTTTAGGGCCACACCCATGGCATATGGAAGTTCCCAGGCTAGGGGTGTAATCGGAGTTACAGCTGCCAGCCTATGCCACATCCACAGCAACATCAGATCCAAGCCTCATCTGTGACCTATACCACAGCTCATGGCAACACAGGATCCTTAACCCATTGAGTGAGGCCAGGGATTGAACCAGCTACCTTATGATTCCTAGTAGGATTCGTTTCTGCTGTGCCATGATGGGAACTCCTTAAGTGTGTTATTCTGCTTTCAGCCTCTGTAAGAGGCTAAACTCCCATCTAGTTCAGTTGATTTCAGTATTGGATTCCCAGTAGAAGTCAGGCAGAGGTAACAAGTAGGTTATTATTTTCATTTGCGATTATTCCCTAACAGGAGGAATGGATTGGCAAGCTATGCCTGTTTCTTAGCCTAATATCATCAAATAGCACCCCAAATCCAATCCCTGTAACTTCTGATAATTGATAAACACATCATATCCTCAAAATTCTAAGATATAAAATTAGATACACATTTAGTAGACTTATAATATTAAATATTTCAAACTTAGATTTTAAGTAATAAAAATGTAAATGTATTAGGATTAAAAACATAGCACCAAAATAAGCAAATAGATTTTTATAGAATGGGCAGATAGAGCTTACAAGTAGAAAGCTTCCTCTACTCTGTACTTCAAGAAAGTAGTACATATAAAGAAAGAATTCAGTTCTATAATTTATCTCATCTTTCAAAATAAAATTCTATAATTAAATTCAACTCCCAAAGCAAACTGTGCTTATATCCCCAAGTTAAAAGAAATTTTCCATTAACTACAGGTATATTTCAATAGCCTAAGGCATAAACATTATAACTACAAAAGTAAAATTTTACCTTATTTCCTTTTATAACTTAAATAATAAAGAGTAATGTTTTGAAATTGTTTTATTGTTTTGGAAATATTTACATTTATTTAATCTAATGTATATTAACCTAACAGTCCTTTCATTTTGTTGCCATTTGTGTATAAAGCATAGAATAAAATGTTGTTTTTAGAGTATACTTTAGTCTAGAGTTCGGAATAATGTATATCTAATGTTTCATTTAAATAAAATAATAATTTCAAATTTTGATTTATTTCTATAGTTGTTTTGTGACAGAAGCCACATGATAGTTCAAAATCTTAATAGAAGGCATCTCTATGTTGTAAGTCTAATATCTGAAAGAACATTAAAGTCAAATCCCATGTGGGACAGAGAGAATAGTTTGTAATATACAAATCATAATTCTATTTTTAAAAGATAAATAATGTGGATGTTTAAAAAATCATTTAGTCAGCTAAGAGTAGATACTAGTTTCTGGTTGTGAAATAGGAACATTCATCTTATTTAATTATCAATTATTTATGACAATCTTTAAAAATTATCAGATTTTCTGCTTTAATTTTCCCACCTAATCAAAGTATTCTGAATAAAAAATATTTCATTAATTCTATTTATTTTCACATACTTATTAAACCTCTCCCTATACCAGTCACTTTAGAGATTTAGAATTTTCATTAAAGTGTCTCAATGCAGTGAAGAAACAGATGTGTGTAAACAATGGCATATTATGAGTCTCTAATAAAATACAAAGCATATTTGAAGAAAAGAGTAAGTAATATGAGAGTTTGCCAAAGTAGGTTAAGAGGAGGGAAAGCAGAAATTTTGGAAAGGAGAATTTGAGTGTTGATATCAAAGATTAGCAAGAATTTGTTGTTATAAGGAGGAGAAGGAAAAGAAGAGAGAGATGGAGAGAAGAGATGGGTAAAAGGCCAACTGTAGAGGGAAATGTGCCTGGGTTGGAGGTAAGGTTAACTCATGTTATTCTAAGGAGGTTAGATTTTGGTAAGGTAGTAATAGAAATCCATCAAGACGTTTTGACTGAGAATAGTTACATATCCAAATAGGATTGTATTGGATGCATAAGAAATCAGAACTGAGAAGCCACTAAAAGGGTGACTATAGTAGATCATTGAAGAATTTATGAATATCTGAGCTAGGACTGTGGTGAAGAGGCTAGAGTGGAAAGGAAGACTGAGAAGCCATTTCAGGCCTGAGAAAACTCATAGATGAGAGACACAGCTGGTGTTGAATAACCAACTATGAGCCTTAAAAAAAAAAGGTTTTTTTATAGCTGATTTACAAAGTTCTGTTAATTTCTCCTGTACAGCAAAGTAACCTGGTGTGTATGTGTGTGTGTGTGTGTGTGTGTGTGTGTGTGTGTATATATATATATATATGTGTGCATGTGTGTATATATATATATATTATTTTTCTCACATTATCCTAGACTAGTAACTAAGTCAGTCTCTATCTCTGTCTCTCTTGCTCTCTCATCTCTTAATATGTCATAAGGATATTGTAAGAATTCATCTCCAAATCACAATAGCTTTTCTTTTTCATTTTTAGGCTTTCTGCCACTTTTTTCTTTTTGTCGATTTTAGTGTTGAATTCTTAACGCATCTATCATCAGACTTATACACAAGTGTTGAATGTCTTCTGATATGATTTCATTTTATTGTTTTATTTTTTGAGGTTTATATTTACCTTTTGTAAAAAATTATTCGATTAAAGTATAGTTGATTTACAATGTTTTGTCAATTTCTGCTATACGTAATCATACATATATTACATACTTTTCCTCATATTCCAGCATGTTCTATCACAAGTGATTGGATATTGTTCCCTGTGCTATACAGCAGGACCTCATTGCTTATCCATTCTAAATATAATAGTTTGCATCTACTAACCCCAAACTCCCAGTCCATCTCACTCCCTCCCCCTCCCTCTTGGCAACCACAAGTGTGTTCCTCATGTCTGTGAGTGTGTTTCTATTCTGTAGATAGGTTCATTTGTGCCATATTTTAAATTCCACATATAGGTGATACCTTCTGATATGATTTTAAATGGCATTTCTTCAAAATGTTATCCTCCAGGTTTTTTTTTTTTTTTTGGCTTTTTAGGTCTGCACCTGCAGCATATGGAGGTTCCCAGGCTAGGGGTCGCATCAGAGCTATAGCCCCCAGCCTACACCACTGTAACAGCACTGGGATCCAAACCATGTCTGCGACCTACACCACCGCTCATGGCAATTCTGGATCCTTAACCCACTGAGAGAGGCCAGGGATCGAAACCACGTCATGGATACTAGTCAGGTTTGTTACCACTTAACCACAAAAGGAACTCCTTATTCTCCAAACAATTCTTGCTACTATAAAACTCAGGTGAAATCTGTATAATGAAATTGTGTCCACAAAGTGTTAAATTCAAATGGTAACCTTTTCTTTTTTTCTTTGCCAGGCCTGTGGTTTGTGGACTTTCCCAGGCCAGGGATCAAACCCATACCAGTGCAGTGACCTGATCCACTGCTGTTGCAATGCTGGGTCCTTAACCCACAGAGCCATAGAGGAATTCCTCAAATGTTAATTTTAATAGTTTATTGGTAGGTCTTTTTGGATCATCTACACACACAATTTCATCATCTATAAATCACAATACCTCTTCTTTTTCATTTTTAGACTTTCTGCCACTTCCTTCTTTTTGTGATATATGCATTGACTAGAAACTTCAGTGGAATAGTAATAGGTCCTGCTTTTCTTCTAACTTAAACCCTTTGTATCACCT
The DNA here is from genome assembly GCA_004024745.2 of Catagonus wagneri. NCBI lineage: Eukaryota > Metazoa > Chordata > Mammalia > Artiodactyla > Tayassuidae > Catagonus > Catagonus wagneri. The sequence continues at coordinate 7,165,387 of PVHT020000079.1, forward strand.
TTTTCAGAGAGCATAACTTTTGTTCACTCCTCTACTAACAGTTTGGGCGTACTCCTCCTTCAATGTTATCCTCAGTGTCATAACAGCATCATTCATATTCTTATCATAGCACAGAGCATATAGTATTTCAGTCATGTGACCTATATTTATCCCCTCAGAGTAAATATTTCTTAAGAATAAGCATTTTTAATGTTTATAATTAAATCTCCAATATCTAGAATTGTGCTTGATAGAAAATGTGTTGAGAAACTTTTAGTGAAAAAATGAATGTGAACAATGAGACCATGAACCATGAAGCAGTGTTTTTGAAATTCATGAGCAAGTTTGCCAAAGAAAGTCATACATTCTTCATGTCCCCTTTCCCTTGAATACTGCAGCTTCTCTCAGCAAGAGGCAGAGTCGTTTTCTCAATGTCTTTTATCTGGGTTTCGTCCGGTGACCTGTTTTTCCTAATGCAATATTAGAGAATAGTACTTAAGTAGAAGCTTGATAAATGCTTACACAGCAGGACTTTCTCTTTCACTACCGTTGATCAAGGTCCACATTATGTATAGTTTTTGTGGTATAGTTAAACTCAAATGCTTATATAAACAGAGGGGTCTTGAAATAGTCTTTTACCTAATTCTTCCTCTTTACAATTGGGTAAAGCCGAAAAGCAGGCACAAGACATAAATTTAGCAAATAATCTCTCTAATTTGAACCACGTGACTCAATGGATGCAGAAATGGTAATAACTACTTGTTTTTAATGGTGTAACCTAGGTGACATACTTGAGTTCTCCTCTTAATAGATTCCTATGCTACTTGACTCCCAAGCTATGTTCTTTAGTTCTCGGATATTACACTTAGAAATTTTGCATAATTTTCCTGATTTGGGATTCCCACACATTTCAAGCTCTCCTGTGAACATAAGGTGTGTGACTGAAAGAACTGGCTTCACATTATTTTAGGGCCTTTTCAATAAGTTCTTGAGACGGAGAAGCCTCCAGCAAAAAGAGGCTGAAGTCACTTTCATCTGCCCAGAATTTGGGGAAAGACTCATTTGCATGTTACTTGGGAAGAGAGAAGTATTTGCCCAGGTCTGGGGAAGTGGAGGAAATATGGATTTACTAGGGAAACTGAACAGTTAACAGAAGAGAAGAAATGGATTTCAGGATCCGTAAGGCTTAGATACAGGAAGCAACCCAGCTACATCAAAATTGACCAGGACCATTCTCCACCTCTTCTGACTACATTCCCTCTGTTTGTTGGGGTGAAACATTGCTAGTTGGTGGAGTTATAAATGCACTGGAAGAAGGCAATGAGCTGAAGAACAAGGCCCTGGGCAATTCCTCAGCCTGAAGCAGGTCTGAGCTTGGAGAGTACAAAATAATTAATTATAGGCCAAATCTGAAGTTTTTATTACTCTTTGAGATTGGGTAGTTATTTACTTATTTAATTCAATGAATTTTATTTATAGTTATACAACCATCATCACAACTGAATTTTAGAACATTTCTGTCCCAAACCCCTTATCTATCCCTCCCTGCCACTAACCTGTCTCCTTTGGTTGAAAACTCCTTTTGAGTTTTTCGAAGTTTCTAAGTCTTGTTTCTGTTCTGCAATAAGTTAACTGTATCCTTTTTTCAGATTTCCCATATAAGTGATAACATATGATGTTTGTGTCTCTGTCTGATAAGTTCTCTTAGCGTGATAATTTCTAAGTCCATCAATGTTGCTGCAAATGCCATTATTTTATTCTTTTTATGGCTAAGTAATTTTCCATTGTATATATATACCACATCTTCTTTATCTAATCCTCTATCAATGGACATTTAGGTTGCTTCCATATCTTGGCTATTGCATATATTGCCTCAGTGAACACTGGGGTACTGATATCTTCTCCAGTCATGGTTTTCTCTGGATAGATGCCCAGGACTGTGATTGCTGGATTATATAGTAATTCTATTTTTAGTTTTTTGAGGAAGCTACATACCGTTTTCCATAGTGGTTGCACCAATTTACTTTCCCACCAGCACTGTAAGAGTGTTTCCTTTATTCCCCACCCTCTCCAGCATTTACTGTTTGTAGAGTTTTTGATGATGACCATTCTGGCAGATATAAGGTAGTACCTCATAAGAGTTTTGATTTGCATTTCTTTAATACTTAGTGATATTGAACATCTTTTCATGTGTTTTTTTGCCATCTATATGTCTTCTTTTGAAACTGTCTGTTAGGATCTTCTGCCTGTTTTTTTGATGGAGTTGTTTGTTTTTTGGTATTGAGCTATGGAAGGAAATTATGTTTTGGAGATTAATCCTTTGTCAGTTGTTTCATTTGCAAATATTTTCTCCCATTCTATGGGTTGTCTTCTTGTTTTTTAGTGTTTCCTTTGCTGTGCAAAAATTTTTAAGTTTGATTAGGTCCAATTTATTTATTTTCATTTTTATTGTCATTACTCTAGGAGGCAGATCTAAGAAAATATTGTTGTGGTTTATGTCAGAGAGTATTGGTCCTATGTATTCCTCTAGGAGGTCTTATATTTTATTTAAGTCTTTAATCCATTTTGAGTTTATTTTTTATTTATAATATTAGAGAGTTATCTAATTTCATTATTTTACATGTGGCTATGCTGGTTTCCCAGCACCACCTATTGAAGAGATTGTTTTTTCTCTATAGTATATTCTTGCCTCCTTTGTCATAGATTAGTTGACCATACGTATGTGTTTAATTGTAGGCTTGCTAGCCTGTATATATCAATGCAGTCAATTTCTGTGTATTAATTTCATATCACACAACTTTACTAAATTTGTTGATGAGCTCTAACAGTTTTCCCATAGCATCTTTAGGATTTTCTAGGTATAGTATCATGTCATCTGTAAACAGTGATAATTTTACTTCTTCATTTCCAGTTTGTGATTCCTTTTATTTATTTTCTTCTCTGATTGCCATGGCTAGTACTTCCAAAATTATATTAAATAGAACTGGCAAGAGCAGACATCCTTATCTTGTTCCTGATTTTAGCCAGAATTCTTACAGCTTTTCACCAATGAGAATGGTGTTACCTGTGGGTTTGTCATATATGGCCTTTATTATGTTGAGGTAGGTTCCCTCTATGCCCACTTTCTGGAGGGTTTTTATCAGAAATAAGTGTAAGATTTTGTCAAAAGCTTTTCCTGCATCTATTGAGAGGAACATATGGTCTTTATTCTTTAGTTTGTTAATGTAGTGTGACATACCGATTGATTTGAAGGTATTGAAGAATCCTGGCATCTGACTTGATAAATCCCACTTGATCATGGTGTATAATCCTTTTCATGTATTGCTGGATTCAGTTTGCTAGTATTCTGTTGAGAATTTTAGCATCTGTGTTCATCAGTGATATTGGCATGTAGTTTTCTTTTTTTGTGTTTTTTTTTTTCAAGTTTTGGTATCAGGGTGATGGTCGCCTCATAGAATGAGTTTGGGAGTGTTCCTTCCTCTGAAATTTTTTGGAATAGTTTCAGAAAGATAGTTGTTAACTCTTCTCTAAATTTTTGATAGAATTTGCCCATGAACCCATCTGGAACTTGACTTTTGTTTGTTGCAGATTTTTAATCACAGTTTCAATTTCAGTACAAGTGATTGGTCTTTTCATCTTTTCTATTTCTCCTTGTTTTAGTGTTGTGAGATTGAAATTTTCTAATATTTTCATTGATTTCTTCTAGGTTCTCCATTTTATTGGCATATAGTTGCTTGTAGTAGTCGCTTATGATCCTTAGTATTTCTGTGATGTCCATTGTAACTTCTTTTTCATTTCTAATTCTATTGATTTGAGTTCTCTCTCTTTTTTTCTTGATGAATCTGGCTAAGTGTTTAGTACCAGCTTTTAATTTCATTGATGTTTTCTTTTGTTTACCTTTTTTTGTATTTCATTTACTTCTACTCTGATCTTTATGATTTCTTTCCTTCTGCTAACTTTGAGTTTTATCTGTTCTTCTTTATCTAGTTGCTTTAGGTGAAAAGTTAGTTTGTTTGAGATTTTTCTTGGATCCTGAGGTAGGCCTTTATTGCTATAAAATTCCCTCTTAGAACTGCTTTTGCTGCATCCCGTAAGTTTTGGGTTGTTGTGTCTTTTTGTCATTTGCTTCTTGATGTCTTTTAATTTCCTCTTTGATTTCTTCAGTGATCAATTGGTTATATAGGAGCGTGTTGTTTAGTTTCCATATGTTTGTGTTTTTTTTTGCAGTTTTTTTTCTTTTTGTTCATTTTGAGTCTTATAGCATTGTGCTTGATATGATTTCAATTTTCTTAAATCTACCAAGGCTTGATTTGTGTACCATAATGTGATCTATTCTAGAGAATGTTCCATGTTCACTTGAGAAGAATGTGTATTCTGCTGCTTTTGGATGTAATATTCTATAAGTATCTATTAAGTCCATCTGGTCTAATGCATCATTTAAGGCCTGTGTTTCCTTGTTGATTTTCTGTCTGGAAGATCTAAGATGTAAGTGTGGTATTAAAGTCCCCCATGATTATTGTGTTATTGTCAATTTCACCTTTTTAAGCTGTAATCAGTTGACTTATATATTGAGGTGATCCGTGTTGGGTGCATATATATTTACAATTGTTATATCTTCCTCTTGGACTGATCCTTTTGTCATTATGTAATGTCCTTTTTTTTATCTTTTATACTATTCTTTGTTTTAAGGTCTATTTTGTCTGATATAAGTATTGCTACCCCAGCTTTCTTTCGATTTCCATTTGCATGGAATATTTTCTTTCAGCCTCTCACTTTCAGTTTGTTTGTGTCCCTAGAACTGAAGTAGGTCTCATGAAGACAGCATATATATGTTTTTTATATTTGTATCTTTTCAACCAGGCTATGTCTTTTGGTGGAGGCATTTAGTCCTTTTACATTTAAGGTAATTATTGATAAGTATGTTCTTATTGCCATTTTGTTAATAGTTTTGGGTTTACTTTTGTGTCAGCTTGTTAACTAGTAATTAAACCCTTATTTCTGAACATTAAATTTATACATTTTGTAATAGACATTTCATATTTGAACTAAGTAAAAAACGCAACTAAAAAATGAATTGGATCTACTTAGGCAGAATCAGAAACTTGAACCTGGGTTTATTAAGACAAACATATTACCTTAATTTTTTATTTTTTTTTTGTCTTTTTAGGGCTGCACCCATGGCTTAAGGAGAGTCACAAGCTAGGGGTCGAATCAGAGCTGTAGCTGCTGGCCTACACCAGAGCCACAGAAATGCGGGATCCAAGGCACATCTGTGACCTGCACCACAGCTCTCGGCAACGCTGGATCCTTAACCCACTGAGCAAGGCCAGGGATCAAACCCACAACCTCATGGTTCCTAGTCAGTCTCATTTCTGCTGTGCCACAATGGGAACTCCCTGGTTTTCCTTTAAAAAAATTTTTTATTGGAGTATAGTTGTACAATATTAAATATATTATGGGTGTACAATATAGTGATCTACAGTTTTTAAAGATTATCATCTGTTTATAGTTATAAAATTATTGGCTATATTTCCCATGTGGTACAATATGTCCTTGTAGCTTATCTAATGCATAATAATTTGTACCTCCTAATTCCCTACCACTACATTATCCCTCTCGTCCTCTTTCTCCCCACTGGCAAGCACACATCTGTTCTGTACATCTGTGAGTCTGCTTATTTTTTTTTAATATTCACCAGGTTGTTGTATATTTTACATTTCGGGTATAAGTTATTATGAAACAGTATTTGTCTTCTCTGTGTACCTGTTTCACTGAGCATAACACACTCCAAGTCTACACATGTTGCTGCAAATGGCAAATTTTCGTTCTTTTTTATGACTCAGTAGTGTTCTGTTGTTTATGTGTGCGCATGTCTGTGTGTATTACATCTACTTAATCCACCCAAGTGTTAATGGACACTTAGATTGCTTTCTTGTCTTGGCCATTGTAAATAATCTTGCTATAAACATTGGAATATGTGTATATTTTCAAATCAGTGATTTTGTGTTTTTTGGATATATACCCAGGAATGGAATAACTGCATAACATGTTAAAATACTCTTTTTCTAGCACCATATACAAAAATAAACTCAAAGTGGATTAAAGACCTAAGTGTAAGACTGGAAACCATAAAACTCCTAGAGGAAAACATAGGCAGAATACTCTTTGGCATAAATCATAGCAGTATTTTTTTGGATATGTCTCCTAAAGCAAAGGAAATAAAAGCAAAAATAAAACAACAGGCCTAATGAAATGTAAAAGCTTTTGAACAGCAAAGGAAACCTTCAACAAAATGAAAAGACAACCTATTGAATCAGAGAAAATATTTGCAAGTGGTGTGACCTATAACGTTTTGATATCCAACATATATAAACAGCTCACACAACTCATCATCAAGGAAAAAAAAAAAAACCTTATTTAAAAATGAGCCAAAGAACTGAATAGACATTTTTTCCAAACAGCAAATTCAGATGACCAAGAGGCATATGAAAAATGCTTAGCATTGCTAATCATCAAGGAAATCAAAACCATAGCATGATACCACTTCACACCTGCCAGAATGGCTATTATCAAAAAAGACAACAAATAACAAGAGTTGGCGAAGATGTGGAGAAAAGGGAACTCCTGTGCACTGGTGGTGGGAATGTACCATGGGAAACAGTATAGAGGTTTCTCAAAAAACTAAAAATAGAACCAGCATATAGCCCAGCAATTCTAATAATTTTCTGTGCAACTGTTACTATGTAAATTTATCTGTTACAGTTGCATATTTGTATGTTACAGTGTTTTATGTTAGACTGAGTTTCCTTTAATTCTAAGAATTTCTTCTATCCTCTTATGGTGTCCCAATATAATAGACACCTACTTCTCTTCAACTGTTTAAACCAAATGAATTGTAATAATGTGTTTACACATCTGGTTTCCCCATTAGAACATAAGAGCAGGGACACATGTTCATGTTTGTATACATAATGCCTATGATGGATTAAACACTAATGTATGTTGGCTAAATGATGCTTCCTCATTCCTGGTAAGGAACAAACACTTTATCATAGGCTAACTTATCTAACCCTAGGCATAGAAGCAGATAAAAAGCAGGAACATAAGAACAGCACCACCTTGCTTTTATTTTCACATTTTCTACTTTTCTCTTGTTTACTGTGATATTGACATTCATATCTCATGATCCCTAGCATAATATGGTGAGGAATTGCTATGATTATGCAAATTCTATTACATTTAAAATGGATAAGCAATAAGGTCCTACTGTTTAACAAAGGGAACTATATCCAATCTCTTGGGATGGAACCTGAGAGAGGGTGATATGAGAAAAAGAATGTGTATAAAAAATCAACTTTAGTTTTCTTATTGGAAGGTAAGGGCAATGTTTTCCTCTAATTAGAATGACTATTATAGGTCACTCTTTATAGGGCATTAACACTATTTCAAGCAGTTGCTTATAAGGCAAGAGAACAACTGCTACATTTTACTTAATAATCCTAGGGTAAGTGCATAAATTATTATTTAATTTATAGAAAAATCATCAAAGAATAGAAGTAAATGAGAATAAATGGAAAGACTCTATTCTAAGAAATTTTAAAATATATTTTAAAAACATTAACCTAAACAATTTTCAACAACCCTGTAAGGTAGTTATTATAATTTACCATTTTCAGAGGAAATAAATTTGAGTCAAAAATTTTAACATTTACTTCAGGTCAGGTAGCTAGTTAGTGACCAAACCTGGGTTTCAATTTGAAGCCATATGGTTCTAAAAGGTTTTTTCCATAAATATTGCATTTACTATACACTGTGTTACATAATAAAAAATGTAAAAATAATGTCTTCAGGATTTAGTTTTTAATAACAAATGATGATATAGTAATCATGTGACTAAATATACACTGAGCTGTAGTTGTTCAGGGAGGAAGAATATTACCTCTTGTTGAGGAAAACAGGATTTCTCTAGATGTGGATTTTACGTTGCAAAGACAATAAGGAGGCTGGAAATGGAATTCTAGCCAGAGAGAAGACGTGTAGGCAAGAACAATAAGTTGGAAACAGCAGAGGGCTAATGTGGTGAAAAATAGCTAATACTGACTATGCAAAGTGTAATGCTGAAAAGCACATTGGGGTCAAAGAACAGTGAATAAGCTTAGGCATCACTTTAAGTAGACCACAACATGGTCAGTTTTGAGCTATGAGAGATCTAATGCAGTACCTAGATCCCAGAGCAGGCCATTCTGAATGTCAGTAGTACTTCTTTGCTCTAGGTAGGAATCAAGCTTTTGCAATCAAGCTTGATTCTTATTTTGTTTTTAGACTCCATCTCTGTTTTCTAGTGTCTTAAAGCAAATGCAATTTTTTTTTTTTTGGAAGGAAGAGCGGCAGCCTGGATTCATCCTGTATCTGTTTGCCTGAGCAAGACCATCCCTGAATAAGACAGCTAGCTGCCCACCAACCCACAGTGACTCATTCTGCCAGCCTGGAGGATCCAGCCCATGTATCCTATATACCAGGTATGTCAAAGCTCATAGTCTTCAACCTTTTCAGAAGTAGGAGGATATGCATGAATGCAATTTGAAATTGTGAAGCACCAAACAATGGAAAAAAAACTGCAGTCATCCCCTGGACATTGACGAGAGGTAAGTGAGTGATCTCAGAATTTTCTCCTTAACTCAAACTCTTAAACTAAATTTTGATGAAATTAGAGTCAAATTTTTGAACCATATTTTGAACTTCACATTCTTTTACCACTGAGTGAATTATGTGTTGATTCTTCTTATTCAAACCTTTATTTAAAAAAATCTCAGTAATCTGATGAATCTTTAAAATATGAAGAAAAAATAACAAGTGTAGTATTGGACAAAATTTGATAGTGTGTAAATAACCAGGAATTTGTAGGAAAAATATAATTACTTGGTTATAAGATATAAAAAAAAATCTGAGTATAACCAGGGATAGTAAAGGAAAATTTATGATTCTTACAAAGTCAGATAGGATGATTTTGATAAAGAAATTTGAACACTGAGTATGTACTATATCTGTCAGTTGAACCCTGTGACGAGGTTAGAGTTTCTGTTCTTTACTCCTGATCCTTTTAGAAGTTTTGTGAATTATCAAGAAAATAAGTTCATCATCAGTGGAGTCTAGGGATTTAAACCTAATCCAAGAGTGATTTGATGTTCCATACCAGGAAGAAAATAGTCCTATATTATTGTCACCAAGAACTGCTTTCTACTACATTAAGCTTTATTCTGGCTTTGTTCTAAACAGAAAGCATCATCAGAACGTTCTCATAAATGTGCAATGATCCTTTATGAAGAGGAAGTAAGCATGAACAGTTGTTAATAATTACATTCTGGGGAGAAGCTAGCACAAATAATCATTTATACTTTGTTATTGTGTATCTCATGTCCCTCATTTTGATAATAGACAGAGGCCAAACAGGTAAAGCATATCTATTCACAAACTTCATTGAAAATAAAGTTTATAGCACTACAGATGGAAACAGATTCAGATTATTACACAGCGGCTCTGAACAATTGACTCTTCATCACAAACTTACATTGAATATGTGTATATTTCCTTAAAAAATTATTTGTAAACTTCCAAATATTGCATTGAATTTTGCCATTCTATTTATTTGACTGCATGTCTTTTCCATTTGAATATTCATTGATTCTAGAAAGTTAATGTACCAACCTTAAATTCATGTAATTCTATTCTTAAATTTCTTATTTTGCATTGTATATCTACTTTGTGTATAATCTGTGATTACACACTTCTTTTTTTATAAACTCACTCCTTTGAAATTTCTACTTCTGTATACAAAGTTATACAAATCTGTTAAGTCTATAGCAACTATGACCACATAACAATGTATTCCCACCATTTTTTATCAATACAAGTTTAATGTTATGAGTACAACTTGTGATAATAATACTCTAGGTGACCAGTTTACCCTGTGCCAAGGACTAAGTACTATTCATTTAATATTTAGAATAACCTTGTGATATGGGAACTATTTAATTGCTATTATAATAATGAAAAAAAGGCACAGAGAGGTTAAATAATGCGATTAAGGTAATTTGTTTAGCCAGGATTGGAATCCATGTACTTTAGCACTAGAATATAAGCTCTTCAGCCACCACATGATGCTGCTCATGATTATATTTCTATAAAAATCAAGGAACTCTTTAAAAATTTTATTATGGAAAATAAAGTGGGAGTTCCTGTAGTGGCTCAGTGGTTAACGAACCTGACTAGTATCCATGAGAGAGTGGGTTCGATCCCTGGCCTTGCTCAGTGGGTTAAGGGTCCAGGGTTGCCATGAGCTGTGGTGTAGTTTCAGACATAGCTCAGATCTGGTGTTCCTGTGGCTGTGGCATAGGCCTGTGGCTTCAGCCCTGATTGGACCGCTAGCCTGGGAATCTCCATATGCCGTGGGTGCGGCCTGAAAGGAAGGAAGAAGGGAAGGAAGGAAAGAAGAAAGAAGGAAAGAAGAAAGAAAGAAGGAAAGAAGAAAGAAAGAAAGTGCAAATTCCATCACCTGGCAATGCTAACTCATAATGGCGGATATAGGTTTTGCCTTTATAGAGCTCTGGAAGCTAAATTCAGCCAAGTTTTCAATCCTCATTTTTCCTACTTTTTGGCTATGTGAATTAGGTAGATTATTCTTATATCTCTAAGCCTCAGTTTCCCCATCTGTAAAGTGGAAATGATAGTCAATGGTTAGGCTTCTCAGGGTGGCTATGCAGAGAAAAAGTATTTGCCAATGTGGCTAGCATGTTATTAAATGCTAGCCATTATCATAAGTTAATAATTGTAAATAGGCTTTAGAAAACAGTGGGTGAATTTTGGGTTTATGTGGCTGTTCTTACTGATTAGTTCTTACCTACTAATGTCAGTTTACCTTAATTATCAAAATGAAATAATCAATGACATGTTAAATTGAGAAAATGGATTTCTCACCTATTTCTGTTAAAAATCAGTTAATTCCAGTATTTACTATATGGATGCCTTCAACTTAACTCTGATAACTATGGTAGTAATTACGGTTAGGAGCAGTCTGTAAACAGTGGCAAGGTTATCAAAACCTGAATGTGTTGGTAGTGGTGATTGCAGTGGTGACCGGAGCAGGGCAAAACTGTTTGATTAGTTCATCTCCTACATATTGCATAAGGACATTATAAAAGCAAATGCAATTATTATAAATGCATTTATAAATATGAAATGTTTAGTGAATAATGAATATAAATTTATGTATGTGTATCTAACACATAAAAATCATGTCGATAAAGGGAATGCTTAAGCTTGAATGTGTTAAATAAAAGATAAACTTCTCATGTAAATATTCCTCTAGTGAAACACGGGTCTTCAAATATGATGTGACCAGTTCTAGTAGAGATTTTCCTCATTTTCAAAGTTAATCCCAGAGAAAAAAAATCATCCTGCGTGTTGTGTCTTATTTTTCTTTTTCTTTTTCCCAAGCATGTTGTGCTTTAATCATCAGAGATGGCCTTTGGAGTCTGGTAAAGTAATCATTAGTTCTTTTTCCACGCTACTCAGTTGCGGAGAAAGCCTGCATTTTTTCCTGTCAATTACATACTTTCATAATCTATTCATAAAAGAGTTTTCTCTTACACTTCCTACCTCTTTGGTAAATAGCAATTCCAGGCCTTTTCTAGATTTGCCTATGTGCTTCATTTTATTATTATTATTTTTCTACTATCATACTCAACTATGTTACTGGAGTAAGGTGGATTATTTTCAGAGAAAGTCTTCAGGAAGTCACTACGTAACTAAATGAAGTTTAGTTAATTTAATGTAGGTTAGAAAATAGTCCTTATTCAGGTAGCATTTTGTTAGAATCATGTATTCTAGAATCAGAACCTTGACTTTTACATTGAGAACCAGTCAAGATACCTAGACAAGTGTTACAATTTGAGAGTTTATAAAGACAATAAAAAGCATTAATTGAATACAATTGAACTCACATTATACAATAAGAATTATTCATGGTTCAAATAACTTAGGCATAGTTATATTCAACCAAAAATATATAGTCAGTTAATGCTTCTTCACTGACTAAGGATGGAAGCCCTAAGTGGAGGAGGCAATGTAGTATAGCAAAATTTCTTTATAATATGGATTAAGAACAGAAGATTATAAATAAAAAAGGAATAGAGATATTTCCAGTCTCTGCTGAAAATTATCAGTGAGCTCCTTGAGTGTTTTACTTACCATCTCAAACTCTCAGTTTCCTAATTTATAAAATGTGAATAAAAGCAAACTCCTCATAGAAATGCAACAACCAATCAGAAAATATGAAAAGAGACATTAGTAGAGGGTATGGATAAATCATCATTCAATATATTCCAAGCACTTTTACTAGGAATCTTGTCAATACAGGTATGAACTGGATTTGCCTTTTTTCCCTGGTTTTTGCTGATCTTGTGACACCCACAGTGATTTATGAATTATGTGCACATAATCTATTCCTCATCCCTCTTTAATTTCACTGGACTCCCAACCTCTATCTAAATTACTCAAAGTCTGAGAGCTTTTCTTCTTTCTAAAAGGCCCTGAAAATAATATCTGCCTCAGTTTTATTGTACATTCCATTTGGAGTCTAATGTGGGGTGCCTAAGGTCCTGACAACCTCCACTCAGTTCCCATAAAAGATCTTGGGTCTGGAACTTCCTCTCGGCAGTTTCTTGTGGGTGGTGGTGATAGGAATGAGCAATATTGCTTTCTTTTGTTTGACTTTTTTTTGTCTTTTGTTTTTTTTTTAGGGCAACACCTGCAGCATATGGAGATTCCCAGGCTAGGGGTAAAGTTGGAGCTGTAGCTGCTGGCCTACTCCACAGCAATGCCAGATCCTAGCCACATCTGTGATCTACACCACAGCTCATGGCAACACTAGATCCCTAACCCACTGAGCAAGGCCAGGGATGGAACCCACAACCTCATGGTTACTAGTCGGATTCGTTAAGAATGGAGCTACGATGGGAACTCCTTTGTTTTTGTTTTTATTATATTCCACATGAATATGAGTAATTAATAAAAATTTCAAAGAGACACAGATTCCATATTTCTTCTGAAACTTTCTGGGCCTTTTTTTTCTGGATATAGTCAATGATAAATGGCTTTACTATTTTACAAACCAGAAGTGTCTTTTAACAAGGACCATAACAAAACTTCATTTTTATTCTTATCAAAACCAAGTTTTCCCAAAACAATGACCATTAAAATTCTGCATTCTTTCTCCCAAACCAGTTTATTGGGCTCTATTTAAGTCCACTATTGTCCATTTTCTTAAGCATTAACTGTGACAATACCTCATTTTGTGTTTTTAATGCAATTTTAGCTACCATTCTAAAATAAGGTTGAAAATGACCTCTAATAAATTAAAGCAAAAACTTAATTGCCAAATAAAAGTGTCCCATCAAATAAGAAAAGAGAAAAAGAGACTTTATTGGTCATGGTATCAAGTTAAAATTCTGAATGAAGCTTTTGGACTGAGAGAAGACTGCTTAAATCATTTAACTAAAAAAAAATTCAAAGTATAATAACTTTGTAACATGATAAACCTATTGTTTAAAAATAAAATATAAAAAGGAAGTTTTAGACAATATTCAATAATTAAATTTTAGAATGATATATAAATGAAAATTTTATTCTATAATGTCAATACAAATGTATATACTATGCATTTCTAATAACCGTGGTAATAACTGACATAAAAATTAAACCAATAATCATTCATTCAGTAGAAGTTTTTAGAAAGCATATATTAAAATGCCTTTGACTTAAACATTGGTAAATATTTCTTATCAACCATGGGAGATCTAAGTGGATAATAGAAAACTAAAGGGGTTGAATCTTTATGCACTGTTAATATAAAAACTTTTCTTGAGAGAAAAATATAATTCAAAAATATTATATCAACTTGTCTGCCAAACACAACACACTTTAGCCAAGGGTCATAATGATAAATATCAATTTTTGTTCTTTGGTTCTTGTTATTGTTATATTGAACTTACAGCTCACTAAATACTAGCTCCAGGAGATAGGCAGAACTTACTTTCCTGAGAAAATCTCTGATAGCAAGTTTTTGTTTCCATTTACCTGTTTCTTATTGAACTAAAATGAAGAATGTTCAGCTCCATGACCTCCTGGACTCTGTGACACTTCTGTCTTTTTCAAAAATTAATTAGTGAATCAAAGGCTGAATCAGCCTTCTTCCAAGTAATTTTCTTGCTCTTCAGAAAGTTAACTTCTCTATTCTCATTATCAATGTTCTTTGCCTTGTCAGCAGCATTTAAGACATTATCCATTATTTCTGCATCACTAGCACAATGTCAATGGGAGGTGGGTGAGACCCTTTCTGTGGAGCTGATCCCAATGGCAGGGTTAATCAGAGTGTCAGGATCAGGTGTGTCAAACAATCCACCAGGGAGGTAATCAGGTATCTCTGTTCTGTTATCAGTTGCTTATTGTAATGAAGAGATGGATAGCTGTCTATAGAGCTATTAGGATGCAGGATATCAGAACCAGTTTACAAAAATTGTGTCTATGATGAAATAACGAGTATCTGGTAAATTCATAAAGATGAGGAAAAATGAAAGATGGTTTAAAGATCGAGATTTAGATCAGAACCTCAGTTCAGGCTCACAGAATAAAACAAAGTAGGAATATGGGGACAGATTACCTACTAGAAAGGGTGTATAGAGTGGTTTTATTATTATTATTAGGGTCACACTGAGGATTCTCCTGCATCTGGGACAGGACCACCTGCCTTACACAGACTCCTTGCCCTTTAAATGATACACACCTGCTTTGTGCCATATCCCACTGCCTTGACGTCGAGTACAATATCTGTTATTAAATATACACTCTTCCACTGCACTTCACATATTAAACTATTTTCTTTGATTTCAAGATGTTTCAAAAGATGAAAATTATTCCTTGGCATCGTTATTCCCAGGAAATTCTAGAAACTTAGCAAGTGACAATTTTTAATGTTTAACTTTTAATTGAATTAACACAGAAAGATAAAGAGGTATAAAATATGCAAAGTAATATTTAATGAATACATAAAAGTACAAATTTCCCTGAATATATAACAATAACAAAATCTGGACTGTGATCACCTTAACAGTAGTCTTTAATGCTACCATTTATTTATGAATTCTATTACATTTTTAGTTGTACAGTGATCATCAAACCCAGTTTTATAGCATTTCCACCCCAAATCCCCAGTGCATCCCCCCCACCCCTCAGCCTGTATCATTTGGAAACCATAAGTTTTTCAAAATCTAAGTCAGAATCTGTTCTGCAAAGAAGTTCACTGTGTCCTTTTTTTAGATTCCACATGTAAGTGATAGCATATGATGTTGGTGTTTCACTGTCTAACTTCACTTAGCATGATAATTTCTAGGTCCATCCATGTTGCTGCAAATGCCATTATTTCTTTCCTTTTAATGGCTAAGTAATATTCCATTGTGTATATGTACCACATCATCTTTACTTACTCCTCTGTCAGTGGACATTTATGTTGTTTCCATGTCTTGGCTATTGAATACAGTGCTGCAGTGAACACTGGAGTACATGTATCTTTTCAAGTAATGGTTTTCTCTGGATAGATGCCCAGGAGTGGGATTGCTGGATCAAATGGTAATTCTATTTTGAGTTTTATGAGGAATCTCCATACTGTTTTCCACAGTGGTTGTACCAATTTACATTCCTACCAACAGTGTAATAGCGTTCCCTTTCCTCCACACCCTCTCTAGCATTTATTGTTGATTTACAGTGTTGTGGCAATTTCTGCTGTACAGCAAAATGACCCAGTCAAACATATATAAACATTCTGTTTCTCATAGTATATTCCATCATGTTCTATCCCAAAGATTATTCCCTCTGCTGTACAGCAGGACCTCATTGCTTAACCATTCTAAATGTAACTCTACAATATTTTTAAGAAGAAAAATGTGAAAAAAAAATAGTTTTTATTTCATTGGCCTGTACATTGATTCTTACTTTGTGTTTCGTAACAGTTTTCCTGAACTTTATGTGTGAGAAGGAAAGAAAAACAGAAATAGTAAGTCCTCCCTTTCCGGATATACTTCTCTTAAAAAACTAATCAAATGCTATATTTTGTCTCCAATATTTGGTTTCAGTTTTCTCTCTGTCCTGACTCTTTCCATCTACCCACTAGAGATTTTCACTTCTTTCTGCTATACTCTTGGAAGCTCATCTCAGTCTAGTCTAGTGAATTATAGATAGGAAATGGTGGAAAACCAGAAAACACACAGAATCATCTACCCAAGTGTGAGAACCCTCAAAGAAAAATGAGCAGATGTAGCATTAGGCCAAGGGAGAGTGACCTCGTTCTTCCATATTAGAAGAGGATGAGGATAATAAGCCACTCTATTGCCTGGTATAATATATATTCTGCTTGAGTAAGAGTGGAGTTGGATAAGAGTGAGGTTTATTTGGGGAAAAATACAGAAAGGAGATTTGAGGAGATATTAGAAGCAGCTGTTTCAAGTGACAACTATTGTTTGGGACAAATGATAGAGGCATGAATGCAGATGATAAAAAGATGATAGATTGCTCAATAGATGTCAAGAAAGGAAGGTAGGGAGAGAGGCACAGAGGGAGGGTGAGAGATGATAATTAAGTGAAAATTGAGCAGAGTAGGCAAGTCATATTTTGAAATGGTTGGTTGTTACTAAATAAGGAAAACATTTTCTGTTATTTTTAATGATTTTTGTTTTTTCCATTATAGTTGGTTTACAGTGTTCTGTCAACTTTCTACTGTACAGCATAGTGACCCAGTCACACATACATATACAGTCTTTGTTTCACATTATCCTCTATCATGTTCCATCATAAGTGAATAGATATAGTTCCCTGTGCTATACAGCAGGATCTTGTTGCTTACCCATCCAAATGCAATAGTTTGCATATATTAACTCCAGATTCCCAGTCCATCCCACTCTCTCCCCCTCCTCATCCGCAAACAAAATTCTGCTCTCCAAGTTTATGAGTTTCTTTTCTGTGGAAAGGTTCATTTGTGCCATATATTAGATTCCAGAGATAAGTGATATCATACTTTGTCTTTCTGACTTACTTCACTTAGCATGAGAGTCTCTAGTTCCATCCATATTGCTGCAAATGGCATTATTTTCTTCTTTTTTATGGCTGAGTAGCACTCAATTCCATATATACACACCACATCTTCTTAAGCCATTCATCTGTCAATAGACATTTAGGCTGTTTCCATGTCTTGGCTATTATGAATTGTGCTGCAATGAACATATGGGTGCATGTGTCTTTTTCAAGGAACATTTTCTCCTTTGTTCCCTGTTTTTTTTTTTTTTTTTGGTTGGATGTTTTATAAGTTGAACCCAAGAGGCCCACACCAAGACATATTATAATAAAAATGGCAAAAGTTAAAGAGAGGATTCTAAATGCAGCAAGAGAAACACAAACTGTTAATTATAATGGAACCCCCATAAGGCTCTCAGCTGATTTCTTTACAGAAACACTATAGGCCAGAATAAATTGGCAATATATATTCAAAATTCTAAAAGGGAAAAATTTTCAACCTAGAGTATTCTACCCAGCAAAAATATCATTTAAAATAGAAGGAGAAATAAAGAATTTCTCCAACAAACAAAAGCTCAAAGTGTATAGCAATACTAAACCCATTCTCAAAGAATTATTGAAAGGGCTTCTTTAATAAAAAAAGAAGATGGAGAAAATCACAACTGGAAAACAATCACTTAAGCCAGATCTAAAAGAAAAAAATAAAAGCTACTGTAAAAGTGACAATAAACACAAGGAAAAGGAAAAGGACAAACATGAAGATGTTAAAAAAGGACTTCAAAGTCACAGATTGTGGGGAAGTAAAGTAAGAAAATCCATCCTTTTTAAAATAATGTGTTTAAGCCAATATGTCTATCAGGCTAAAGCAAGCAGATATAGGAAGGGGTTAACATACTCTAAAAACAGGGCAACCACAGATGAAAACCAAACATCACATGCACAAAAACTAAAAAGTACACAAGCATAAAATAAATGTAATTAAGGAAAATTTAAATCACTCTCTGAACTACCCTTCCCTGCAACAGATAAACACACACAGGCACACACTTGGTGAGAAATATTTCAGAATTTGGGCAGGGAGAAAAAACATAGAATCTAAATGGCCTCTTGGGGTGGTTCTGGAGGTTTGCCTTTTTGCAAAACTCAAGATTTTGTCTGATGGGTTACTGTACCTACAAGTAGTCAAACTGAACATATTCCCTTAAAAATTAAGAAGACAATCTATGAAATATACTACGTTGGAATATGGTAAGTGTCATAAGTAGACCAATCTCACTGGCATTGTGACACTATTTTGGGTCTAGATTGCATTCAGAAATGAGTTTTCTGAAAAGGGCACAAAATTATATTACAGCTTCATGGTTTATTCATTATTTTTGATGGACTATGGTAGCTTTCTAATGTTGTGTCTGTATTTAAAGTGACAAAATTGTACTTGGGAAGAATCATGGCTTATTCAATTGCATTTGCTCATAAAAATCTTTGAAATTCCAATTAAGATTGGGACAGAGATGTGCCAATTTCTAATCTCCTTCCTAAAACCAGTCTTATGAACATGTTCCAAAAGAGTCACACACAGAGTATAACTTTCATTGGCAATTTTCAGTGCTTCAGAAGTTTTGAAAGATGCTATTTTTACATTATAAGCACTTACAGAAAAATTAAATGATAATCTTTATTAATCTTATTTTCACAAATGTCAATCCATGTGTAATTATCTCCAATTGCATTTTAAACCTTATGCCACCCCCAAATGATTCTTACCCATTATTGGCCAATAGTTTTGAAGTGCATGAGTGATAGATGCTGCTGTTTATTTTCCAAGTGCTGGTTTCTTTCCCTATAGCAGTACATCCCCTGGTTGTTAGCTGGGAATATGGCCACCTTGGGAAAAGTGCTATGATGTCCAGTCCTCTTTGCAGCTATGGGGTATGCAAGTACGCAAGTTTCCACCAGTGGGCTGTGAAAACAAATCACACATGCAACTTCTAGGAAACATTCTGAAAAGGAGTGAGTGTATCCAATTCCTTTCACTTCTCTCCTTCTTTCTTGTCCAATTATAGACATGCTGACTGGAACAGAAAAGCTACTTAAAATCCAGATTTTGAGTATAATCCAGAAAAATGTGGATAAAAATATTGTCTGATAGCAGTGCAAATCATACTTACCAGTCCTGGAATGACAATGTGGGCCTCTTTGTGAGAGGGAAATACACTTTCTTCTTGATTAAACCAGGGTTTCTTTCACCAGCAGTTATACCTAATCATAAACATGTTTTAGAATGCATCCTATGCTCTTACTAGCTCTGTCTAATACTTCTGTTTAGGTGGTAGACCATAAAATAAAGGTAGTAGGTAAACACTTGATATTTAGTCATTAACTATATTGTAGGAAAACCTGAACATGTAAATGCTCTACAGAATGCTAGGGTATTTTATTTGATGACATTAGATACCTTCAAAGTTGTCTTCTCCCTTCCCCATGGACTCTGACTGCTGCTCTTTCCCACAGATGCTCCTCTCCTTTCTGCTCCCACTCTTTCTAATCAAGTTAATTCACATCACATGTCAGTGGTTTTCTTCTTTGCCTTTTTACTTTTATTCTGTTTATTTATTTCTACTTTCCTTGAGCTTTCTCCATATTTCTTTGTTTCTGGAGACATTGTTCTATTACAGCAAGAGGGTTTTGTTTTGTCTTGTTTTCATTTGATAAAAACAGCCGTCACATCTCAACATCTTCAATCGCTTTGTTCGAGTTGATTCCCAAGTCTTGACTGTGACACTCTTGACTGTCTCTTTTTCTGTCTCTGTATCTTTTATTTTCTATTTTGTTTTTCCCCCAATGTTGAATGTACTGGACATCTGAGGGGAAAATACTTTGTATGCCTAAAATATTTTAAAGACCTATCAAAGGAATTGGAATACTTAAAAAAAAAATAAAACACCCTTTTCTTTCTACTTTTTAAAATCCTGGTAATGCTGCTTCTCAGTTTCAAAGTAGAAATATCTAATGATGCTTTCTAGTCATTACATAATATTGAGTGATATGTTCCATAAAACAATTTACTAACTGTATACAACTGAAGCACAGGCCAGTGGGATGAAAATGTATAAGTGGAAGGAGGCTGCTGCAACAGAGTCTTGAAAATTGTAAAATATTTGAAGTTGGTTTAGAAAAAAGGAATTATAAAATACATCAGTCTATGAATTTGTACCTTAATGACAATTTAAAAAGAAAAATCAAATCAATTTTAAAGTGTATTCTAAAGAAGAATGAGGCTTTAGGGAAGATAATGATGTCAGTAAAAAGACCAGTTCTTAGAAATTTAACTTGTTCCATAGCCTGTATGTGGGACAGGTCTGAAATAAAATGTGTCCTGATAATACCAGTGCTTGACCGAAAATTGAAATAGAGGGAATATTGTTGCCAGCCATGGTCTTAACACATGATGCTGTTTTCCTATTTCATATTTTTCTCCTGACAATTTTTCTAAGTTATTTCTCATGAGAAAAATTGAGTTAAGTCATCCCTGGAAAAGTAAGTCATAGTATCTAAACACACAGGAGTATCATTGCATGGATGAGTAAATGAGAGCAGTTCTATTTCAAACATGCCAGATGCTATACATTTTCTGGAAAGGATCAGGATTTCAGGTCTTTCATGAGACTTCCTGCTAAGCTGAACATCTGTTCATAATATATTGTGCACTTGCTAGTAAACCTAAGAATGTAAGACGATTAGAACATCTTGATTGTGTTTTCCAATAGTATACAGACAAAAGGAGTTGTCAAACTGGAGCACTGAACAGGCGAGAAATCAACCTTTGGCCATCCATACAAATATCTACCACCTTTTTCACCCACTGTTCTCATTTATCAGGTATTAGATACTTTCACAAAAATATAATCAACCTATTCATGAAAAGCATGTGATTTTATTCCCGAAATTACTGAAGAGCTAATGGTGAGGATATACAGAAGAGAAACTTTCACAACCAAAAACATTTGTACCCTTTTAAGTGTTTTAATTTTCTTGGCCTTTTTGTCTGAATTGCTTCCCTCTACCTCTGAAATTATGAAGTAATGAATACAATTAGCGTAACCTTATAGGGCATATTGAATTGATTGTTTTGTGAAATTGATCTTCCATTTAAATATTCCTCTTCATCCATTAGTTTATATCTGGTCATTTACCAATTTTTTCTGACTTTTTCCTAACCTATGACCTTGTATCTATAAATACTGCATTAAAAATTCATATATTCTATTGAGAAATCTCCAAATGAGCACTATAACAAGCATGAAAAGCAATCAAGTCTATGTACATTATTTGCAAGTCAAAAAGTAAGTTTTTAACTACTGAAACATAGCCCCTTATTAGATTCTCTAAATTACTAGTAATACAGATTCAGAAATATAAGACTGTAATTCTTCTTTTAGGCAGTACATGATTAAGCAAATTTAATTCAATTGAGTCTATATGTAAGGTAAATCTGTAAAAACATGGATATCCTGAAAAGTTTATAACATGATTTTATTTTGTAAGGAAAAGATGGTTAAAATTATACATACGGGAGAGATAACAAGATCATTTTTTCCAAGTACCATAATTATACTTAGGTCATTATTGTTTGATTTTCCATATTATCTTTGAAAATGTGTTTCATATATTCATTTGGAGCTTAATTCAGACAAAGAACAATGTATTTTGCTAAAACTTAAGTGCTGGAAAGGAGATTTCAAGACTTTTTTTAATTATTATCACATATTAGGGACTAAAGTCAATACAGTTCACAACTGTGAAGTAAGTTTGCCAAAAATATGTCGTACTTTAGCTTCACAGGCTCAGAAAACAGGTCTTTCAACAGTTCTGACCATCTTACACCTGTGGAACATTTGTCTGTCTCTCATGTAATTATAATATTTGATTGCTCAAGGGAAGAAGTGATTTGATTAGTGAAATCCAGTCTTACATATCAACATTTGGCAAAGCTTAGTAGATTATTCCAGTACATAGTTGATGTGAAAACAAACAAAAAGATACCTTACAGGAACTTCCCTGGTGGTCTAAGGGTTAGGAGTCAATGCTTTCACCACTGAGGCTCAGGTTCAATTCTTTGTCTGGAACTGAGATCCTACATCCAACCACTGTACATCATTGCCAAAAAAAAAAAAAAGAGAGAGAGGGAGGAATCTTACAGTAAAAAATAATATGTTATCGGACATCTTATTTCAACTGTATTCTCATGTAGTAAATTTAAGAAAACATGGCAGCCACACCAAATCATGTGACTTGGTAAAATGTGTGTGTTCTGCATACATTTCCTCAAATGATCCAATTCAGAGAATAATGTTTCAGTAATTAGCAGCAACCAAAAGGGAAAAAAAATTCAAAATGGATTACCATGTTTAACTAATATCCTCACTAGGGCATTTTTTAACAGAATTGGTGTGTTCTTGATCCAGTCTGTTTAATCTGCCTAAGATGTGCATAATTTTATCACCTTTCAAAGCTGATTTGGCCTATTTCTATTATTCTTAAAAATTTCAAGTATTGATCACCTTACTTGTAATATTGTAACTCCCAAAACCTGAATTTTTTCCCTTTTTTTTATGGCTTCACCCATAGCATGTACAATTTCCCAGGCTAGGGGCTGAATCCAAACCAAACTGTGGCCAAAATGGCAAGGCAAGATCCTTTAACTCACTGCACCAAGCCAGATATCAAACACATGTCTCTGTTGCGACCCGAGCCACTGCAGTTGGATTCTTAACTTATTGCACCACAGTGGCAAATCATCAAATTTTTAAATAGATAACAATAAGTGGAATTCTGTGTTTTTTAGCTTGGCTTGACTTATTTTCTTTTAGATTTCTTTATTATACTATGTTCAAAGAGTATTTAGTTTTATATAAAAAGGAAAGTTTGATTCACTTATTTTCTGGGATTTTTTTTTAGAATATAGATTTAACTTTGAAAGGAAGTAACATTCAGGCAATTGTTAGTACTGAAGTAATTGCAAGAGTTTAGTTTCTATTAATGAATTCATGTCCTTTTTCCTGAATGATTCATGTAAGAGAGTACAGAGAAAATTACAGATAATTCTGTTGACCTGTGTCTATGTTGAAAATACATGAAGAATTGGAAAGAAGCCAAAATGTTGGAAACAAAGAAATGTCCCAATTAAAAAAAGTTTCACAAGAAATCACTGGTGTCAGGTCTTATTTGCCTTTTAATGGGCTTATTAGATTATTAGAGGCCATTCACAGGCACTCCTAGATTTTTTTTTAGCGAAACACTTTTCAAAGCCTGTCATAATAAACTTGTGGAAAAATTGAGTATGGGAATTTGAAGAAAACACTCTTAAGCATATAAATAACTGATTGAAAATCATGGCCTGGAGTTCCCTGGCCCCACTCAGTGTGTTAAGGATCCAGCATTGCCACCAGCTATGGTGTAGCTCGCAGACACGGCTAGGATGTGGTGTTGCTGTGGCTGTGGCATAGGCTGGCAGCTGTAGCTCCAGTTTGACCCTTAGTCTGGGAACTTACATATGCTGTACCTGTGGCCCTAAAAAGCAAAAAAGGAAAAAAAGAAAAGAAAAGAAAATCCTGTTACATGAATGTGTCACTGTCATTTTGAAGAGAAATATTATCACTGTCCTCTTCAAAATTTGTCTACATAACTTGACTGAGACACTACTGCATCTTTAAATATGTTCAGTTTGGAACAAAGCTGGAGGGCTTAGCTGATACTCAGTGTAATTGTATGCAAAAAATTTTTTTACAAGTTCAATTGATCATCCATATTTAACAAAAAGAACTTTAGTAAAGATAAATGTCAATTCCTACTTAGTTTCAAAACTCACTAAAAAGCTGGGGCAAAGGGTAAGTAGAGTTCAAAGTTTGTGAGGCTATCAGAGAGGAGATTAAAAAGCTTTGGATGAGAGAGTGAAGAAAATTACTTACTTCTCAGGTTTCTTCTACCTCTGAAGTTAAACAATTACATATTTATTACATCATATAAATTTTGGAATTGTTTTGAAAATATTTATGAGCAAAACTTTACCTTTCTGAGCATCCACTGTTCACGAAAATATTACTCTTTGGCCTCTAACACTCTTCGGAATGATCATGATATAACTTAGCTCAGGACAAAAAAAAAAAAAAAGTTCTTCAATTCTCCTGAAACTAGAACACTTCCTCTGTTGCAAGTAGTCAGTTCATTTTAATATTGGAGAAAGAATGCGTCGGCTTTTACTTTTATAGGAACTGGTTCTATTTCAGATATTATTATAGGAAATGCATTGTGCTCTTTTTACTCAAAGAGACAGAATAATTGGAATAATAATTTTAAATGCGTATCAAATGTAAATGTATAATCATAATTTTGGTACTAGAAACCATTTTCAGATATTTAAAAATCTAACTTTTAATAAATCAAGTTTACATGTTGGGAGTAAGGTCAGTTGGAAATGGATTTATTACAAATGATATTTTTCAAATAAAATTGCTGCTTATCTTTGGTATAAAAAAATCAAAAGAATTGTAACATGGCAGTCATATTGATTTTACAAGAACATTCCTCCCACTGAGGAGCTAAGTTTAAAGTTCTCAAATAACCCAGTTAGGGACCTCTACAAGAATGAGGAAAAAAAAAAAAAAACCTGGCCAAATGATGACTAATTAGAATGACAGGCATTCTTCTGACTCATGAGGGAGTCACAGTACCTACACAGTAAAAATAGTGTCTCATTAGTCTTTTAAACATTATTCCCAGGTTTCCGTGAAATTGATATTTAATCACTTTCCCAGTGTACAGCAGGCACTTATTACACTGGGAAGACATAGGGAGTGAAAAGTTTATAAAATTTCTGTCAATCTCTTCTCAATTTGAAGAATGATTCATTATAATGGGCCACCAGTGGCAGAGGGATGCTGAATGGGAACCTGTAATTAACTTCACTTCCTGCTTTATTGACGGCATTTGCTGGGTCCTGAGATTAGATGGTTTTGTCTGGGGTGATGTGCCCTATGGATTATGCTGTACAATATTCTAAGTTTAGAATCATCTAAATCATATCTACAGATATGTTTCTCACAACTCTAGAGAATAGTTTTTTGAAATGTGGGACTATTTTTTAAAAATTTGGAGACTAAGTTTGCTCCTCAGGATGGAGCACATAGATAGAATTAGTATCTGAAGGAAGAAAATGCATGTCCAAATTAGGGGTCAACTCTGTAACGAACAAAAATTGACCTTAAGACGACATGGTACAATTTCCTTTTTGAAACTGTCATTACATATAATTATCTGTTTGGGTTTTTTTTGAAGTATGATTGCTCTTTTAGAAGTGTTCAATACTGTTTTACTCTTATTGGGTGCTTAAAGAAAAAATATGGTTGTAAGAGCCATTTCATTTTGTCATTAAAATTTAGCTTCATGTGCCTAAATAGGAAAAATCAATCCAAGAACCTCCATTTCTCCCCTTCCCCAAAAAACCCAAAGATTATTTTTCCACACTTAATCAAAGAGAATAGAAAAGAGTGGGTACCGTTAAGTTCTTTCATTCCATTACTCATTTAACAAATATTTATTTCGTGAACATAACATAGAAAATCTTGTGATAGATGATGCCACAAGATGGTAGGATGGTCATTTTTGTTTTTATTTTCTATCCTAATAAAAAATTCTCTGTATTTTATACTCTCAAAAGAGAAATATTATTATGGCATATTTACCATACTTTATATTGTTATCTATTTTTGCTTTACCATTCTCAGTCTACTCATGGAAAGCAAATTGTTTCAGTGTGGTACAAGGTTGGCAGGGAGCCCCTCAGCCTTTCCTGAAAAACTTGTATAGAGTTTTGTCCTTCTGGATATGTGGATAAGGACATGAAATCTATTATACAGCAATGCAGCAAGTGCTTTTCTAGCAGATATTAAAACTTCTTTAGCAAGTGTTTGAGCGTTCAGAGCAACTCTTCATCTGAGGCTCAGTAATGAGCAGTATAAACAAATATTTTAAAGTTATTCATATTCAACAACCTTTAAATTATTCTTTTTTTTTTTCTTTTTACTGCCACACCCACAGCATATGGAAGTTCCCAAACTAGGGATCAAATAGGAGCTAAGCCACCACTACAGCAACGAAAGATCCGAGTTGCATCTATGACCTACATCGCAGCTCCTCATGGCAATGCCGGATCCCTGAGCCCCTGAGCGAAGCCAGGGATCAAACCACATGCTCATGGCTACTAGTCGAATTCATTTCTGCTGAGCCACAACAGGAACTCCTTTAAATTGTTTTTTTACTGTGGCCCAGTAGAATGCATTATTCTGGAAATCTGGAAACAGGTTCTACTATAGTTGTACTAAATAAAATCAGGTAAATAATTTAATTATGAAGTGAAACATAGAAATAGATTTTTGACTTGATTGAAAATATAGGAAAAGTCCTCCTGAAAATTACATAATTACTTGAAATCCCCCCAAATACTTTGGAATTAGTGTTTTATACAGTTCACAATGTAAAAGAAAATATATAATATTCAGTAAAATCATTCAACATCTGTGGCAATATCATAGCATTATCAAAACTTTCTCTATACTGTACAATAGCCTTTACACATCCTGGGCTGAAAGCAAGACCTAAATTTCACAATATGCATTCTAATTTTCTATTAAGTGAGAACCCTCTAAAGACCACAAAGGGGACAAATTATCTAAAATATTAAGGGCTTATTATATTTCTACTAAATTATCAATTTTGTAAAACAATTAAACAGGGAAAGCCAATTAGTGTGAAAGTGGTCTTTAGAGTATAATCATTAGTTAGAAGCACGTTTGATAAGGTTAGGTCCAAATCTAATAAGTTAAACCCCCAGCAGAACCATAATAGAGCCTTAGTGGCAGGTTTTAACAGTATCTGTCTCTAAATAGAAACCATATGAAATTAAGGAAATTGGAAAAAAATGTTGTTTTTGCCACAATCAACAAATCTCTGTAGAGCTATGTCAAGTAAGAATCAGGGTAGTTTTTTAATTACAATCGCTAGAAATGTATTTGTACTATAAATCAAAATTATTATTAGTTCTGCTTTCTTCCAATAGAATACCAAAGACAACAGGTTAGAGAATTATAAGAAGAAGAGAAAAAAATATATAATAAAGCAAATGCTTTGTAACTTTGGGGTATATGAAAGACCATTAATACAATGAGAATGCATAAACATGATATACGTGATTATCACTGTACCATAATATTTGCAGCGTCTATTAGCTCTGCTTCACTGATATTTGGGAAATATTATTGTTTAAGTAAAAATAAAACAAGTTATAGGAGAAGTTAGATGGTTTATATAACTATATCTGTTTACATAAGTGTGAACTCATCTTAATACTGAAATAAAACTTCTGGATTACTAAACCAATTATTTGCATAAAGAATTGAACCAGTTCAGAAAAAGAAGATGTAGGCTACTGAATGCTAACCTATAGACACATTTTAATAAAGAAAAGGCTACTCACTTTATAATACAAGGATGTGTGTGTTTGTGTGTGTGTATACATAGCTTAAAATAAGGTTGCCTTATTTTATTTTTAGTCTGTTACATAATTTTACTTAACTATTACATAAATGAACATGAATGAAAAATTATGTATTACAGATCAGAAAAATCATGTTCTCTCTTCAACATTTCCTTCCATCTTGACAAATTCTGTCCTTTGAATCTAAAGGAAGTAGATTATTGACAAGATATGATTATCTACCAATCACTACATTCACATTCAAAAAGAACAGACTGGTCATTAGGGAACATTGACGGAAGACAACATCTCCTGTAGGACCCTTTACAAATATGATGAACTTCAAGTAGTTAAATATGCATTGTGAACAGTTATCTGCCTCTTTCTATTCCTTTTATTTCTCTATTTCATGTACATATATTTTATGATTCTACTTTTAAATACTGCTATAACTTAGTGGTCTATTTTGGCATTTTCATTTTGAACTATCAAACTCGAGTGACTATTTCATTCTTTTTTAGTAACAATGTTCTGAAGTTACATATTATTAATGTAATTGCATAAATAATCATGCCAGAGCCCTCAGGTAATTAAGAAATAAAATGAGCATCTGTTCATACAGGTTCATAATGTGAGTGATAATATAAAGGTTAAAGGTTAAGATAGAAAAATTGGACATGGTACATGAACACAAAATAAATTATTACATGACTATGTAATTTTATTGTTCCCATTTAGTTAATTATGCTGTATATTAAACTAATAGTTAAATATGCAAGCTTCTAGTTCAGTGTTCTATTCATACAACTATAAATTACTCCATACGTCTAAAATTGTGATTAACCCTAAATATTACAGCAAGGTGAGATAACAAAATCCAGTTTTCATCACTACTTGAAAATTTCATAAATGTACTTTTAAAATACATTTCAAAAGAAATCACATTAACTCTAGCAACCATAGCTTAATACATTTAAATACCTCAATGCAAAGAAAAAAGTGTTTGTGTTATCTATGGCTGCATAATAAATGTCTTCAAAATTTAGTGGCTGAAACAACAAACTTTATTTGCTTGCAATTCTGCAATTAGGGCACTGACAGCTCATCTGTGTTCCATATGGCATCAGCAGGGGAGCTTTCCTAGAACTGAACAATTCACTTCTTAGATGGCCTCCCTCACATTTCTGGAAAGTTAGTGCAGGCTGCTACCTGGGAACTCAGCTGCACTGTCAGGGTCTTTGGTTATTCTTTACGTGGTTTCTCCAGTTGGGTAGGTTGACTTCCTCACAATATGAAGGACGTAGTCTCATGGTAGTCAGACCTCTTACATGTCGGCCAGTGTACCCCATAGCACAAAAGCATAACATGCCAGGCCTTCTTACGGTTTTGATCTTCAACAGGCCCACCTACAGTTCTTTCTGCATTCTCCTAGTTAAAGCAGGAGCCGACTTAGATTCAATGTGAGGGGACTGCACAAATGTGTGAATACTAGGCCTTAAAATATATATTCTACCTCCACAAATAATCCTCTACCTACACATTTTCCAAAAGTGCAAACCAATATGTTTCTAGTTGGTATCAACTTCAACTTAATGTAAATACAAATATATGACTAGATTTTTCAAGAATTTAATAACAGGTAGGTAACCTTAACTGTCTTTTGTTAAAAATCAATGAAAAGTCTGAGGGTGGAATTCTATGTATTTCACTCATATTCCCCATCTAATTAATCTTTTAGCTCTACCCATCACTGTGTAGAATTAGCCAAGTTGACAATAGAAGAAACTGGCATAGCCACTAGGATCCCACCACTTCAGGAGATATAAGAATTTCTATATTTTCTTTATCAGATTACATATACACTCACAGGAATTCTAATTTCATCCTCTGCCCCTGCAGTATACAGTACTCTTTATGGCCATCAAAAACAGTAATAATATCGAGATCAATTATTTCTTTAAAAGTAATTCCTTAGAATTTTATGTTAAAAAAGATGATAAACTTAAGTAGAGATACTCATTTAATGCTGGCTTCCTAGATAAGGTTAAAATATTCCACCAGTTTTCAAAATTTAGAAGCTTGCGCAATCAAGATATCGGTCATTTCCTAGTCCAAGCCATGCTGGTTGCACTGAGGCAAAGTTGATGGCCAAACTGAATACTGCCTTGAGTGGAATGTATTGCAAAATACAGGGGCATGTAAAATATATGGATGCAGAAGATGTTGGGAGAGCTAAGTGAGAGGCGAACTGAGGATTAATACATTAAAAAAAAGCTGCAAAGAAATTCATAACACTGAAAATTTATTGAGCACATACTATGCATTAAGCATATCATTTATATCATTTACCAAATTAGAGTAAGCCTGCAACCCACCACCCACCACCAATTATCGTACTTACACAAGGACAAAGGAGAAATGGGCAATGATCAATGAGAGGAGGCAATAACTGGCCAAGTGGAAGAGCAGAAGCCAGGTCTGTGCAAATACCTGTAAGGGGGTCTTCATTCCCAGCTTAAGCCTCAGTGTTCCCTGAGTATTTACTAGGCCAGAATGGATTAGAAAGTATCATGGGCAAAATTAGAAAAACTCAACAGAAGATGGGAACTCATATCTGGGAGTGTGTGAAGATTTTGAATTCCTAATAATGAGTTTGGGGTGATATAGTAGCTAGTACAAATATGTGTAAAGAAAGTGGTGTAGAAATTGGGATCCAAAATTGGAACAGATATTGATGAGAGACATAATGACAGTGTGACAAAGAAACAGGCATCTCACAAGGGAAGAAAATAGAAAGAAAGAACAACATTGCAAGGGCTCAGCACTGAGAATATAATTTGCGTGGGGAGGAGAAAGAAAGGGAATGAGTAAACCAGAGAGCTTGTAAAAATAAGAAAAGAACAAATGTTGTATAGTTTCATAAATACCAAAAAAAGTACAGAAATATGGCCAACACTGTCAAGCACAATTAGGACTGAAGAAGGACAACAAGAATTGCCAGTTTAATTATCATTTTGGAGTAATAGCATCTGTGTGATACATTTGGATATGTTTTTCTAAATATATCTACATAGCAACAACTCAGTCTCCTACTACATTAATTCACTCTATTTCTCAGGGAGTCATTTCCATGATGTATTTCTCTAATGGCTGTATCATCCAACATATTGTAGATGTTTTGGCAAATTTAGTTTTGGTTTAATTATACAATTAAGATATATCCTGACAGTAATATACTGACTTCATATAAAATCTATATTTTCTTACACAGTATAAATAATTGCCTAAGTGATAGCATTGCACAATTAAAAAAACGTTTAAAAATGTTATGTCATTTTACCTTAAAATCACATTTTCACTATCTTAATGCTTGAAATTTATTAGGACAAATTACCCACAGAGTATCTAGCATCAGAGAATTTTCATTGAAAATCTGTTTGCAATTAAAATTAAAAACAATTTTTTGGCCCTATACTATTTTAAAATATATGAAAATATAGTTTAAATAAATACTTTGACTTTTTTTTTGTCTTTTTATGGATACACCCGTGGCATATGGAGGTTTCCAGGCAAGGGGTCAAAGCAGAGCTGTAGCTGCTGGCTTACACAACAGCCACAGAAACACAGGATCCAAGCTTGCGCCTGTGACCTACACTGCAACTCAAGGCAACGCAGGATCCTTAACCCACTGAGCTAGACCAGGGATCAAACCTGTGAGTTCATGGATGCTAGTCAGATTTGTTTCTGCTGAACCACAACAGGAACACCAGTACTTTGATTTTTGTAGTCATTAAGAGAATCTAGGACAGCGACCATTTTTTTGAGCATGTATTGTATACCAGTTCTCTACACATAATCCTCATTTTAATCCTCACAAAACTCCACTGAGGTATATAATATTGTTATCTGCATTACAGAGAAGGAATATAAGGCTCAGAAAAGTGATGATTTGCTCAAGGATTTGGAACAAGAAAGTGGTAGAGGAGTTTCCACTATGTCTCAGTGGGTTAAGAACCCAACATAGTGTCTATGAGAATGCAGGTTAGATCCCTAGCCTCACTCAATGTGTTAAGGATCTGGCGTGCCACAAGCTATGGTGTAGATGTGGCTCGGATCCAGTGTTGCTGTGACTGTAGTGTAGGCCTAGCTACAGCTCAAATTTGACCCCTAGGCCAGGAACTTCTATATACTTTAAGTGAGGCCATAAAAATAGAGAAGAAAAGAAAAGAAAGGAAAAGAAAAGAAAAGATCAGAGTTCAAATTCAGGCTCCCTGTTAAGAGTTGTATTCTTTACCACTCCAGATGATAAAATGTCAGATGAAAAGGTGAGCTGGCCTTTTAATTATTCTTTCAGAATGTTTAGGGAAAGAATAACCCTGAGTTATCATGTGGTATGTAATTGCAAAAATCTTGTTAGGTCCTCTAGAGAATAGGCTTGATTTGCCTCAGAGAGGGAAACATTAAGGAATTCATACTAAAGATCTGGAAACCAAAGACTTCTTCAGAGTAGCTGCCCTGCAGGGAAGCTAACCAGAAAATGAACTTTCTCTGCCTTCTACACTCCCTGTCAGAACCCTGCAACCCTGTGAATGACCCAAACCTTCAGTCTATTTCAACACTGAATTTAAGTACTTCTGATAAGCCTAAAGAATTTATAACAGACTAAAAAAAAAGTCAATAAAATAACTTCTCAAAAATATTTATGGAAAACAATGAGCCCCGTCTTTGCCCTTTATGACCAGAACTAATCTCTACAAATCTCCCGTGTACAATGACCTCACCTCACCCCTGGTCTTCTATTAATTCATCCTTATCATTGTCTTACTTCTTGATCCTGTGACCTACCCTGGTGTGGCATCAAACAGGCAAGGGAGATCTATAATAAGCATGAATAAATTAAGTGAATAAGTGCGTAATATCTAACAATATTAAATGACTTAGATATCTATATGGAAACTCATTTCTTTTAACTCCTAATAAAAGGAATATCTGTTTAGTTATTGAAAGTTTAGAAAGTTTAAAACCTCTTACAAGTCTACTCTATAATTTGTCTAACTGCTAAAACAAGTTAATTTCAAGACATAATTTTGGACTTAGAAACACATATACATGTGCAACAAACACATTCAAGTGCTTACTTAACTGAATGCATACATTAAAAATATTAAATTTCTGAAGAGTTTACTATCATCTTCATTTGCTGTACTTTTAAAGAAACAACACATTTTTTTAATGTTTCCATTATAGCTGGTTTACAGTTTTCTGTTAATTTTTCAACTGTACAGTGTGACCCCGTTACACATACATATATAGATTCATCACAAGTGATTAGACATAGTTCCAGGTGCTATACAGCAGGATCTCCTTGCTTTTCCATCCTGAAGGCAATAGTCTACAACTATTAACCTCAGACTCCCATCCCATCCCACTGCCTCCCCCACCCTCTTAGCAACCACAGTCTGTTCTCCAAGTCTGTGATTTTCGTTTCATTAGAAAGGTTCATTTGTGCAGTCTGTTAGATTCCAGATATAAGTGATGTAATATGGTATTTATCTTTCTCTTTCTGATTTACTTCACTCAGTATGAGAGTCTCTAGTTCCATCCATGTTGCTGCAAATGTCATTATTTTATTCTTTTTTATGGATGAGTAGTATTCCATTGTGTATATATACAACATCTTCCTAATCCAATCATCTGTCAATGGACATTTGGGTTGTTTCCATGTCTTGGCTATTGTGAATAGTGTTGCAATGAACATGCGAGTGCACGTGTCTTTTTCAAGGAAAGTTTTGTCTGGATATACACTGTATAAGGTATAGCTTATTTGAGCAATCCGATGACTATTTTTGTCAGCCTGTAATTTTTATAATTATAAGTAGTTGTGTATGACAACTTCACACATATATTTGCACATTTCTATCATCCTTTAATTTCTACATGTCATTAACTTGTTATTTTAAATGGACATTATTTACACTAACTGTTTTCAAGGAAGCATGTATTCACACCTTTACAAACAATGGACATTAATAGATCTTTTCAAACCTTTCCATATTCCCTTGTTTTTTCAATGAGATTTTAAAAGTCAAGGGAAGGAGGAGTTCCCTTCGTGGCTCGGTGGTTAACGAATCCGACTAAGAACCATGAGGTTGAGGGTTCGATCCCTGGCCTTGCTCAGTGGGTTAAGGATCCGGCGTTGCCAAGAGCTGTGGTGAAGGTCGCAGACGCGGCTCGGATCCCGCGTTGCTGTGGCTGTGGCGAAGGCCGGCAGCTACAGCTCCTGTTAGACCCCTAGCCTAGGAACCTCCATATGCCGCTGGTGCAGCTCTACATAAAGGCAAAAAGACCAAAGAAAAAAAAAATAAAATAAAATAAAAAAATAAGTAAAAGTCAAGGGAAGGAAAGAAATGAAACAATTGGCATCTCAAAACTAGAAATCAGAAGAATTTGTTACACTAACTTGAAATGTCTTTATAAGTCTTACTCATTTTTTATTAAAAACATCAAACTAATAAATGTTATTTTATAGAAAATGTGTCATCTCAGAATTTTGTTAAAGGGCATAAATCTAATAGTTTCTCACTTTAAAAGAACACAAGAATTTGCTGTGTTTACATCATTTTTTAAACGTTCACTTGGCTTTTATAAATATTTTTAATATACGTAAAATCAAAGCATCTAATCCTTGACATAAAAAGCAAAATTACATTCTAAATGTACACCTTTATTCATGAGCAAGCACTGTATTCCAGGTCTGCAAAAGTGAAATCAAGATGATCAAGTTGTCCAGTGGCTTTGGTGCAGGTACAGTACTTCCTGGGGTAGGATGCCCTTAAATGAAGGCAGATACAAACCTGCTCCAACTTTAGCAAAAGACATTGCAACAACTTCTCCCCTGAGTGTAACTGTTATTCTTTCAAAGCAAACACTAATGGAAAGTTCCAAGGAAAGAATTGCCAAGTGGAAAAATAAAAGAACCAAAAGCAAAGTAAGAGACAGGGCGTTTATTTATGATGCCTCAGACAGACTTCAATCATTCCTTCCTTCTGACTGTCACTGGGAAAGAACCCTGAACAAATCTGAAAAACTTCACGGCAGAAGCCAGTGCTGCTCCAGTGCCTATCCACTTTCCTGTAAAAATCGATCACCTGTTTCTGAATGACATATTATATATATCATATAAGTGCTTATGTATATTTTTGTATATATAATTAAGTTTATAA
The DNA here is from genome assembly GCA_004024745.2 of Catagonus wagneri. Classification (NCBI taxonomy): domain Eukaryota; kingdom Metazoa; phylum Chordata; class Mammalia; order Artiodactyla; family Tayassuidae; genus Catagonus; species Catagonus wagneri. The sequence goes on from PVHT020000079.1 coordinate 7,200,238, forward strand.
ACATGCAATATATACACATAAGCACATATATATAATAAAGTAAATATATATACATAAAACATACATGAAGATATTTATAAATGAATGTCCATATGTAAATAAATAGATATGTATTTGTTATTTAAAAAAAATTTTTTTTGACCACAACTGCAACACATGGAAGATGTGGAAGTTCCGGGACCTGGGATCGAACACTTGCCACAGTTGCAGCCTGTGATACAGCTGTGGCAATGCCAAATGCTTAATCTGCTGCACAATATGGAAACTTCCCATATGTATTTATTTATATGTACATATTTCCAACTTTATTGAGGAATAATTGACAAGTGTAACTGTATACATTAAAATATACAATGATAATTTGATATGCATATACTTGATTACTAAGATCAAGGTAATTAGTTCATCTAGCACCTCTCATACTTAATACTTTTCCTTTTTTTTGTTTTTTTGTAGTGAAAATGCTTATGATCTACCCTAGGCAAATTTCAAGCATATAATACCATATAATTAACTTCTGCTATGATAATAAACATTACAGCCTCAGAAATTTTATAACCAAAAGTGTGTACCCTTTGGACCTTCCCCTCAGGCCCTGGCATCCATTATTCTATTATATGTTTCTATGGAATTATGTTTGTTTGTTTTAGATTCTAAATATAAATGATACCAAAGTGATGTCTTTCCCTAATTGGCTTATTTCACTTGATATAATGCCCTCAGTGCCTTTCAGGTTTATCCAAATTGTTGTAAATAACATGATTTCCTTCTTTTTATGGTTGGGTGATATTTCAGTGAGAGAGAGAGAGAGAGTGTGTGTGTGTGTGTGTGTGTGTGTGTCACAGTTTCTTTATCCTTGCATCCATCAAAGGACATTTAAGTGTTTTCCATATCTTGACTATTGTGAATAATGCTGCAATGAACATGGGGTTGCAGATATCTATTTGATAGAGTCATTTCATTTCCTTTGGATATATACTCAGGAGTTGGATTGCTGTATTATACGATAGCTCAAGTCTTACTTTTTGCGAAACTGTCATACTCTTTTATATACTATTTATGCCAGCTTATATTCCCATCAGTAGCATGTGTTTCCTTTATTCTCTATTCTCACAACATGAGTTAACTATTGCCTTTTTGAAAATAGCCATTATAATAGACATGAGGTTGTATTATTGTAGTTTTGATTTGCATTTCTCTGAAATTAGTGATGTTGTGCACCTGTCTAGGTACCTATTGGCCATTTATTAAGTCTTCTTTGGAAAAATGGCTACTCAGATCCTTTGACCGTTTTTAAAGTGTATTTATTTGCTTTTAGTCTACTGAATTGCAGATGGCATTCTTTTATGTATATAAACCCTAAACATTCCATAGAAAAAATGGTTAAACTAATAAAAGAATTCATTAAAGTTTCAGGGTACAAAATTAACTTACAAAAATTAGTTGCATTTCTAAGCACTGTCAACAAATTACATTACAGAGAAATTATGAAAGCAGTCCCATTTACAATGACATCAGAACAATAAAATACTTAATAATGAATTTAAACAAAGATATGAAAGACCTATGCACTGAAAACCACAAGACATTGATAAAATACACTAAAAACATAAATCAATGTAAAGCTATCTCATCCTCATGGATCAGAAGAATTAATATTGTTAAAAAACTACCAAAAGTAATTTACAGATTCAGTGTAATCCCAATGGAAATGTCAATGGCATTTTCATAAAAGCAGAAAAAAAAACAAAATTTAGATATATTAATAGTAAAATACCCCAAATAGATGAAGGAACCTTAAGAGAGAAGAGCAAAGTTGGAGGCATCACACTTAATGATTTCAGACTAATTTGAAGTAACAGTTATCAAAACAGAATGACACTGACATCAAAATAGGCACAGAGACCAGTGGAACAAAATAGAGACCCCCAAAAAACAAATCCACGCACAGGTTGTCAACTAATTTTTGACCAGGGTGCCAATAATATACAATAGGGAAAGAATAGTCTCTTCAGTAAATGATGTTGTGAAAACTTTATATTCACATGCAAAAGAATAAAATTGTACTTCTGGCTTACACCACTCACAAATAATAACTCAAAATGGATTAAAGACTTAAACGTAATACCTGAAAAACCTAGAAGAAAACATAGGGTAAAGCTCCTTGAAATTGAGTTTGGTAATGATTTTTTGAATTAGACACCAAAATCACAGGCAATAATTACTAAAATAAAGGTGTGTCAGTAAAAATTTTTGCATAGCAAAATAATTGCTAAAAACGATGTGGGACTAAAAAACTTTTGCACAGCAAAAGAAATAATCAATAAATTGATAAGGCAAACTACAGACTGGGAGAAAATATTTGCAACAATCTATCTGATAAAGTATTTATATACAAAATACATCATATATTTTTATATATATTTATAATATTTATAATTATTTTATATGTATTTACATATATTTTAGTTATACGTGCATATGGTTATACACTTATCTGGGTGTATATCATATTTCAATTAAAATATTATTCAAAATAAGAATGAATCCAGAATATTATCTAAAATAAATCTGATGATCATTACATACATATCTCACAGATACTGCAGGTTTAGCTCTAAACCACTGCGGTAAAGTGAATAGAGCAATAAAGTAAATCACACAATTTTTAAAGTTTCCCAATGCATGTAGAAGTTATGTTTACACTAGACTGTAGTCTATTAAGTGTGCAATAAATAGCATAGTGTCTAAAAAATATACATACCTTGATTTAAAAACTACGTATTGCTACAAAAATGCTAACCATCACGTGAACCTCAGTGAGTCGTAATATTTTTACTGGTGGAGGGTCTTGCCTCAGTATTGATGGCTGCTGACTGATCAAAGTAATGATTGCTGAAGATTGGGGTGACTGTGAAATTTCTTAATAAGACAATGAAGTTTGCCACAGAGATTGACTTTTCCTTTCAGGAACAATTTCTCTGTAGCTTACTATGCTGTTTGATAGCATTTTGCCCACACTAGAATGTCTTTAAGAATTGGAATCTGGAGTTCCCGTCGTGGCGCAGTGGTTAACGAATCCGACTAGGAACCATGAGGTTGCGGGTTCGATCCCTGCCCTTGCTCAGTGGGTTAACGGTCCGGCGTTGCCGTGAGCTGTGGTGTAGGTTGCAGACGCGGCTTGGATCCTGCGTTGCTGTGGCTGCGGCGCAGGCCAGTGGCCACAGCTCCGATTAGACCCCTA
>PVHT020000079.1:7220866-7248870 GCA_004024745.2 Catagonus wagneri
TTGATATAGGAGTCTATATACAAATGAGATTGTTTTAAGTTGTTGGTTTCTTAACTGCACGTGCATCTCCAGTGACCTGCATTTGTGCTCTCTTCTCACGATTTCTGATTTTGGTAGCATAGTTGTGCATGGATGATTTAGTATCTTTATTGTATATATGCCTTTACTGGTGAGCCTTGTCATTTGTGGTGCTTTTGTTTCTGGATGTGGCCTTTTCTTTTCTGCCTAGAGAAGTTCCTGGTTTAGTGTTGCATAAATTTCTTAGGTTTTGCTTATCTGTAAAGGTTCTGATCGCTCCTTCAAATCTGAATGTGAGCCTTGCAGGGTAAAGCAATCTTGGTTGGAAGTTTTTCCCTTTCATCACATTAGGTATATCATGCCAAACCCTTCTGGCCTGCAGAGTTTCAGATGAGAAATCTGCTGATAACCTTATTGGGGTTCCCTTGTATGTCATTTCTGTCTTTCCCCTAGCTGCTTTCAAAATTTTCTCTTTGTCTTTAATTTTGGTCATTTTGATTAATATGTGTCTCGGGGTGTTCCTCCTTGAGTTTATTTTATATGGTACTCGTTGCGCTTCCTGAATTTGAGTGAGTGATTCCCTTCCCATATTAGGGAAGTTTTCGGCTATTATCTCCTCGAATATATTTTCTGTCCCCCTCTCTCTCTCTTCTCCCTCTGGCACCCCTATAACACGGATATTGGTGCATTTAACAGTATCCCAGAGTTCTCTGAGACTCAGCTCATTTCTTAAATCTTTTCTCTTTTCTCTTCTGCACTAGTGATTTCCACTAATCTGTCCTCCACCTTGCTGATTCGTTCTTCTGCCTCCTGTATTCTATTGTTGGCTGCTTCTAATGAGTTTTTTATTTCAGTTATTGTATTTTGCATCTCTTCTTGTTTAATTTTTACATCTTGTATTTCTCTCCTCAGTGTTTCCCGTAAATGATCAATCTTTGCCTCCAGTTTATTTCCAATGTCTTGCATCCTCTTCAGCATCAACAGTCTAAAGTCTCTTTCTGAGAGGCTGGTAATCTCATCATCACTGAGCTGTTTTTCTGGGCTTTTCTCTTTCTCCCTTATCTGAGTTAGAGTTTTCTGTCTTTTCATTTTTATAGGTTTTTGGTGTGGTGACCTTTTTGCCATCAATAGAGTGGTAGCCTCTCTTAGTTCAGGTGTTTGCTTCCCCTATGACTAAAGCTGGTATGGGCGGGGCTTGCTGTAGGGTTCCTGATGGGAGGGACTGACGCCTGCCCCCTGGTAAGTGGGGTTGATTCCTAGCCCGCTGATGGGTGGGGTTTTGTCTCTGGATGAGATTAGAGGCTGGCTGTGTGCCTGAGGGGTCTTTAGGCAGCCTTTTTAGTGATGGGTGGGGCTGTGATCCCACCTGGATTATTGTTTGGCCTGGGGCTTCTCAGTGCTGATGGGAGGGACCAGATTTTCCCAGAAATGGCCACCTCCAGGGAAATGCAGGCTAATGAATGTTCCTGAGAGCTTCACCTCCAATGTCCTTCCCCCACAACAACAACAGTCACCCCTATTTTCCCAGGAGATCCTCCAAGAATTGCAGTCAGGTTCCACCCTGATTCCTATGGAGACCGCTTTGCCCTGGGACCCAGTGCACGTGAAAGTCTGTGTGTGCCTTTCAAGGATGGGGTCTCTGTTTCCCCCAGTCCTATGGAGCTCCTGTGCACAAGCCCCACTGGCCTTCAATGCCAGATGCTCTGGGGGCTCTTTCTCCCTGTGCCCAATCCCCAGGCGTGGGGTTTTGACGTGGGGCTCAGAACTCTCAGTCCTGTAGCTGAGTCTCTGTGATGCAGTTACTTTCCAGTCTGTGGGGCTTCCCACCCAGGAGGTATGGGGTTGTTTCTATCACATAATTGCCCCTCCTACCTCTTGATGTGGTCTCCTCTTTGTCTTCTGGAGTAGAATATCTTTTTTGGAAGTTTACAGTCCATTTGGTTGAAGGCTGCTTGGCATTTGGTTGTAGTTTTGCTGTTTTTTGGGAGAGAAGTTGAGCTCCAGTCTTTCTATTCTGCCATCTTAATCCAATCTCCAAAAATATATAGTCTTATACCTACTCAACTCAATATTCTGTAATAACTTATAAGGGAATTCAACTCAAATTTCTGTAATAACCTATATGGAGAAATAGTCTGAAAAAGAATGGATATTTGTATAACCGAATCACTTTGCTGTACACCTGAAACCATCACAACCTTTTAAATCAACTATACTCAAATTTAAATATATATATATATATATATATATATATATATACACACACACACACACACACACACACACACACACATATGTGTGTGTGTGTGTGTGTGTGTATTCTTTTCATCTACCAATTATGCTCCCTGGTATTTACCCAAACAAGTTAAGAACATGTCTGTACAAAAACCACCACATGGGTAATTACAGCAGTTTTCTTCAAAATTATCAGAACTTGGAAGCAACCAAAATGTCCTACAGTAGGTGATGGGTAAATAAACTGTTTTAATCCAGACAATGCAATGTTATTCAATATTACAAAGAAATGAGCTGTCAAGCCATGAGAAGAAATGGAGGAACTTTAAATACGATTACTAAGTGAAAAAAAAGGCCAATCTGTGTATGTACAAAGCTACATACTATGTTATTCCAACTCTATGACATTCTGGAAAAGGTGAAATTATGGAGACAATAAAAAGATCAGCATTTGCCACAGATGAAGGCAATAGGTTGGGGGATGAGTAGCCAGAATACAGAGAATGTTTAGGGCAGTTGTAACTGTTCTGCAGGGTATTCTAATGGTGAATGTATGTTACTATATATTTGTCCAAATCCATTGAACACACAACACCAAAAGTGAACTTTAAATTATAGACTTTGATTGATTAATGCTGGTTCATGTAGATTCATCCTTGGTAAAAAATGTACAGTTCTGGTGAATGAGATTAATAATGGCAGAGGCTATCCATGTGCATGGGAACAGGGAGTATCTGGGAAATTTCTATACTTTCCTCTCAATTTTATTAAAAATCTAAAACTACTCTATACAAATAAAGTCTATCAGAATATAATACTCCTAAGAGTTTTTAGGGATAAAAAATTCTGGAGAAATAATATGTGAAGTATCATATCAGAGGAGACATGCTTCCTCCTCGGCCCTGTAACATCTTCCCTACTGACTCTCACTTTCATCTGTTGACCACATTTCTTCTTTATCAAGAAAATTGAAGCAGTCAGAGAAAACTTTTATAGACTACCTTTACAGTATCTACCAATTTTTACTTCTGTGCCCATACACCTTGCCTTCCTCCTGTTTTGAAAGGATGAGCTGAATACACTCTTGGCCATGGCTGTTTCCTCACTTGCGCAATAGCTCCGTAACATCTTGCCTGCAGAGGAACACTATTGGGAATTTTCTCCTCATTCCCTTGTCAATTTTTCCATTTATAATTATCAGCACAAAAAATTATATTATTCCTCTCATCATAAAAAATTATCCCTTTACCTTACTTTTCCCTCCTGGACAGCCCCTCTCCACCCATCAGAATAAAATTTCTTGAGACATTTTCTCTATACCTACAGTCCTTTATTTGTCTTTCTCCATTTTCTCATGTGTTCACTATTTTCAGATTTTACCTCACAATCCTCTGAAAGTCTCATTAATAGTCCCAATGGCTGTCTCTTTAAGTCTTTAGGACACTAGAAGAGTTTGATTTTTTTCCTACCCTCTTTTGCAGATATTTCTTGCCATGTCTCCAGCCTGTAAGTGTTGCATACCCCAGGGCTTATTCCTTGGATGAATTTTCTAATCTCTATTCCCTCTTTATATGATCTGATTTAACAGTATATCTTTATGCTCAAATGTATATTCCCAATCATATCTTTCTCATGAATGCCAGGCATATATACCCTTATTAGTTTCCTATTGCTGCTGTAACAAATTACCACAAACAAGTTTAAAACAATACAGGTTTATTTGCATATAGTTCTGACAGTCACAAATCTAACATCATCGTTTCAGTAGATGTGCCTTCCCTCTGAAGGCGTTAGCAAAGAGTAGATTTGTCCTTTGCCTTTTCAGTGTTTAGAGTCTGCCTGCATTCCTTAGCTTAGAGCCACATCTTTGTATTACTCCCATATTGTTTCCATCATTACATCTCCCACTAACGATTCTAATCTCCTGACTCCCTCCTATAAGTAAGTACAAGAGAAGAACTCTTGTTCTTATTTTGGGCTCACGTGAAAAATCCAGCATAATCCCTCCACCTCAAGATTCTTAGTCCCATATATGAAGTCCTTTCTGCTGCCTACAGTAACATTCACAGTTCCTAAGGATTAGGACATGAATATCTTTGGAAAGATATTACCCAGACTTTCATAATATCTACCTGCCTATTAAAGCCTCTGTTTGAATGTCACCCAAACATAAAATGACCTTAACTGAGCTTCTGAGGTTCCCTTACAAACCAGCTCTCCTGTTAACAGCAGTTCCATTTTTAAAATTGTTTTTATCAAAATAGTTGGTATCATCTTTGATTCATCTGTTTCTCTAAAGATCCCCAATCTAATCTTTCAACAACCAAATATTGTTGATTCTGTGTTCAAAGTTCAGAGTTCTATCACTTCTTATCACCTCCAGTGTCACTAACTGGGACCACTCCACTTTTATCTCCTATCTATATTATCACAGTAGTTTCACTTCTGGTGCCTTGAAAGCTGTTCTCAATACAATAGGCAGAATGAAGATGTTAAAACTGATCCCAAATTATGTTGCTTTTCGACTCAAATCTCTTGAATGTGTTGCCATATCATTTGTAATAAAAGGCAGAACTATTTCCATGCATGTGCCCTGGTCCCCCACTGCACCCCTGGAATATCTCTAACCTCATGTCCAGCTTCACTCTACCTCGCTTACTCTGATCTAGTCACACTTAAACTTGCCAAGTCTGATTCTTCCTTGCAACTCTGCATTTTCTCCCTATGAAAATGTTCTTCTTGATAGTCTCTCATAACCTTCTCCCTTACTTCCTTCAGGGTTTTACACAAATGTAATTTCTCAATAAGGCCTTTCCACGCCTTCCTATTATAAATATGAATTGCTCTCACACCCAACATTCTCACTTTAATTTTTTATCTTTAGTAATTGTTACTATCAGTGTACTAGATATTTCACTTATGTTGTTTATGCCCTGCCTCCTCCACAGGAATATAAGATCCATGAGAGCAGAGATGTCTGTGTATGTGGTCAAATGCTGTATGCCCAATGCAGAAACAGTGCTTGAATACTAAGGGCTCTGTTAATATTTTTGAATTAACAAAAAGTATAAAGTTATTCAAAAATAATTTTCTATGTGTTGTCTTTAATTGCAGTGTTTTAAACCTATTAATTGTAAGCTGCTAAATTGTTTAGAAAGACCGCATATATAGAAGTGACACAATATTCCTGATTTGGACCAGCAACACCTAGTCTAAATCACTGTTGTATTTCTAAAAGCCTTAAAGAATTTCTGTCTCATAGCAAGTGCCATCAGGTGCCATATATGGATATTTCTCCAACAATGAAATTATAGCCTGTGAAAATACTACATATACACACTTGTTTTTTGTTATAATGGACTAAACTTATTCGTGATACTAAATTTATTACAATCCAAAAATACAACCATATCACAAAATAAAACCCTAGAATTACTAGTGTAGCTATTGTTTTAGGGGTGGGACTAGGGTGATGTGATTGAGGCAGTTATTAATTTTTCCTTTCACCTCAGGTTCCAATATGGCTTGGCAATAAGTCTGTCTTTATTTGAACTTTAATATTTTGTTCATCATTCATTTTTGTATTACTTTTTCTTTTAAAAATATTTTGTTAAATATTATTTATATTGGTTACTGAGTTTTTTGCTAATTCCTTAGCTTATGTTCCTGAGACAGGTACCTTACTTTCCTCACTGTAAGCCATCATTGTTTCATACAAGCTCTACTGCAAGAGAATAGATTGATATTAAAAATAGTTCCTACGTGCCCTTGCTTGCTTTGCATATTCCAGCAAACAAAACTAGAGCTCCCTATCCTACAAACCAGGATGTTTTCAGCCTTCACCACAAAATCTGAACCCATACTTAGCACACATACAGGAGGCTATGCCCTTGAAATCATTAGCAAGTGTTTCAGAATTGAAAATCATATTACTCTTTTAAAAAAATATACTTCAAACCTGGCTTTAATTCATGAGAAAATATGTACAAAAAGCAACCATTTTAAGTATAACATTGAATATGGAAGTTAAGAATCCTTGTAGATACCCAAGAGAGTACACTGAAAGCTATTAGAAAAATTAAGAATTCAGTATAGTAGCCACATGAAAAATACAGAATTCAACAGCTTTTCTTCAGACCAGTACAAAGCAGTTGGATAATATAGCAGGAAAAATGAATACAATAAAATTTAAATCAGATATTTAATATAAGAACAGAAAAAAATGAAGCTTCATTACTAACTTGGACTGGAATAGAAAATTTTATAAATTTAAATTCTTACAGTAATTCACCAGTTTAGACTAATGCCAAATAAGGACCCGATGGTGCTTTTAAACCTTGAGGTTATTTGATTTCCAGAATGGCAAAGTAAAGACCTCTGAAAATCCACTTCTCCATTAAAGCAACCATACTCTGGCAAAAATGTTAAAATCAACTTTTTCTGAACTCAGGACATTAACTAAAGGGTTGAACAATGTGAGTTGTGTTTATACAAGAAAAACAGTTGAATCTCTGAAAGAAAAGTCTGATTTTTGGAATTTTAACTTGTTATCTGAGTCCTCTGTTCTCAGCTCTGTAATAACCTTAAAAATTATCTTACAAAACTGCTATTAAAACCAGCAGTTTGGAGCAGAATGACTTAGGAGTTCACCAAAATCCCATCCACAGAGATCTGTCACTATCTTATCTATCTGGCAGCTTGCCAAAAAACACAGTCCTTGGGGTTTTGTCTGTATTTGGCTTTAATGAAAGCTCTTACTTTGAGTTAGGAGCCGTATCCTATGAGCATTTGTCAAAGACAATTAGTAGCATTTGTTTAACTTTGCATCTGCTGAATTCACTGGAGTTAAAAAGAAGCTGACCAAAAAACAAAAAACTAGAGAGCGAGATGTTCATTTGGAGCTTTGAAAAACTAAGACCTAGGCAAGAAATCTAAAGACACATGATCAGGGCTATGCATATATCATGAAAAGAACTGAAAGTGTCCTAGTCTCTGACCTCTGACTGACCTTGAGAGTCGGTAAGCAGGAAGTAAAGGATAATGCTGAATGGTAAATTGCTTGTCCTAGCATGGTTATTAAGCCACAACACACACACACACACACACAGTTCCTCAGCAAAGAATGTGAGAATTGTTTGAAAGAAGCATTTAAAGAAATTTCTGTCCAATCTTTGACCACTAAACAAATCAAGCATAGATTTCAGTGACCACATATGACAATTCAGACTGTATATAATTAATCCAAGAAAAACACTAAACTAACAGCAACAACAATAACAACAGAAAACCCTGTGAGGGAGGAGATGTGGTTTCCAGAGTCATCGCTTTTTCTTTCCTTTCCTTTTTCTTTTCTTTCATTTTCTTTCTCTCTCTCTCTCTCTCTCTCTCTCTCTCTCTTCCTTCCTTTCTTCCTTTCTTCTTTCTTTGCTTTCTAGGGCTGCACCCCTGGCATATAGAAGTTCCCAGGCTCAGGGTCAAATCGGAGGTACAGGTGCTGGCCTATGCTACAGCCACAGCAATGCAGGGTCTGAGATTAGGCCATAGCTCACAGCAACACCGGACTCCTGACCCAGTGAATAAGGCCGGGGATCCAGTGCGCAACCTCATGGATACTAGTCAGATTCATTTCGACTGTGCCACAATAGGAACTTCCCTTTCTTTCTTTTGCAGCTTTATTGGCATATAATTAATATATAAAACACTGAATGTATTTAATGTATACAAATTTGAGTTTGAGTATATGCATAGAACCATGAAACTATCACCACAGTCAAGATAATAAATATATCCATTATCTCAAAAATTTTTCTTCAAAAATTTCCTCATACATCTTTGTTTTGTTTTGCAGTAAGAACATTTAAGATAACAAAAATTTTAGGTGCACAGTAAAGTATTCTTAATTACAGGTACTATGTTGTACAGTAGAGCTCTAAAAATCATCAGTCCTGCCTAGCTGAAACTTTATACTCATTGAACAGCTCCCCATTTCTCCACTCCCTGGGCAGAATTTCCTTCTTTTTATATAAGATTTCATTGTGTGTATATACTACATTTTCTTTATCCATTCATCCATAGATGAACATTTAGAATTACTTTCATAGCTTGGCTACTGTGAATGATATTATGTTATTTAAAGTGTCTAGTTTAGGAGTTCCCGTCGTGGTGCAGTGATTAACGAATCCGACTAGGAACCATGAGGTTGTGGGTTCGATCCCTGGCCGTATTCAGTGGGTTAATGAGTCGGCATTGCCATGAGCTGTGGTGTAGGTCACAGACGCTGCTCAGATCCTGTGTTGCTGTGGCTGCAGCGTAGGCCGGTGGCTACAGCTCCGATTAGACCCCTAGCCTGGGAACCTCCACATGCCATGGTGTGGCCCTAAAATGACAAAAGGCAAATAAATAAATAAATAATAAAGTGTCTAGTTTACCAAAAAATTATGAAATACTCAAATAAGCAAGAAAGTATGAAGAAACAGACAGAAAAAGAAGTCAACATAAAAAGTCCCTAAGGCAGCCCATATGTTGAAATTGCTGGACAGAAACTTTAATCAACTATTATAAATATATTCAAAGAGCTAAAGAAATCCTATCTAAGGAAGTAAGAAAAATGTATAATGATGTTGATCATTGGATTTAGGGCCCAGCCTAACCTAGTATAAGTTCTTCTTAACTAATTACAAAAACAAAAATTATTTTTTCCAAATCAACTCACATTCTGATATTCTATATGGACCAAATTTTGGAGGTGCCCTACTCAAACTAGTAGAGAGGTCAAATAAGGTTTTCCAGCCTAAGTAACAGAAAAAATATAATAAAGAAAAATGATTAGAGCCTTAAAGACTTGTGGAACATTATCAAATATAAAAATCTAGTGGGAGTCCACTAAAGAGTAGAGAACGAAAGGGGCAGAAAGACTTTGAAGAAATAATGGTCCATAACTTCCCAAATGTAGTGAGAAACATAAATTTGCATATCTAAGAAGCTCAATGACTTCCTATTAGTATAAATTTGGCATAAATATCTAGAAACATCATTGGTAAAATTTTGAAAGCCAAACTAAAAAGAATCTTAGAAGCAGTAAGAAGAAAGTGACTCAAGTACAAAGGATCCTCAAAGAGATTAAAAGCTTATTTCTCATTAGAAACCATATAACTCAGCAGGCAATGGATGGCACAAAGTGCTAAATGAAAAATATTGTTAATATCATTAGCTCAGCTGCCTTGCAAGAAATAGTTAATGGAATCTTTTTGTTTGAAATAGAAGGACACCAGACAGTATTGTATGTGAAGAAATAGAGTACTGATAATGGTAACTACATAGGTAAATATGGAAGAAATATAAATATGTTTTTGTTGGTAATTCTTTTTTTGATTTCTCCTTCATTTTTGAAGGATAGTTTTGCTGGATATAGGTTTCTTGGTTAACAGTTTTTGGTAGTGCTTTCATGGTATTTGCATCCCTAGAAATGCATATACTTTTGTTCTTTAAGTGGATACAACATTTGTCTCTGAATTTGGTAAGAAGAAAACAAAGGAAACATACAAAAATTACATGTAATATTTCCTACACACTAAACACTGTTAACTTGTTTAGCTTTTGTTCTAAGAATCATTTAGAAATTCCTCTATGGACCAGTGCTTGGTTAATTTTTCGTAGGTTGGTTGTGTGATTCGAGGAGAATATGGTTTATTATCAGATCATTTTTCTAAGCACAGGGTCAGAAAAACGATTGCTCCTTCCTAAAAAATCATTTTATATGTATTTTACTAAGTGAAAGGAGAATAAAAAATTTACAAAACTCCTTTGAAAACAATCTTTCAAAATAAGTTGAGCCCATAATATGCAACTGAAATAAATTTGGATAATAGATCAGTAAGTTTAATGTATTTTGGAGCCTCAAACAACCACTTTGTTTTTAAAATCTCTATGGTAAAATTAACAGGGAGATAGGCATTCTTTCCCATGTACCTTTTGAAATTATTCCAGAATTATTCAGTTTAATTAGACACTCCTCTGCAGTTATACTGTGTTAAAGGCCCAATATGTTAAATTTTCCTTTGCTCTTTTATTTTTTTAAACAAATATCTTTCAGCCAGATTTTAATCTATCCATTACATATTTTATTCCTCTTCTCTAGGCAATTTAAGAAAATTATCTGGTGAGTTAAGCCAAAGTAAGTCCTTAAAATAGACTCAATCTTATTTATACAGGTTTCTTTGTCCATTTGACTCAACAGCAGGTCACATGTGCCACTAAAGATGACTTCCTATTCACTGTCGGTCATCACAATATTGGTAGAGCTGTTAACAAGTAAAATGAGAAATGAAACCCCCAAAATTTTGTTTTAATTTAACTTTTAATAATGATTCCATGTTTATTTAAAACACATTTGTTTAAAAAAAATTAAGTCACTTCTGCAGTAGATATATTTTCCAATATACATTTCAGAAGAGCTGATTCATTTTGTTTATAATATTTATATTTTTACCATGCTACTTCTGAAAGAAAATAAAATGATAAACCAATTTTGAGTACTGAAATCTTCCAGTAAGTTGTTTTCCCTAAATTTTAACTAGTCTGATACCACTAGAGGGCAAGCTTTACATTATAATGAAACAGGAATTCACTTACATGTCTTTTGTAAATATACACATTTAAAATATTTAAAAATTACTCTTTTAAGAGTAGAATTTTGCCATAGTGTAACTAACCCCTCTTTCTTTGAGAACTAAATTAAGCTAGAATATTTATTTTATAAATATTCCTTAATTGAGCTACTCAAGTTCAATAACCTTTAAATATTTGGAATGACAAATGCTTTTAGAATCAGTGTTAGATGAAGCACTTGCAACTCTATATCTTCATAAAAGTATGTTCAGTGCCAAATAAATACTATTTTCTAATGGTTATTTCACAAATAAGTTCATGACTGAGTTAATCTTTGTGCTCCATTGGTCCTTTCCCCCGGATAAGACAAAAAGAATTCAGTCTGAAGTACTAGCAAATGGGGTTAAGTCAAAATCTGTGTGTGGCACAAAAAGCCTTTGCAATCGTTTATTCATTCGTAGGTCACATCATAAAATGCATGTGTGTTATATGGCATAAAATTTCTACTTCACTATGAAAATCTTTCAGTGAGCTGAACTGACAGTCAAAATAATCTTTGCACATGTACGTATATATCTACCAACCTGTATTAACATATATCCTCTAGTTCCTTCTCAGTTCCTTGGGTATGCTCTCTTGTTCAAGAGAAACAGATCACTGGAAGGATCACATTGGATATACTCTATTTGATCATTGGGAACAGTTATTGACCCCTTAGTTTAACTCACATAACTTGCTCAAAGGCACACAGTTTATGATTGGTCAAGCTTAGATACATACTACTGATACCTGCCACCTTTAAAAAAGATTTATTTTTTCAAGTAAATGTCCAAGGTGCAAATAACTACTAACAAATAAATGCAAAATACTTGAATCGTTAGATTATAGTCTGAGGAGGGATTACTACAGATGAAGGAATGGCCCAGCTATAACCAAGTTACGATTTGAACCTACAAACCCCCTGGTAACTTGAGAAATATTAGATACACCTACCTAAGTCTAAGCACTCTTTAATTTTTTAAGTGCAATTATGCTATATGTGCTAGATAAATGAAATGTATACAAATTCAAGATTGTCAGTTTATTTTGTATAAGTAATTATATTTTCTTTTCATTAAACTTAAATATAGGTGATCCATGGTGGTAGCCTAATTGCATTGAGAGTCCCCATTAATGGCTTCCCTGAATCCATGTCATTGGCAATTTGATTGTGCAAATGCTGTGTTAACATGCAAGGCTGGCCTCTGTGCATGTAGGTTTATGATAGACTCATGTAAGATGAGACATTTGAAAGACAGCCAGCAACAAACTCTAGAAAAAGAACCATCTAACTGACTCTCAGTCCAGCATAGACCGCTGAGGAAGGTTAGCTGTGACTAGCTGAGAGGCAGAGTAATTATCACCCAAGCATATCCACGTTGCCATTCCTAAGACCTGTGAATAGGTGTGTGATGCCTAAATGACAAAGGGGATGTTGCAGATGTGAATAAATTAAGAATCTTAAAATGGGGGAGATTTGGAGTTCCCATTGTGGCTCAGAGGAAACTAATCTGACCAGCATCCATGAGGATGCAGGTTCCATCCCTAGCCTCTCTCAGTGGGTTAGGGATCTGGCATTGCCATGAACTGTGGTGTAGGTTGCAGATGTGGCTCGGATCTGGCATTGCTGTGGTTGTGGTATAGGCCAGTGGCAACAGCTCTGATTAGACTCCTAGCCTGGGAACTTCCATATGCTGCAGGTGCAGCCCTAAAAAGACAAAAAAAAAAAAAAAAAAAAAGGAAATTTAAATAGGAGAGATCGTACTGGATTCTCTGGGTGGGTCTAATGTAATCAGAAGGGTTTTTAGAAGAGATAGGCAGGAAGGTCACGGAAGGAGATGAGAGAGAAACATTTGGTGATACTATACTGCTGCTTTGAAGGTAGAAGGGACCATGAACCCAAGAACATGGATGGTGTCTACAAGCTAGAGAAGGGAAGAGAATGGATGCCCCCCAGAGCTTTTGGGAGGAAGAAAGCTCCACTCACACCTTACATTTTATCCTTCTTAGACCCATTTCACACTTCTGGTCACTAGAACTATAAAATAATAAATCTGTGTTGTTTGAAGCTACTGAATTTGTGGTAATTTGTTACAGCAACTCTAAGGAACTAGTACATCAGCCTAAAGCACAGCCTACAGATTGAGTTAAATAAGTAGTTGTTTGGATTTGAATTCTAAGTTTGAGGTGTGTTATTATCTCATTGCTTACAGACATGGTCTTTGAAGTAGAGATTTAGTTTTTTCTGTAGAAAAATATCCCAACATTTTTAAATGTGAGGTACATGTTTGAAACCAAATACTGATAAAATATTTGCAGTGCAGGCAATGAGGAATAAAAGGAGAAAGAAAAGGAGAACAAGCTATATTACCAGCATTTCTCTTTGCAAATGCTTTTCAAAATGGACACACTATCTCAATTCATTCATAAACAACCATACAGAATGAATAATGTTGCTGTTGCCTTAAAAAAGAAAAACCTAAAATATAGATATAATGTAAGTTCTCTAGTTAAAAATAAGAGATCTTGGAACTAGATATGAGTCATCTTAACACTGAAATTTATTACTCTCTAAATCTTAGTAGTAAGAAAAATGTAATAATATGACTATAAAAGTCACATCATAAAACTAAGAGTTTTTACAGTCCGTATATAGTGTTATAGTAAACCTGTGACCTAAGAGATTCATATGAAATTGTATGCTTCAGCAGAATGCGTTTTCAGATGAATGCTTGCCTCTTCAGAAATAATGTAATGATCAGGCAGTAGTAGGAACAGTAAAATATTATATCCACTTTGCTTTGAATGTCTATGTAAATAGTACTGAATATTAGAAAAATTTAATGTTTTAACAAAAAAATTATGATTTTAATAACTTTCCTAAGGACCTTAGGGCTAATAGTTTATTTCAAGTCTTTTCTAAAGATATTTTCATCAGAAATATCAATTCCAAGCATGAAAAGAGAAATACTAAGGTATACAGTAAAGCACCACTAAAGAAAATTTTACCTAGTTCTTACTGTTTAATATATATGGCCTCCCAATTGGAATAATTACATAACACAGATGAGTATTGCAAAACACAAAAAATTGCATTTCTTTATCTTTTCACAAAGTACTTCCCCCTTTAATAAATGTCAGTTCTAGCAGTTCCTATTGTGACATAGTGGAAATGAATCTGACTAGTACCCATGAGGATGTGGGTAAAGATCCAGGTTTAATCCCTGGCTTCATTCACGCTCAGTGGGTCAGGTATCCGGCGTTGCTGTGAGCTGCAGTGTATGTGGCAGACATGGCTCAGGTTGCCATGGCTGTGGATTAGTTAGCAGCTGTAAAAAAAAAAAAAAAAAATGCCAGTTCTAAAGAAGAAGCACTTACTTTTTTTTTTTTTTTTTCTTTATAGGGCCACACCCATGGCATATGGAAGTTCTCGGGCTAGGGGTAGGACGCATCATAGCTACAGCTGCAGGCCTATACCACAGCCACAGCAACGCAAAATCTGAGTTGCATCTGCAACCTACGCCACAGCTCATGGTAATGTCAGATCCTTAACCTATTGAGCGAGGCTGGGAATCAAACAATCAAACCCTCATCCTCATGGACACTAGTCAGATTCATTTCCACTGTGCCACAATGGGGACTCCAAGAAGCACTTAGCTTTATGTTGATACTTAATTAATCATGTAAAGCTATGTCTTAATAGGAAAATAAAAATGAACAGATGAAATTAATTTCAATAATATATTTATTTAACATAATAGAGCAAAAATTATTTCAAAATGTAATAAAAAATTAATTAGCATTTTCATTATTTTGTACTGTCTTTTAATCTGTGTATTTTTCATTGATTTTATATCTCAATTTAAGCAAGCCACATTTAAGCGCTTAATGAACACATGTTGCCAGAAACTGCCATATTGGACATCCCAGCTCTAAACAGAAGTAGTGAAAAAGAAGACATTTTGACATCATTTTGTAAATAAGGGAATTGAAAAAGAATTGAGAAATAACCTAGTTGCCTTTAGGGATGTATCCCAGAGCTACTAAATTAAAAATCTTTATTTGCCAGACCTGGAAGTTATAATTTTTATTTTTTGGTTTTTGTTTTAAGCAATTACATTGATTTTTAATTTTTTTAATATGGAATGTTGCACATTAGTCATCCTTGTGTAGGGGGCCATACTAATCTTCTCTTCTTTGTTCCAATTTTAGCATATGTGCTGCTGAAGCATGCATGGAAATTGTCATTTTTAAAATCCCTCCAGATGTACCTGCTCTTCGGTACAACTGGTTTGGGAAACTATTGACATTGCATTAAAGTGGCTATAAATTGTGACTGGTTAACAAAGTAGCAAAGGCTCTAGAGTCATAGTGCATTCAAGTCATGGAGATAATTTAAAATCAGATTTTTTGAATTATTGCCAGTGAAGCATGACCAAGTTACTTTACCTTTCTTTATGAAACTTGTTCTTTGATGGGGTTAAAAATACATACTTCATGTCATTATTAATGGGATTAAATAAAACAACGCTTACACAGAGCCCTGCGGAGTGTGGAATAATTGGCGGGATTTACTTATTGTATTATGGTTCTAGGAAGCCTAGATTGTGGTGTTTCATCCCTAAAAGAGCCATCTATCTATAGTCTCTCTGTGACCCCAAATATTATTTCTAACTCTAGTTGTGTCTCCTGAGACACTGTGCCTCTATTAGTCTGCCTTGATGGCCATAAAAAAAAAAAAAAATACCACAGATTTGGTGTCTTAAACAATAGAAATTTATTTTCCCACAGTTCTGGAGGCTACTAGTCCAAGATCAAGCTCCCATTGGGGTTGGTTTCTGATGAGGCAGCTCTTCCTGGCTTCCCATACTGCCTTTATAAAGCCTCTTCTCTGTGCAGAGAGAAAGTTCTCTGGTGTCTCCTCCTCTTTTTATAAGAACACCAGCCATATTGGACATCAGTTTACCTTAGCATATCAATTTACTTTAATTACCTTTTTTAGGCCCCATCTCCAAATATTGTCACATTGGGGGTCAGGACTTCAATATATAAATTTGAAGGAATATAATTTAGTTCATAATGGTACCATTGATTAGTATCACTATGTACTTACTGTCCAAATACACATCTGCAAGTTTTCTGCCCAAAAATGATGTCTGCTTGAACATTCAAACTTCCTCCCTGCACCATCCCTAAGTAAATCAAGAATAGAATCTAAATGCTGTTCCTCTGGTCTATATCCATGTGCTTTGGAAATAATTTTATACTCTAGACTTCATGAAAATATTGAGCATATCCTTCCACAGTTGCTCAGCAAAGGACGCCAACTCACAAATAAAAGAAATATGAGGTCAAACTTTTTTATATTCGTGAGATTAGATTGAAAACAAATAAATAAAACTGATTCATCAGCAGGATAGCTCTTCATTGGTAGCAGGTATATTTTACTGTGAAGCCAGTTATTTGGGTTTTAAAATCTTTTGAAAGACTGAGTGCCTCATTAATTCCTTACTGTGTATTATTATGGTAACCACATATAGATGTGTTTTGGCCATTTTTTTTACATAATGTAAGACTGCTAACTTGAAAAAATGATCAGGTTACAGATCAATGAGAAAAGCATTTTGAATCTCTCTCTAACCTTCCATTCCATATTTGGAACTTACTATATCTTTGCCCCTCTATTTTTCTCATCTACTTTTTGGATACCCCAGCTTACGCTTCTTTCTTTCCTTCCCTACCATGACTTACATTCTTTATCATGCTATGATGTTTCCTCTTAACCTAACAGTAGGCAACCTAAATCTCTTTTATTTATTACTTGCCGAATGTCAGTGATGGCTTCTTTCACTGACATTTGACAAATAATAAATAAATATGCTAGGTCAAAATGTGGTCTGGAAACTAACCGAAATGGTATTCTTCATGCATATATTCTCTATTAAAGACAATATTAGATAACAGCACACTAGTTTTGAATCTTTTATAAAATATAGTCTTTTTTCATAAGCTTAAATCTAGCTAAAATCCACTTATATTTTTAAAGGAAATACCAACTGTTTTATCTATAATTAGATGTTATTTCAAGGGAAAGATGTGTTCTTGGGCCTTTTATAATTTTCTTTGGCAGAGATATGATTGATAATAATTCTAGACAGTCATAATTGTCTTAATGTAGTTTGGTCAGGCTTAATGCACCATTCTCTCTTGTTTAGCTGTAGCATTAAATTTCAAAGACCAGTTTTAAAGGGATTTTTCTCAGAACTGCTAAACATTACAAATTCTTTTTATTGTTTGATATGAAATTTATCTGAGGGGACTATACAGAACTTGGCAGGACTTCTTTAAAAATTATATCTAATATAATCAAAATATTCTGTTGCCATAATTATCCAAAAAAGAGGAAGGAACATTTAAATGCATCTTATATTTTTAAGGAGGCTTGTGATATTTAATGATTTCCTAGAAAATCCTATTGTTGCTTTTTTTTTTCCTTACCTGGGGACTCTTAAGATTTAGGGTCCAGAGGATAGCAATGCTTGGGTTCATCCTCAGCCTCCCCCAAACCAGGTTTGCTCTCAGGGCTCAGCTAAATAAGGATAACTCAGACTTCAACTTGTAGCAGAAGTTGTTTATTTTCCCCCAATTTAACACTGTCTATGCCTACTTCTGCCTATTCATTGAAACAATATCTGATAGTTTTTTAAAAGGTAAAAGTGGTTAATTTTTGTTGTCATGGTAATTAATGATACAATTAGTATGATGCTTTGCTAGCTATTGTTACGATGTTATTTTTAGGTTTTTTTTCCTTTTTTATAAGTGAAATTAGCTATTTTGGATACACATGAATAAATTCACTTCTGACGGTTTGATCATATATCTTTGTAATTTTTAAATAATAACTCGCTGAAAACATAAATGAAAAAGGCACAAGATAGAGAACATAGAAAAAAATTTATGATTAAGCTGTAGTGGTTTAAAAATACTTGAATATGGCTTGATCATAATTTATTACTTTAATTGAAGCAATGAGAAAACCATGAATAGCATTTCAGATAGAAACTAATCTTCTAAGGGACTGGAGTAGAACACAGATTAGTCTATCTTTCTTTGAAGAAACTGAGTAAAGATACCTCCAATTTCATAAATGATAGATGTTCCAGGGTAAATTAGACAAGATCACTGGTTAATTACTATTGTCAAAATTCTTCTTTAAAAATCAGCTGTTATTAATTTCTATTGCTAAGAGCAGACTAGACAAACTGATACCTGATTACATTAACTATAATTGCTCAGAGAATTATTCTGTATAAATTTCATGTTTATTTCATCAATACAAAATACATTTTTCTTTTTTATGGTGATGATCAAGAGGGCTCTTTCTCAAAAATGGGTCTTGATAAAAATAAAAATTGACACGCTAGAATTGATTCCTTTTCCCACTGTAGCAGTACTTTCATAAAAAGCTCCAAAAGACTTCAAAGGGTTTTTTAAATAATAAGTTATTTGTATCATAAAAATCAGTACATATCTGAAATAATATTTTCCTTTTAAAGGTGTAAAGGGGAACACAGAGCTAACCATAAAGTCCCATAGTCCTACTATAGTCATCAACTGATGTACAGACTGCAAAAAGTGATAATGATGTATGTTTCCTTTTAAGGTTTTCTTTCTAGTCTTTCCTGGGAAGATAGAGGGAACCCTGGGAACTTAATCATTCCAATATGGTATTTATTTTTCCCTGAAATATCACATGCCTTATATACATTTAACCAATAAATGTCACTTAATATAAAACAAGATTATAGATCAGTTGAATCCTCCTCCTTTAACATTTGCTCAACAGTCAATAAATATTTATTGACCCTTTATGGTAGCCACTGTTCTTCAAAAACATCTTTTGAAAGGAGAATAAACATTGAATTGCTTACATTTGGTTTATCCTTTCTGACTTCCTTTATTAACCAGTCCTCAGTTTATGGTTCACAAAAAGTAAAGATAATCCCAACAAAATCAATTTGTAAGCCTCATGATTCTGATATGATAATGGCAGCCACCTAAATCTAAATTTATCTGCATGTCCTCCAAAAGGATATGTATCACATAAGTAAATATCTTTCTAACCCATCCCTATGGCATTATTAGATGTCAGAGAATGCTAACAATAATATGTACGTAGAATATCAACCAAACAGCAGAGACTGTGTGTAAAAGGTAGAGGCCAGAAAGGTGCATAGTGGTTGATGGAACACAGAAAAAAAAAAAAAATAAGGAAAAAAAAAAAGAAACAGAAGGTCTCACTTTGAATGGAGAAATACTGAGAAGTCTCAGACATCCTGTGTTAGTACACTGGGAATCTAAATGAAGCAGTACAAAGTGCAGAGGATCAGGGAGGTACTCTTACCCTGAAAGGAAAGATTTTAGATCTCCACCAATCTTTGTGGTTGTTTTAGGTAGCTTTACCAAACAATGCACAACTTTTTTCCTGTTCAGATACATTATGAGTTAAACTATTGCTGTAATATTTGTGGAGAAGAAAATATTAATTGATGTGCATTAAGAATTGTGATTAATAGCTAAGTTACTTTAAGAGTCACTAATGGAAGCTCTTTATGTTCAAGCCATTTGTACCATATTAGAAATGACCCTTTGACATTTCTTGTCCAAAAAACCTTAGGTTTTTCACTTTTAGATTAATAACTATGGAAAATTGTATTTGCTGAAACTCAAAGTTCTTAATATGCCTGGATTATTTAAATTGCATTCTCCGTGTACATAGGCTAATATATTAATTTTTCAACTTTATGTGTAGGAAGACATGTCATACATACATTTAGAAAACAATTTCTTTTAAAATCTAATGAATTTGCAATTCCCTACCTGATTTCATTCATGAATATATGAGTATTTTAAAGAGTTTCCATTATAAATTTCCAGCATCCAACTTCGACCATAATAAAACTAAGTAACTCTGTCATTTTTTGATATTGAACATCATAAATCACTCTGTTTGAGGCATGACTACCACAGCCCTACCCTCTTGCTTTAAGTTGGAGGCCTTCTATTCTGTGGCTTTGTAAAATTTATTAAAATTGGTACAAAGCTATAGCTGCTGGCCACATTATTGATGAGAGCATATTTCTTCAGCTTTAAATTTACCTATAATGAGAAATCTATATATATTCCTACCTGTATGTTTATTTTTAAAGATTATCAAAGACAATAATTGCTGTAAATTTACACTGCAGAACAGAAATTTTTAAAATTATAGTAATATCAATGTGAACTTTAGCAAATTCAGTTAGGCGGCAGGGTTCTTCACTTTAGATTCCTTATGGTAGAAATATAAGTTTATCTTTTTGTAAATAAGACCAAAGATTAAATCGCCATTTTGGGGGGAGGGGATGTAAAAGAAAAATGATCTGGGTTTCATTTGCAACTTAAAAATCTCACATAAAGTTAAATCTAACTAGCAGTATGGATTTCCCATGGTGGCTCAGTGGTTAATGAATCTGACTAGTATCCATGAGGATTGGGTTCGAACTCTGGCCTCTCTGATTAAGGATCCAGCATTGCCGTGAGCTGTGGTATAGGTCAGCAGCTGTAGATCCGATATGACCCCTACTCTGGGAACCTCCATATGCTGTGGGTGTGGCCCTAAAAAGATATATATATATATATATATATATATATATATATATATATATATATAAAACATTTAAGCAACAGAATAGTAGGTGAGTCTTGTCAAGAATAATTTGCTTTTATGGTTCTGATATGAATAGGGGAACAATAGAGCAGCAGAAAAAAAGTATCTGTTACAAAAATCTCTTTGTAAAATAAGAGTTTTTTTAAATCCTGATTTCTGATAGACCAGCAAAAAATAATTACCTATTTTATAATGTTAAGTTTTCTAGTTTTGAGAAAATTTTATGCAGCCTATTACTCATTACATGTAATGCCTTGGTTGGAAAAACATCCCTGAAAAGTAAGCATCAATGACACATGCAGATATGCTTTGGAGCCAGTGTGTCCTTTAAAACTAAGCACAATTTACATTTGAACTGCTGATGCCCTTAAACTAAAAACTACCAGAAATGTACCCATAACTGAACAAATTTGTACTGATGGACTCTTTTCAATGACAGAGAAGGCACACTAAGGGACCTATGGGATGTTTCAGTAAGAGGGTGTTAGGATGACCTGTTATAGGATTAGAGCTCCTGTCAGGTGATTTGGGAGAGGGGTCATAGAGTAGTGGGGCTTTGCTCTGGAATGGATGCTGTCAGGAAGCAGAGGTGATAATTCTCTGGAAGTGGAGAAAAATAGAGTGAAGCTCATACTATGAGTAATAACAAGGCAGAAGTCATTCACATTAGCTAGAACAGGGAGACCTTTGGTCATTTTAATGGCTTGAATTGTATTTGGGGTTTTATTTGTGTTTGTATACAATTATACATTGATCATGTGTTTGCCTTGATCCATCATGGTAATATGGTGACCTTCTTTGTGATATTGCTAATATTAAACAAGAAAACATTACATCCCAGCTGTGGGTGCCAGGCAGGGTCCCTTCTGGCAGGATCTGTTCTTTCCTTTCATAGGAAAAAATTGCTTTACTACAAAGACTCTTTAATTCTCCAAGTGATATGTTTGAGCAATTAAAAATGTTGTCACAATCTTCACTTAATATCTTTCAATTATCTGGTATGCTTTTCATTCTTTTGTAAGAATTTTCTTTGCATAATTTACACAGTATAAAGATTTTAAAACATTAATTACTAATTTTATTTATAAAGAAGAATTCACATGCTATAAAATATTAACAGCATTGTTTATATATGAGTGGCATACAATCGATTGCACATTTTATATGAATCATTGTACATGTTCGGACATATGTGAGTAACTGTTAGATACTCTCCACAAGTAATACAAGCTTCATCTCCGTAAGTACAATCATTATATTTTAAAAATATTTTTAAAAGAAGTATCATTTTCCTTTTCTGGTAAGTGGCCTAAGTTGAATTCTAAAAATGGTTTGCTATTCACTTGACCCAGAAAATCCCACAAAATCATGCAAATCACAGGTTCAAATCTTCATGTTCACTTCAAGAAACCAGTGAAACTACCCAGGCCATTTAGGGTATACATATCATCCTTCCAATGGTAGACTTGGTAGGTGTGCCCAGGTCAAACAGTGGGGATGGACCCAGGATTGGTGGCCCAAAAAGAGTGCAGAATTTTTATTGCACATGCTAAAAAGTACAATGAGTAATGCTGAACTTAGGACTTAGATGTAGAGTCTCTGTTCATTGAGCACATCCAGGTGAAAAAAGCCCCCAAGATGCAGAATAGGGCCAACCCTGGTCAGATCAACCCTTACATGAGTTCTCCCTACCACACCGGGATGATACTTAATGAAAATGAGCAGATTGTTCCTAAGCCAGAAGAAGAGGCTGCACAGAAGGAAAAGATATCCCAGAAGAAACTGAAGAAACAAAACTTATGCTCCAGGAATAAATTCCAAACACACACACACACACACACACACACACACACACACACACACGCAAAATACAAATAAGAGTTTAAAAAAATAAAGTATCCAGCTAACACATATTACCATATTGACTTTATTCTATATTCTATTTCTGTCATTTCTTGGGTTAATTTCTCTCTAACAAGAAAGACTGGAAGGAATAGAGTCCCATATATGAAAATCCCTGGAGAGATAAGTCAGCTATAAGAGCTGATAGTAGAAATTCACCCAGCAAGACAGCTAAGTTGAGAAAAATTTCAGTTTATCTTATAGTTGTGAGTGTCAGAAATTGTCTTTTGCTGATTTTAGCTGAATAGGATTTTGGATAGTTCACATAAAATCATCTGGAATGCTGGAGAACCAGGCTCAGAACCAGGAGGCAGAATAGTGGCCAAGTCCACAGAAAAATATTGTGAAAGGGGAGGGGAGCACCTGGAGGGAACATGATGCCACTGCTGCTGAAGTCTGGGTGACGCTAAGTACGTTTGAGCCCCAAGTGGCATTGCCTCCAGACACTTCAAGCCTCACTAGAAAATCTGAAACTGCTGAACCTGGAGAGTCAATGTTGCCACTGACTTAGCCATCATCCACAACTATCTTGCTTGTCTGCATCAAAGTTCAGAGTAGGAATATCTGAGTAGCCGAGTCTAGATAGAGTGGTTGAGCTCTGGCTTCAAAGGGCACTGGGAAAAGTGGAGTTTCCAGAATTAAGTGTAGGTAGGAAGTTCTGCTCTCCACCAAGATAGAAGGTGATTTCTCCCACAATAGAAATGGGAAATGCGGAGCAGATTAAAGACAGCAGACACTCAAAGGCAATTTTCCACTAGAATCTAAAATGGGTCATCTACAGATTAATCTGAAACAGCCATTTTAGAAGGGAAAGCAAGCGCAGAAGTATCCAGTCACTTGGCAAATCATCACTACTCAGGGAGGGACGAAGGAGAGTAAGCCAGGATTTCAATCTCTGCAAAAGCAAAAACCTAGAATCTAGTAATGTGCATTTTATAAGTCTGGTGATTATACTCAAAGTAGCTGCTGAATGGAATGTTTGCCTCCTGATATTCAGAAATCTACTCAAGTAAGTAGGAAAATAGACCAGAGTCTAAATAGGACCTGTAGCTCATCCAAGTCACTGTGAGAGCTCAGCAGAGACTCGAGGTTTTCCACTTAATCTCCCACTCTGGTTCTCTGTATAAGGGGTTGCACAGAAGAAAAGGGAACTGAAATCAGTTGGCCTGGTGGGAAACTGCCAGATGGAAAGAGAGTCAGGACCACACTCTTAAATTCCCAGCCCCCAGGGTGTGTAGAATATGGGTCCATCATGCCTCCGTGTAGGACAGAAATGCCAAGACCACAGCACAGGGAAAACCAGGATGCACGTATGTTGTAGTGGTTGTTGTGATGTCACCACTTGGGTGCATTGGGGGAGGCAGCCAGTCTCCTCAGGGCTCCTGGGAAATTTGCATGAGAACAAACAAGTCATCAGTGGAGCCATCTCCATTTCATGGCCAAACACAATGAACTACAACAGCAGTTAAAGTCAACTCAGAAGAGATATTTGTAATTTTTTCTCTCTGTCAACAAAACACCAGAGAAACTAGTCCCTGAGAGACATTACAATATAAGGAAGTGAGTAGGGAACATGTAGGCAGTTTATAGAAAGCTGTTTTCCAAGAGCCGAATTAAAACTTTCAAAGGGTGTAAATAAAGAGGTGACATCTAAGAGACTAGAGTGGAGATTATTGGGTAGGTCACATTAGCGATGTTAAAAGAACCTTTAGAAATAGGGAGTTTCTTAGAAACTCTAATCATATTTTCTTGTTTTCCTCTAGAAGATTTGTCAGAGATTCTCTGACCTTTTTTAAGTTTTCTTTCTACCTCCTTAAACTTTCTCTGTGTATCGTAAACCCCTTTGCAGATATAATTGGGTTAAATTTTTGTTTAGATAAAGGTTCCTGTACACATATGCATGCTTGGATATAATTTTAGGGGTAGTTCATAGACCCCTTGAGGATCATTGTAGGATATTTATGAATTCTCAGACCCCAGCTCAGGAAGATCAGATCCATTTCTTTTCTAAAATGCCCTGAATACATGCTGTTATTTTCTGTCCCCAGTAGGAGGAAATAGGAAGATGATTGACTCATTTCTTTTTTTTCATTTTTTATATCAGGATCCAAAGAAAATCACTCCCTCTGTCTAGAATACTTTGGCCGACTCTCTATACCTAACTACGTCTTACTGATTCCTCAAGATCTTGCTCGCATCCCTACTGTCAAAAGCCTTCCAAGATTTCCATCTCTAGGATGAATTAGCTGCCCTTCTTATTTGCTCCCAGAGCAACCTGGGCAGATGTTTATTAGGGTATTTTAATAATGTAAATATACATTCCCTAGACTATATGTTCTGTTTATTAGCGAAAGCTTCTCAGAGTGTCATCTCTGGGCATTGATTTCTTTATTCTTCTGAGGTCTGAAGAGCTCAGGTCCAGATTTGAGATGCTCACTTTCTCCCAGATTTATTGCCACTGCCGTGTTCTACTTTAGCAGTTCTTTCAAGCCCTCCTGCTTGATTTTAGTGGTTTGCACTCTCAATACTACCTTCTGTATAAATACCACCTGTGTTGCTACAGGAGCTCCTATATCCTGCATCTTCCTTCTGTGACCCATTCCTACTTCATCTTCTTACACCAATGAAGATTCCATATCATCTGAGCCACATCCTCTAAACTAATCTCACTTCTGGGAAAGGATACAAATGCATAGTACTACAGATATAATCTGGTTGCTTCCCCAACATCTTTCCCTCCTTATATCACCAGGCATATTATAATTATTCTCTAAGAAGTTCTCACTGCCATTATCAGAAGAGCATTTTGGGTGAGATACTCCTTTATTCCTAACCAGTGTACCTTTACTGGTGTAAGCCAATTTTTTCACATCTCATACCCTTTGGCCATGACCTAGTATAAGGCAATGAATTAAAAGAAATCCCATGCCTTTGGTGGGAGCTATAGAATCTCTGTTTTCTTTGGGGTGGTGTGACACATTAGAGAAGGGCGGAATTGCTGCAGTTATTTTGCAACCTCATTCGAAAAAAACTAGATCTTTCAGGGGCTACCGAAGAGGGGGCTGATAAAGGCAACTGGATCTGGTTTCCTTAGTAATAGGGCCTATTTTTCACCCAGTTTTGAAAAAAAAAAAAACTTTATTATTTGCTCCTACTTCAGGTTTTTTTTTAATTATTATTTCTGTATTACCTTTCTTTTATCATCCAAAGAATCCAAAACCAAAGACTAAAATCAGTCTGGAGCTTTTACATCTCAGGTAAATAACTCTTTAAGGTTCAGATTTTAGGGGAAAAGATACCAAGGAGGAAAAAATAATAAGTTAATAGAAAATCAGAGGAGGGAAATGAGAAAAAAATGTGATAAAAATAGACTTCAGTCAATCTGGACTCTATTTGAATGAGACATTAAGATCAAGAATAGTTCATCAATTTGATCTCCAGAGGAGAAAAGCTTAATATATGACAAATCAGAGAAATGAATCAAGTCTTATAACTTTATGAAATGGAATAAAACAGCTTCCATATTGTTATGGTTTTGCTTAACTTCAGCATTTGGGAGGATCCCAGTTTCAGTAATGGGTGCTAAGAAGTTTAACACAAGAAGAGGATTCATTTAATGGGCACTGGAGTATCAGGACAATTCAAGAACAGATATGCATCTGGGCCTCAGGAACAAACCAGAGCCAGGAACCTATTAGGATTCTTCTCTGTTATCTTTACATCTCTCTCTGTCAGCTTCCTTCCTCCCTTTCTCTCTGCAGTTGGTATCCTGTGCCCCTTTCTCCTTTTTCCTAAGTCTAAGATCTTGGGAAGGTGATTCTAGTTGAATCAGCTCAGTCCTGAGGTCCAATCTGAATGGATTAACTAATGACGTAGAGTGGAGTTGTTACTGCAGCAGTCCACTTGCCCATGCACAGTAAAGCCAATCTATTGACATTGAGTTGTGGTGAAGGAAGGTGTAGCATTTATTGCAGGGCACCACACAAGGAGTCCAGATAGCTAGTGCTCAGAAGGCCTGAACTCCCCAAAGACTTTCAGGGAAAGGTTTTTAAAGATAGGGTGATAGAGTGCGGATGTGGGATATGTGACCAGCTCATAGACATTCCCCTGATTGGTTTGTAGTGAGGTGATTGGGAGTGAACATCATCAACCTCTGGTTTTAACTGATCTGGGGTCTATGTGCCTACGAGACACATACACTTAACTTTGTCTGTCTGGTGGTTCTAGTATCTGCAAAACAGCTCAAAGGACATGCCTTAAGAATATTATCTGTGGTCTGTGAGGAGGAACTGAAGGACCTTGACTTTGTTTAATGCCTAAATTATTATCATTTTATCTTGTTTTTCTGTTTTCCTTTCTTTCTGCATTTTTTTCATGTCTCTGATTAAATTTATTCTTTGGAATTCAGGGAAGGCCTAGGAGGCTTAATTTTTTCTACAGATAAGAAGCAGACATAAGACATAGTTGGGTATGGGGGGGGGGATATATTCCAGGAAGGACCCATAGTATCCTGCTCAGTTATAGTATCACGTTTACGAATATACACCAGAGGGGTTCCCATTGTGGCACAGTGGGTTAAGAATCCAACTAGAACCCATGAAGATGCGGGTTCGATCCCTCGTCTTTCTCACTGAGTTAAGGATCTGGCATTGCCATAAGCTGTGGTATAGGTTGCAAATGTGGTTTGGATCTGGTGTTGCTATGGCTATGACATAGGCCAGCAACTGAAGCTCCAGTTCAGCCCCTAGCCTAGGCACTTCCACATGCCACTGGTGCAGCCCTAAAATAATATATATATATATATATATATATATATATATATATATATATATGTAATGAACATACACTGGGTATTTAAGAAGTTGGTGTTGTGGCACCTTCATGAAAAGGGCAAAAGTGTATCCAACCCAACTGGTCCACTTCAATTGGATAAGAACAGTCTGTGACAGGAACCATGGACTGTAGTACTGCATTGTTAGGAAATTGTTTTTCTGTCTCTTTTTATACTGTGATATGTAATTGCTGGCTCTCACTTCTGCTCCCACCATGCAACTTTTCTTGCTTGTTGTTCTAGCCATAGAGGTAAAGTCGCACAGTTTTTTTATTTTGTCTGTGTGTTTCTCTGGTTCCATGCTGGAATGTAAGCTCAGAGTCAGCTCTCTGAAATGACACATAAACCTCTATGGTAGTTTATGGACAGCTACCACAGAGGATGCAAAGCTCCTTATTCCTAGATATGTCAGATACTAATTTATCTCATTTTTTTTTTTTGAAACGCATCTTTAGCTTTTTTTATTATTATTATTTTTTTTAATTTTATTTTTGCATTATAGCTGGTTTACAGATTTCTGTCAGATTTTCCAACTGCACCATGTGGTGACCCGATTACATGTACATATATGGATTTGTCACATGTAATTAGATATAGTTCCCCGTGCATTACAGTTGGAGCTCCTTGCTATTCCATCATTAAAGCAGTAGGTATCCCCACTCC
>PVHT020000079.1:7249870-7284279 GCA_004024745.2 Catagonus wagneri
TTAATATGTATCATGTATAACAACGAGGCTTTTTTTTTTTTTTGTCTTTTTGCCTTATCTAGGGCCACACCTCTGGCATATGGAGGTTCCCAGGCTGGGGGTCTAACAGGAGCTGTAGCTGCCGGCCTTCGCCACAGCCACAGCAAAGCGGAATCCCAGCTGCATCTGCAACCTACACCACAGCTCACGGCAACGCCAGATCCTTAACCCACTGAGCAAGGCCAGGGATCGAACCCGCAACCTCATGGTTCCTAGTTGGATTCATTAACCACTGAGCCACGATGGGAACTCCTAGCAACAATGCTTTTAAAAAGGGTGGTTTTCTTCAATTTCCACTGGCTTTTCCTCTTAATCCCCAACTCAATTTCTTGTTATATTCTCCCACTTATGACTACATATTTTGGATTTCTAGTGTGCCATCCATGTGAAGAGCCTAAACTGGTGATTTCTCCCTCCCCTCCTTTTACAAGGTGAAGTCCTACCTTACTTGACCTGACTTGACTCTTTTGTACAATTTTGCTGTTCATTCCACTGGTCAAAAATGAAAATATACAATTTGCTGCCGAAATCATTTTTCCTAAAACTGTTTTTTCAAGCTCCAGCAATTCTTAGTGGTCAAATCATAAACACCAGAAAAGAGGAGTTTAAAATAGAAATGCTGACAAGTCCTTCACTACAGTACATTGAATGACGCTGCCATAATGCACTATATTAGATGTACTCCACTTATTGCCAGTGGTGAGTGTATAAATACCCAAATTAAACCTCTGCTGCTCACAGCTTATACCTTTAAATTAGATTTTTCACTTCATGCTCTCCTTGGAGAAACCTAAGCTGCAGCAGCTGGTATACATAAGCAAATAAAAATTAGAATAAACTAAACTGCTTATATTGGGGCCGAAATATATTTCTGTCCTCTTTCTACTGCACAAAATGGTGTGTTCGGCTTACCAACAATGTCTTTGTGTACTTCATATTAAAGAGTTATGGCTATTCATAATAAAACAAGAGTGTGAGGACTGCTCATAACTAGGTGATTTATAAATTTTTGAAAGTATTTGCTTATTTTAAAATATTTTTAATATATTCTGATTTTCCCTACTGTTTAAGATGTGAAATAATGAGGCCAGTTTTTTCCACTTTGTATTCAAATTGGTAGCAGTTTTCTCCTATAAATGTTACAGAACCAATTTCATTTTAAAAATCCATACAACTCATTACTAAGACAGAGTTATTTTGGAGAATGTGACTTTCATTTAGTTGGTCTTGACATGTTAATAGGTAATCTTTGTTTAATCAGATGGAGATGGTTAGTTCACATTATTGCTTAGGGATTCTGAATGTGATGATTGGAGAGTGTGAACAGCATGATGAATGTTCTTCCTGGACTACTTAAGCAAGATTTATTGAGTTTTCGATTTTCATGTGTTTTATAACTTCAACTGGAATTTCATCTTGAAACTCTTCTACTATGGACTTTAGAAGAATCAGGAATGACTGCCTGGAACATCTTCATTAACTTATTTCTATAAATCTCTCAGAGACACATAATTTTTTTCACCTTCATCTGTGGTCATAAGCAAGTAGTCAAAAATCAAAGCAAAGAGTCATATTGAACACATTGTGATGCATACATAAAAGCATAACACTTGAATATTTAGGAAAAAAAATTTTAATATTGTGCGGTCAAAAGATTTCAGGAAAATAAAAATAAAAATCACTTGCTCAGGTCACACCAGATTTTTCCATATTGATAAAACAGATAAAGTATTATTAACTTGTTTACTTTTAAGTACAATAGGCTTTCAAATAAAAGCTTTTCAAATGAAAACACTTTTAAATAAAAAGTACATGTGAAATGGCAATGAAACTAATTGAGTTAAAAAAAAAATCACCAAACAGATAACAGTTATGTTTCTTTAAATTGATTTTCTTATCTGGCAATTAGATTCCAAGATATATTTGATTAAGTATGCTCTGGTAGTTTTTTTTTTTTTTTAATCTGAGTAATATTTGTATAAGAACAGATGCCCAAAAGGGTAAGCATTATTCAGGGGCAACATTCTCAGTCAGGATATGCCAATGAGATTGAAAGTTAGTTCAGAAGATTAAATCTGTGGGGACTTGAAGCCAAAATGCCAACATCAAGGGTGTCCTCTGGAGAACAAAAACACATTTAATTTAATGAGAAAGTTATAAGGATGTTATACTTGCAGAGTCATCGGGGGGTATCCATGTGTGGAATAGTAAGTTCAATTGCTTGAAATTTTTCAAATTTCATTTTGCGATTTAAGCTTCTGCCTTCCAGTTTGGAGATAATATGATTAAGCTGGATCCAAATAGAGAGGTAGATTCAAAACTTTAGCACCCAAACAGATCTGTTTGTCACTTTACTTCATCAATGAAGCTTAAGATATACAGCATAGTGCTAAACTATCTATCACCTACCTATCTTTCTATATTTTTTTTCATTAGGACAGTGGATGCACTATGACAGTTTTGCCCTCAGGCTTTTTGATTAATAAATCTTTACAGATGTAGCTGTAGCCTCAGTTGTAAGAAATTCTGGAATTTTACCTTTGTAAATTTCCTCCTACAGCTAGAAAATGTTCACCTTCCTTAGAAAGCTCCTTAGGCTGAAAGCTGAAAACAGGTCAAGTTTCCTGCTCCTGCTCATATTTACTTGATGCAAAGAGATAGGACTTGGTAAAAAGATACGCTTTGAATTATCTCTACAATCCTTTGAATATGCTGTTTTGATGACCCTGTTATCTTCTCTCTATAAATGTGGAAGTACTAATGATATCCCAAAAATGAAAGGGAAAAAACCCTTATATGTAGACATTCTTATAGGCATGCTCAGGACTCTTCAGTTTTATTTCCATATTTTATTATCCAACTCATCTATTTCTCTAGTCCAGAGGTCAGAACATTTTTTTCTATAAACGAACAAATAACAAATATTAACAGAATTCCCACAGTGGCTCAGTGGGTTAAGAGCCTGACATAGTGTCTGTGAGGGTGAGGATGTGATTCCTGGCCTTGCTTAATGGGTTAAGGATCTGGCGTTGCCGCAAGCTGCAGTGTAGTTCACAAAGCCAGCTTAGATCCAGTGTTGCTGTGGCTGTAGTGTAGGACTCAGCTGTACTACAATTCGATCTCTAGCCTGGGAAATTCCATATCCTGCATGTGTGGCCTTTAAAACAACAACAAAACAAATATTGTACATTTCCTGGCCTTGGTCACAACTACTCAGCTCTACCATTGTAGCATAACAGCAGCTGCTAGCAACATTTAAAGAAATGGGGGGTAGCTGTGTTCCTAAGATTTTATTCACAAAAACGGGAGACAAGCTGTTGCAGTTGACTGATCCTTGCTCTAGTTCATAATTTTAACTATCATTTCTTCAAATATTTATCTTCAGTGCTGAATTCTTCTTCCTCATGCCTACATCCACATTTCAATTCCATTAACATTACATCTGGATGCCAGATACTATAATGAACTCCATATATGTTGTCTAACTTGATCCTAATCCTAATTCTGAGTTAGTATTTATTGTGTAGAGACCGTAAGCAGCTTGCACAATCCTGAAGCTAGAAATTTGACAAGGACAGATATATCTAACTCTAAATCTCATGCTTATATTGACTAAGTGGTCTCTTGTATACAGAATGAAGTCTTCATTCCTTAGCCTGGCTTTTTCCTCCATTTTACAACCTTGTTCAGGACTCAGAGCACCCTTGTGTTTCACTGGGGGTGGCATCTTTGTTGGTCTACAGAAATAATCCATTCAACCAAAAGTAATTTCAAAATAATTCAAAGTGGCAGGATAAAAACACAACTCCAAAAGTCTTCACTGAGTATTGTTTATTTGACATTAAAAGGATAGAATGGTAGTTTAAGAAGAAAACCAGCATCATGTCATGTCCAGGTTTTTTCCTGAGAGCTTCTACTTTCAACCTCCCCAGTAAAGCTTCCCAGGGCAGGTCAAGCAGCTGAAAGCATCACCAAGGGAAACATCCTCAACATTTCTTTCTGAATTTTACCAATTAAAAGCACACTAATGCAAATTACATCTTAGGACCAGGACAACGTATGTATTGACAGTTCTGTGCAGGTACTACAGGCCTTTCTTATCTAACATTCTCATAACTCTGTGGCCACATCCAGCACCACACTAGTGCTTCCTGTCTACTCCTCTCACATCCATGACACTCATCCTCAAATCTCGAGGCTATTTTTTTCTCCGTAATGCTTTTATTATTTTTTAAAATTTTTAACTGGAGTATAGTTGATTTACAGTGTTGTGTCAATTTCTGCTGCACAGCATAGTGACCCAGTCATCAATACGTGTACTTCTTTTTCTCATATTATCTTCCACCTTGTCTTTCCCAACAGAGTGAATACAGATCCCTGGGCTAAACAGTAGGACGTAATCGCTTATCCATTCTCAATATAACAGTTCGCATCTACCAACCACAGACTCCCCTCCCCATCCATCCTAACTTCCTCCCCAATCCCTTGGCAACCACAGGTCTATTCTATATGTCTGTGAGTCTGTTTATATTTTTAGATAGGTTCCTTTGTGCCATATTTTAGATTTCATGTATAACTGAAGTAAGTCAGAAAGAGAAAGACAACAACCTTAAGACTTTTACTCTCTCTTCATACTACTCTTTCTACTTTTCTTATAAAATTACCTCGCTTTTTCCAGTCTGAGGAGGACTCCCTTTAGAATTTCTGAAGGAGGAGTTCCCATCACGGGTCAGTGGTTAACGAATTCAACTAAGAACCATGAGGTTGCGGGTTCGATCCCTGGCCTTGCTCAGTGGGTTAAGGGTCCGGTGTTGCCATGCGCTGTGGTGTAGGTCGCAGATGCGGCTCGGATCCCCCGTTGCTGTGGCTGTGGCAAAGGCTGGCAGCTACAGCTCCTGTTAGACCCCTAGCCTGGGAACCTCCATGTGCCGCGGGTGCGGCTCTAGATAAAAGGCAAAAAGACAAAAAAAAAAAAAAGAATTTCTGAAAGAGCAAAAAAAACTGTGATGCAAGGGACCTCTCAGAGGCAGTGGGAGGGGCAAGTTTACACATGTTCATGTATCAGTGATATTCAGCCAGTTTCCTTTGCCTCAGAATAGTTTTATGTGTCTCCTATATACCTTTAAAAGGGAGACACCACACATGACCCTTGCCATTTCCCATGTATGAGCAGGCTTTGCAGGCTTCCATGCTTACTTATTCATCCTGGATGACCCATAGTTTCTGCCCCACTCACTGTCTCTGAGTATGGAATCCTCTACACTTACTAGGAATTGAGGTCCATGAGGGTCTTCTCTCATGTTCACTCCTCTATCTGCTGTGCAAAATCTGTACCTCATTATAATCCAATTAAAATGAATGAAAAGTTTCAGATGAATTAGGACAATAATTACAAATATTGAGTAGTAACTATGTTCCAGGCCTCTTTCTAAACATCTCACATATAATAAGTCATTTAATGTAATGATTATGCAACGTAGGTATTATCATTTTGTATTATAAAGAAAGAAGTTTAAAGAGGTTACTTTGAAAATAGCAACTATATAGTAGAG
Organism: Catagonus wagneri; assembly: GCA_004024745.2. Lineage (NCBI taxonomy): Eukaryota > Metazoa > Chordata > Mammalia > Artiodactyla > Tayassuidae > Catagonus > Catagonus wagneri. The sequence goes on from PVHT020000079.1 coordinate 7,255,462, forward strand.
ATAGGATTTGAAGACTACAGCTCACACCAGGCCCAAATCCTCAGTACAATATCTCTGATTCCTTGTATATAATGCACTTATTCTACAACTTTCTTCTCAAGGTGGGTCATCCCTCCACTGCTATAGCAACAGTTTCTTCTTTGGTAAAATCATTTATCAATCAGGCTTCCTGGTTTCAAATATAAGAAGTCCCGTCTTGGTTAATGGAAGGTGAAAAGAAATTATTGAAAATGTGGCAGTTTTTTCACAAAAGCTAAAATTCTAGGCTTGGAAAATTGGAAAGTGCTTAGTTTATGCAGGGAGAACTAACTACAGCTAAAAAGATTCAAGGAGAGTAGAGAGTAGGCCACCATGCTGCCCTCACTGATATCACCAGGGGTGGGTACCAGACAGGAACACACCACCTCACAGCTGCCACAGCACTAGATGCCACATCTGCTGTTCTTACTGGGATGAATTCTTATCTCTGTCATTCATCTTTGCACTGCTTGTCCCAGATTCAGAATCCTGGACAGGAGGATCCAAGCATTTTAGCTCATGCCCATGCTCTGGCTCCTGAAGCTGGGAGAGGCATCAACACTGGTCAGATGCCAACCTTCCAGCCATCCTAGAAGTCCCCTCTAATAGGCAGATTGTCTGGGGGCACAGTCATAAAGATGACAAATGACCACTCTAGGGGCATGTCCTCCACTAATGTCAGTCTTCCTGAGATGAAGTACCAGAGATTTCCAAGGCTATGAGGCCCTCTTTTTCATCATACTGATTCTGAAGGATTCAGACTACTTTGTTTTCCACTTCAAAGTTATTTGCCTTCTTTACAATTTTGGGATATAACTCTCCTCCACAGATTGATTCTGGAGAAGAGCCTAAAACATGAGTCCTTCCCAGCTACCAAATCATCTCCATCTTTTTGGTTTTAGTATTCTGAAGATCCTCAGTCTGAAGAAACAAATTAAAAAAATGAAGTAGGGAATTTACAATGGATCAGGATGTCTTATAAAATTCTTGTTGATATCGTTTCCAATCAGTCGTACCTAATTTCCTCACCAGATCATATCCAGAAGCCTCATTACGGATTCAGGAAAATTATCAGATGACTTGTACTTTAACAGAAAATACTCCCATTTCTGGCGAGAGCATCAGCCCTTGCCAATAGCAATTTCTCAGTCTTTTCTTAGGTCTTGATTCATTTCCTGTTACCTCATCTTCTTAAATAAACACTGTTTGGTCCACTGGATTTATTCCTACAGTTCAGGACACTTTGTGGTGAATATTCAGATATATCACTCATATCTACAGCCCCTGGAGTCCATGACCCACTCCCTCAGCCCCCTCCCCATGGAGAAGAATGTTGTATGGTCTAAGCCCCTCTGATTCACTCCTTTTCCCATTGGTCTAGTACAGTCTCCATCACACTGTTAGGAAGGTACCTGGCTTTAAACTGTATAACACTTTTCTGCTTTTCACTTTTTTGTTTCTTTAGTCCCTTTATATTTTAGTTGTCACACACTATTAGCTTTCAGTGGATACTGGCATTTTTATGTCTAAGGTTTTCAGTCTTCCTGTACTCACGGCTGTATAAGCCGATCAGAAGACTAGCTGCTCTCTTTTCCTCTTAACAGTTTCTAGACAGTGTCTTCTTAATTCAGAGATCTTCATTTCCTGTACACCTTATCACCCAGTTTCCATTTCCTATTAAAATTATTTTAGTTCATAGTCAATTTATAAGGCTGAAATAATTAGCACACCCAGAGAGAAGGAGCCATCCTTAGTTCAGTCACGACCTCAGTCTATGCCCCAAGGTTCTCTGAAATGGCTCCCATTTCGATCTCATTTACCTACTATCAGCCATGTTTCAATTCTGTTTTTCCTTTTTTTTTTTTTTGTTTTTTTTAGTTGCTACTTTCTATGGCCAAAATAAAATGGCGTGAAGATCCATATACATGATTCTCACCAACAGGAGAAGGGATCAATTCACAATAACTTCCCGGTCACCTAACACTTTGCTGTTTCAAACTTTGTACACTAGTAAATATCTAATTTGAATTGAAGCAACATAATGAGGCTTCTCGGTTATTTACAAGCTAGATTCAGAAAATGATTTTGTCTTAAAATGGGTCCTTGACAATCTTAGGCGCCGCTGGTCTAAGAATATTCAGTGTAATGATTGGCTCTGATGATTTCCTAATTCCTAGATAGATAGTAGCACTATCCATTTTCATTAGGGGAATGGATACACACACATCACCTTCCTTTTCATCTAAATTTTCATTATATAACATCATTCTTTTTAATGAGAAACTGTGTTCTGTTTGTACAACTGGGTGAATGCTTAGAGAAAGTAGTCCTCAGCAATCTAGTTACCATTGCATGACGGATATGGAGAACCCCATCTCCCTCCAGAACTTAAATCAACCCCTAGAATAATATATGTTCCAGAGTGTTCTTCTCTAATTGTTTGCATGCTGCTAATTCTTTATCAGACTTTCAGCAGAAACAGATACAGCGCTCCCTTGAAGTTTAACCAACAAAACAAAGATATATTGAACTGGAATCAATAGAGAAAAATAGGTCACCCATGTTGTTTCATAATTATGCTATGGATTTTCTTTCCAATAAATTATCAGCACATCTAGTACAAATGTAAATTCTTCATGGAGGCCTTTACAGATGATCAGTGATGACATTAATATATAGCTCAGCTGAGATATATTATGTTCAAACAGGAGGCCAGTTCCAAAAGGTTAAAAATCTAATCAATAACTTGGTGGAAGAAAATTTATTTGGGATTTAGAGTAACTTCATACCAAAATAAAAGATGTAAACACTAAACAAGGCAGCTAAAATCGTTTGATTTTCTTCTCTAGCAAAGCATTAAACTGGTATTACTGAATCTCTATGCCATCGTCGAAATAATTACTTTTGTTTTTCAAATTAAGTCAACTCAGAGCAACACTGACATCAAGCAGTTACCTAGCATATATAAATTGTATATACCACAATCAGAAAAATTCAGTCCACAGGAGTTCCCTTTGTGGCTCAGCGGTTAACGAATCCGACTAAGAAACATGAGGTTGCGGGTTTGATCCCTGGCCTTGCTCAGTGGGTTAAGGATCCGGCGTTGCCATGAGCTGTGGTGTAGGTTGCAGACGCAGCTCGGATCCCGCGTTGGTGTGGCTGTGGCGAAGGCCGGCAGCTACAGCTTCTGTTAGACTCCTAGACTGGGAACCTCCATATGGCGACGCCTAGCCTGGGAACCTCCATATGGCCGCGGGTGCGGCTCTACATAAAGGCAAAAAGACAAAAACAAAACGAAACAAAACAAAACAAAACAAAACAAAAGAAAAATTCAGTCCACAAAGTTGGAGTACGGCAGACTTTCTGATGTCCCTGTTGAAAGTATTCCAAGGTGATTTCCACAAGGGGGAAAAGAAAACATGAATGAATATAACAGAATTTCTAGAGTCAATATACCTTTTTCTCTGAATATTCAGAGTACAGTTTTCATTCAGTTTCACATATCTAAATTTTAGAACCTCAACCTTTGAAAGAACATAATAAACCCATGTACAGAAGCCCAAACAGATGTAATCATTATCTATCTCATCTACCTCAGTCAATTAAAGGAAGGATAAGATACTGGGAAAAATCATACATCTTTTTTTCCCAGCCAAATTCATACATTCTGAAAGACTCTAAATAATACAGTTTGCATGGAATATTGTTTTCTCCTCACTTTCTCTGTGTGCATCCTTGAATCTAAAGTGAGTTAACTCTTTTTCAGAGCACTTTTTATTGATTCATCAATAAAATATATTAAACCTTAGTTTTTCTAGCAGTATGTTAATTGAAAATATTAAAATATCTCTTTATCAATAGTAGTATTTATTCTTAACAATGATTGTAGTTATTAACAATTACTCTAAGACCCAGATAATTTCATTTATTAATCAAAGAAAAGTCAAATTATTATTGTTACATATTCCAGGTTGTGTTTTTTTTTATCACATTCCAATCCTTTGGAAATGTATGGCTTTATACCGGTGTGATAGAGTGACTCTTTATTGACCAGAATATTGGATTTTTATAAACTCCATTCCCTTAACTTTCAGATAGTAATGTGTTTGTTTTTACAACATTCTGCTTAATTTAGCTGTAGAAAGTGTTGAATCTCTGGTCACAGTTTTGTGTCTCACAGATTTATGCTACACTTGCCTCACTGATAAAAAAAAAAAAAATAAAGCAAATGAAATGCAGGCTCCGTAGCAGCTGGAGCTTGGGGTACTCATTTTCAGCTGAGAGCTGATAATTAGGCTACAGTCACTCAAGCACATAACTAAAGGTAAGATGATTCTGTCACAGACAAAACTATTATGGGGCAATTTCGTTTTTAATTATGAGTCCTGATAGAATAAGCTTATACCTAACCTAGGGTGGAATGTAATCTCCTGGGAAATAATGGAACCAAGATATTAAAATTGCATTTTAAGTTAGACATTAAAAATAATTCCAGTTAGAAAATGTGTTTTATAAATATGAATGAGTTATTTGTAAAAAAAACAAAAATCTGTAAGAGGAAAGTAAATATATTTCTTAAATTCCTGGCTGGGAGAGGGGAATGCAGTAGGCTGATATAAATGTAGCTGTAGATATGTATACAGGAGTAGATGTGGCAGAGATAGAGATAGGGACAGAGGCAGAAATAGAGACCAAGATGGAGAAAGGGCAACTTTTTAAAAAAAAAATTATAGTTGATTTGCAATATTTTGTTAATTTCTGCTGCACAGCAAAGAGATTCAATTTTATATATATACTCTTTTTTATATTCTTTCCCATTATGGTTTATCACAGGATACTGAATAAAGTTCTCTGTGATCTACAGTAGGACCTTGTAGTTTATCCATCCAATGTACAATAGTTTGCATCTGCTAATCCCAAACTCCCACTCCATCCCATCCACACCCACTCCCACTTGGCAACCATAAGTCTACTTTCTTTGTCTGTGAGTCTGCTTGTTTCATTGATAGGTTCATTTGTGTTATATTTAAATGCCACATATAAGTGATATCATATATTTGTCTTTCTCTGAGAATGAACAACTTGTATACAAAGATTTCTGAATACTTCTACATCTTCTGGACTAAATTTTCCTGGATAGCTGTCAAATGAAGATATCTTAAGTCCTTTGGAAGTGTCATTAAATTTATCAGGTCACTGAAGTGGTGAATTTAAATGTCACAAATTAATTCATAGTTTCAAAATCAATCAAGTTATTCCAAGTAAGAAGTTTATATACTCAAGCAAAATTGGCTCAGTGCATTTATCATTACATCAGCCTAGAATGTAACACACTCATCTTCATCTAAATTATATGTATTTCATGTTTTATATGCTGAATGTGATGAATGGTCTAGCATCTTTAGATGTCGTCCGAAATCCACGACTCTTTCAATGTGCATATAACTCCAATAAAACCAAATAAGTAGAAATGGCTCAATCTGACTCTCAGAAGATTTAGCTTTTAATTAAGTTCAGTATCATATTCAGAGTGTGGTTGGAAATGTTACTCAAGACACTGAACATAATATTGGCTCTTTTTCTTAAGAAATCAATTTTCAGCTTCACTTAATAAATGGACTTATTCATTGATTTCATTTCAAAGTGACTTACATTCTTTTTTCCCCCGTTCTTATATTTTCTTAAATGCAATGTGACCATAGTTATGAGAAACTCCCTACTCATCAGTTGGCACATCAGTACCAGTTAAAATTTGAAATATCAACAAAACTCATTTGTGAGGGCTTAAAGATGTATCAGTATGTTTAAATCAGTGTGATTCAGTTGTGTTCAAACAACTTACAAGAGATGTCCAAAGTAGTTGAATCTCTAAATCTTTGTGGCCTGATTTGGAAAAGTTTATTGCAAAATTTCCCAAATTCTTGAGATTCAAATAAACATCATTCCTGTGAGATGCTCCACAAAAGAAGAAATGTCCAATATACAAACATATTCTAAAAACTCTCTGATCTTATTTCCCTTCTTGGAGAATCAAAACATAGATTAGAGTAATAAAAACTCTGAGAAATCTTTATTCAGAAAAAGCTGTTTATCTGGGAGTTCCCTTCATGGCTCAGTGGTTAACGAATCCAACTAAGAACCATGAGGTTGCGGGTTCGATTCGTGGCCTTGCTCAGTGGGTTGGGGATCCAGCGTTGCCCTGAGCTGTGGTGTAGGTTGCAGACACGGCTCGGATCCCGCGTTGCTGTGGCTGTGGCAAGGGCCGGCAGCTACAGCTCCTGTTAGACCCCTAGCCTGGGAACCTCCATATGCCGCGGGTGCGGCTCTACATAAAGGCAAAAAGACAAAAAAAAAAGAAAAAGCTGTTTATAATCACTATCTCAGCATTTCCTAGGAGTTTATTTGACTATGAAACCTAGGAAATACTTTTAATGTAAAATATTTTAACATTCAATAAAACTATTTATCCATGGAACACATTTTGAAAATGCTGGCTTATTGAAATGAATTGTTTTTTACTATACACAAGATTACAGTCATTTAATCTTAACTGTTTAATGCTCAAATAATAGTTCACATTTTGTAATCTCAGATACCAGTCTGTCACCTTGGGTCCATGGGCTATGGATTCAGTAAACTATTAAAAAATTGTATGTAAAAATATGAGTATATATCCATATATTTCTAGGGAGAGAGAAAATAAAACTTCATCAAATTAGTAAGATTCCATGACTTAACCATTGAATAACTAATGTAGTAATACTAAATGTCTGTTTCAAAAAAGAGAATTTTTTAAATGTACTGATTTGTAATGCTTTTGAGAGGAAACAGTGGTATATGTAGTTAAGTCTGTGCCTTGAATAGAAACAGAAAGTAGTTTTTGCATCCAATGCACCCTTGTATTGTAGGAAATAGCAGGAATTGTACCTACTTCCCAGTCTCTACTCTCACCTCAGCCTATCCTTCAAAAGAAACTTGGCCTCATCATTGAATCACTCCTGTCTCTCTGCGGTGATTTATTTTTTCTAACTTTTTGTGCAAATGCATGTGTTTTCTGTGTTACTTACTGCTGATGTTCAAGGAAGAGTCTCCCTCATAACTGAGCTTAAAAAGGCTACTCCTGCCAATTTATATAATGAAGGAGGACTGTCCAGGTCAGTGAGAAAAGGAAGTTATTTTTTTATTGTGGTAAGAAATATGAGTATCTCCAATACGATACCTGTTCTCATGGAAATTAATAAAAATACTGAGTGAAAAAAATAACCATCTTAAAGGGAAAACTAGCAACTCTCCGGGGTTCCCCATCCCACATTCCAGTTTAAAGTAATCCTGTTCAAAAGGTGTAGATAAAAATCCATGACATTTCTTGTTTTCTTCTTTTACAATTTTGATAGCAAAATCCAGGAGTTGTTATCAGGGATTAGTTTCTGTTGGTTAGATTTTAAAGGGAGAAAAGCTAGTCAATAGCATCACCTTTGATTTTATTTCTTTTGGCATGAATCACTTATTGTTTAATAGAAGAATAAGGGCAAGTTATTTGTCAAAAGCAAAATGATATGTTTAAGATACATATTTAATTATTTGGTAATTGTTTAAAATTTTCTTTTCTCTTTGGTCAGAAAGCATCCAAGTGCGCTTTGGGGTATACGGCTTGGGTGATCCTGATTAGATTGGAACAAACTACCTCTCTTCTGCAAATAAGAGGATATACCTATGACATTTGACAAATATACAAATGGAGGAAGTGATTAATTTGTTAACATGACTACTTAAGCAAACTTAAGGTGCTTGCCTAAAATAGGAAAATATAAAAAGGAACAAAATCTGTGTTATCTAGGCCCCCTCAAAGTAGTGAGCCTAGTATAATGATAAATAATAATTGTTCACATAGCAAAATAATGTTTTCTTAAATGAAGTAACTAAAATTCCTAAGGAGTTAAGATCTTATGATAACATGACTTACATAAACATAAATATATACACAAACACACCAACAGTTTTTAGTTAGTCCAATTATATTATTTTAACTACTGCAATCCAGATACAGTAATTTTCCAAACTGTTGAGTGACTTCTAATTCATAGCCTAGTACCAAATTGCAATCAATGCTTAAAGGTTTGTGTTGCAAATTTAGTGTACAGTAAATGAAACTCTAATTCTTATGTATTTTGACAATTTCCTCTTGGAATTACTCTGACATGCTTTTAATGTTGTATATGACACAGCACTGCTATCCGGCATGCAGTATCATTAGAATAGAGTCTGAGATTAATGAGTTTAATGACAACCAAAATCTGTCAGGCTTTAGGAGATTAATGTATACAGTCTATTTTATAAAAGAACTCTAGTGAATCTAGAAATTATGAATCCAGGACTGCATTTTAAAATATGATAAGCCTAACAGTTTATGAGGATTAACAATGTTCTCCATACCACAAACTTGTCTGCCCATGCTCAGATTTCAAATGTTAAAGAAACCAAGGAACTGCCAGATAGTGAGAGGAACTATGGATTGTTTTATTAGTAGTTGCTAATGCAATTTTATCAAAGTCACATGTATTTTTTTTTTATTTCATAACACATAGAATACTTTCTACACCAAATATTCAAAATCTATAGAGAGTGGCTACTTGTAAACATTAATTGACCTCCTAAATTTTGTATACATCTATTTTCCTTTGGGTAAGACTCAAAAGTAGATGGAGAGGTTAGGTGCCTACATGAGCTGGGGGTTTGAGGAGGCTGGTGAATTCACTCTTTACTCCCTTCTTAATGTTTGGAATCCAACCATGAGAAACTTAGCCTTTATATTTTGATTTAATGCCCTTATTAGTCTCTCTCCCTGACTCACTGAAAACAAGCTTAATAGTCTATTTTCTCCTGTGAGAGTATATTTTTAAATGTCTGTCCCAGATATTATATTTTATTTTATTTTATTAATTGTATGGCTGCACCTACAGCACATGGAAGTTCCTGGGCCAGGGACTGAATCCAAGCTGCAGCTGTGACTTAACGCCACAGCTTCAGCAACATCAGATCCTTTAACCCACTATGCATGTGGACCAAACCCATGCTTCCCCAATGACCCAATCCACTGCAATCATATTCTTAACCCACTGTGCTACAGTGTGAATTCCTGTCCCAAATATTTAAAAGGGAAATACCAAAAGAAAACAAAATATACAGACCAGGAAAGGAGGATCAAACTGGATACAAATTTTGTCCAGTTCAGAGCTATGTCTAAGCCTAAAAGAAATGCTGCCATCAGCAACTTGATATATCTAGTATGCAACAAGCTACATGCAGAACAAAGTCAACAGTGATACAATTACATAGAAAATATAAAATGCATACATATGTACACATATGTAAAATATATATGTCTACATGCACATATGTATACACATGTACACATATGTTATAGATTATTAGGGCTATATGAGAATGGGTTTTTATTTAGATGGTACATGTGTGTTCATAATGGAAAATATTTCCTCTGAAAATTCAACTATATCCATTTATTATTATGCTAGTCCCTAGGTATATAAAGTCATGTCACATTTGCAACTCCTGTGAAGTAAAATTCCTGTTTATTTTTGCTTTGCATTAGTAAAAATAAAGCATCACTAATTCTGAAATTCCATTGAATAACATTATTCTGTATATCAAAGTAAGATATATATTTTCTTCAGGGGTACTGCCTCAGAATCATAGGTTTTTGCTCATGAGTTTTACCACATTGAAATGGGAGGGACCAGAAGACCCAAAGCCAATTATCCTTGCCCTCCCATGCATTCTTTACATGATAAATATCTTGATGGTAACAAAGAATTGAGGATTAACAAAATAAATCCATTGAAAAGTTATCTCTATGTATAAGTTGCTTATTAATATTGCAAGAGATGGATATGAGCATGTACATGAATTTTACAATAAAATAATATGCTATGACATAAAATAATCTAGTAAATGTATTATATTTAATAATACATTGTAAGTTATTTAAATAGCATAAATGCATAAGTAGAATATAATCAATGAAGCTATCAATATTTTGGGAAATATGTATTTCATCTGTTTTAGTAATTAATATCAGTATGCCTAATTCAACTTTGAATTTCAATACTCACATCTTAAAGTCTATTCATTGGAAAAATTTAAGTCAAAATTCATATATTTACTACGAATTAGAGAGTTCACTAAATAATCCAAAGCTAAATCGATAAAGTGAAAATTACAGCATCTCATAATTTACAATCAGGAAGAGCAGCAGTTGTAAATCATCCTGTTTGAAGCACACAATTAATGCAATAATGGCAAAACACATTTCACCCTCAAATTCTAGGAGTTCTGAATCTTTTTTGTGTACATAAAGCAACAGAAGCTTTGTAGTGTTGTCTTACCGTCAGACTGCATGATATAAGTGTTTTATAGTTCTCAGGAGATTCAAGCACTAATGAGAATAAATCACTATAAAACTTAGTAAGCCTTTGTATCTTGCACTAGTAAGTTGCTTTTAGACATAAGGGAGTACATGTTCAACCTGCTTTCTAAAGAGTTAATCATCAGAGGGAGAATTCAGGAAGGAATTAAGGAATCTATCATACAGGGGAGAAGAAAAACATCAATGTCAGCTGATGAGGGAAAAAGTGAATATAGAGTGAGAAAAATCGTGGAGCCAAATAAGCCAGAACTGTGAAAACTTTTCATTTTGGGAAAGGACAATGAGAGATTTTAATAAAGTATTATTAATTTCCAGGAAAGGCAAATTGTGCACATGACTACTCCCAGCTACTTAATAGAAGTCATTCTCCTCGCTGTTGTAAGAATACTTACTGTTGTAAGAGTACTTTAACAAAATCAAATCTGGAAATGAAGTAAACATTAGTTGGAATCTGAGCCTTCCTGGGTCCATGAAGCACCTGGGGGTCATATGGGGAGAAGTTTGGAAGGAGGTTGTTGCATTCTGAAAAAGTGAGGGTAGATGGTAAGAAACTTTAATGCAATTGAAAGAATTAACTCAAATCTTCAAATTCAATAGAACTTTTGGGTATCATAGATATGCCATTTCTCCTGTTGAATGGTCACATCAAGATAGGTATTAGAACGAAGAGTTGCACATTCAGGTTGTCTTGCTCATTCTGGACACCACTTGTAAAATAATTTCAGAACTGAGAATGAATTGGTGTGACAATAGAAACTGACCACACAACATAGTAAGACTATATTTTATGGTATCAAAAACTGTTCGTTGATCTTTTATAGAAAACACAGAAAGGTGCAGGTACTAGTGGAAAAAGACTATTAATTAAAAAGTGGTGATAGGATTTCCTTGGTGATATAGTGAGTTAAGGGTCCGGTGTTGTCACTGCTGTGCTTTGGATCACTGCTATGGAGCAGGTTTGACCCCTGGTCCAAGATTTTCCACATGCCACTAGTGTGGCCAAAAGGAAAGTTATGATATAACTCTCCATAAATAATAAGTACATATAAATAAGAGGATACTGAAATCAGGGATAGTACAGTAGTGAGACTACATATTGACGTACATATATATACATTTTTTTTCTCATATTATCTTCCACCATGCTCCATCACAAGTGACTAGATATAGTTCCCAGTTCCATGCAGCAGGATTTCATTGCTTATCCACTCCAAATGCAATAGTTTGCATCGATTAACCCTAGAATTCAGTCCATCCCACTCCCTCCCCCTCCCCCTTGGCAACCACAAGTCTGTTCTCCAAGTCCACGAGTTTCTCCTCCAGGGAAAGTTTCATTTGTGCTGTATATTAGATTCCAGATATGTGATATCATATGGTATTCATCTTCCTTTTTAAAAAGCTTGCAGTAAAACAGAATTTTGATAAAATATCTGGGGATATAGAAACAATTACTTTCTATTTAAGGGACACATTAGGAAAACCTGTTTATAAGTTTGGTATCACTTGTTTGTAAGTAAAAACAGCAGTTTCTTTGATGTTAAAAAAGCATGTTCTCCATACTTTAAGAAATGCACGCTACATTTTTATAAATTTTTTATTCAAGTTGCTATATAACAGGTCACCATTGGCAAATCATTCCATATACCTGAGGATGCATAAGCCAATGTCAAACCCTCAGTTCATCCCTCCCTGCTTCAACTGTCCCCTTTGGTTACCATAAGTTTTTCAAAGTCTGTGAGTCTGTTTATGTTTTGCAAATAAGATTGTTCGTATCCTTTTTTAGATTCTACATATAAGTGATATTATATGATATTTGTCTTTCACTGCCTGACTAATTTCACTTAGTAGGATAATCTCTAGGACCATCCATGTTGCTGCAAATGGCATTATTCCATTCTTTTTTATAGCTGAGTATTATTCCATTGTATATTTGTACCACATCTTTATCCATTCCTCTGTCAATGGACACTTATATTGCTTCCATGTCTTGGCTAGTGTAAATACTGCAGCAGTGAACATTGTGGTGCATGTATCTTTTCAAATTATGATTCTTTTTCTGGATGTTCTTCTACTTCTCATTGAGAACTAAGTAAATAAGATTCTCTATGCATAAGAATTTTAGTGTTTTTACTTAGCAAGATGTAGGGTTATTCCTGATTTGTCCCTACTGCCAATTAAAATAAATATTTTTTAAACTTTACTCAGGTAGGCCATATTCGTAGAAAATAAGTCAGTTAAAACAAAATACTACTTTCCATAATAAATTTCAATATTCTGAGACTCATCAGTACATTTTAGTTAGATTGGGGGAGGGAAGAATTGTAGGGACATTAGTGTCATAGCTAGGAAAACAAATAGCAAATTCCCAATTTAGCATTCTCATGAATTCATTACCAAAAAAGTTATGAGTTACCAGTTTTTCTATCTAGAAAACACTTTAGAAGTGACCTAGTTTTGGCATATTATTTTCAATATGAGGAAACTGAGGCTTGAATAAGCAATGTGATTTGTCCAAACTTACCACCTACAGAGCAGGAATTTGAATGTGAGTGAATTCTCAGGCTGGTGCTTCTTTGATAATATGGCTAAGTTTGGCTTGGCTTTGTGGAATCCCAGACACAAACTGTTTTCTCGTTGTTTTAACTTTAGAGTTACATCATAGAACACTTCGTTCTTTCTTCTTTTCCTTGGTCTTCATTTCCCTTTGTATCTCCATTTAGTTAAATTTTTTAAATCAGTCTTTTTTAAAAATAAGTTTCTTCAAATATTTTATAAAAAGAGACTATATGCACAGACAAAGCAATACGATGTTTATAATATCCTACATATGTGTTTGCAATTTAAGATGTTATAGCAAGGATACAATCTCTTTCAACAGTTTTACATAAGGTCACCTAGGATTAATTTAGCGTAGTGAAGCCTAGATTGTTTTTCTTAATCAATAAGTGGTCATTATTTATAAGATACCTATAAACAATCATACATTTTTTAAAACTTCTCTTCACACCTATGCCCTGTATTGGGATGTATTTAATTTTTAGTACCTAATGAAAAATATAAACTTCATCTTGAATACATGTATTACATTTCCAAACTGAAGAAAATATCACAGATTCTAACTTGACAAGTATACATATAATGTGCCAGGTTAAGCTACAAATATTCATGACTTTTCAGATAGTAGTGAGTAGTACCTATCACTAGTTAAGGAGCAAAATATGAGAGAAAGAGTAAAATAAAACATTTTAACATCAGCTCTATTTTCTAGTGTTGTAAATAATGCACTGAGGGTTTGGGACACAAGGACATTATAACAAAAGATGAAGTGCCTGAAATGATGAGCTCAGGGTAAGATATACCACCAAATAATGACAAAACATAGTAATCTTTGAATCCGAATGTTGATACCACACTTTGGAAAAGCCTTAACACTGAGGGCTCAAGGTGTCATAGGGAAACAGAGCAATCACAGCTGGAGGCAATGCTCTTGCCATCCAGGCTAGTTGATGCTATAGGCAAAGGGCAACTTCACAAATTTAGAAAAAAAGCAATAAAATCTACTGAAGCAGCTAAATTGTCTGCTAAAAGACACTGGACACTGCCTAAAGTGAGACTATAAAAAAGGAAATGCTTCCTAAAGCACCTTGAGGAAGAGTTTGAAATAAACATTTTTTTTTTTTTTTACAAAGTTCCCCTGCATCATCTACCCGTACAATGTTCAGCACATCATCCTTTAGATCCTAGCAGTAGTATTTAGCTTTTCTAGGCTACATAGATTGCTCTTTTGGTTTGTTTTGTTTGTGTTTTTTTTTTTGTTTTGTTTTGCTTCCGTACATAAATTTATTCCTAAAAAAGTTTTACTATTGTTTTAGACCAATGACTTCCAGAGAATGGAATATTAGTATATTGAGTACCATTAAGTCAAATTTTGGTTGCTCTCTTTCTAGAGAAGAATGAAAATATGGTGCTCATATTATTATGATTAAAATGTAATTGTATGATGAATTTATTGATGTATTAGCTAGGTAATGGAAAGATAAACCTCAGTTCTTAGTGACTTGACACAATAATATTTCTTTCTTTCTGCCATGATCCCGCCATATGATCCTTCAGGGACCCAGGTTTCCAACTTGTGTCTCCACCTTTTTCTATGGCCTTGAAATCCTCTGTTCAACTAATAGTTGGAAGAAAAGACTATGAGAGTTGCATACAAGTGCACTCATTTCTTAACCATTTCTAAAGGGTCTGAAAGTAGCACATATCAGTACCCCTCACTTTCCACTGGCTGGAACCAATCACTATCCCCCCTTAGAAGTAACAGTGTGGTGGTGGCTGCTGAAAAGTAGTAAGCCACTTCCTAGAGCAAAATTATTTAATGTAAGAGGAACACAAATATTAGATTGCTAATAATTACTGTAATAATTTTATAAGGAAAATTTATTTAATATTTATTAAGTATATGTTCCCAATCTTTCATAAGTTCGTATCAGACGAGATGGGGCATGCTCAGAATGGTATGACTGTAGACCCTAAATTCATATTTTTGTGATGAAACTGTGAGGTTTGTCACTGACCCAAGGATGCAAAATCTAGGCCAGTGTTATAGCAGCATCTTTCCTGAAGTCAATCTAGTCTCTTTAGAGATCACAATACTTTTCATTTTACATACCTTTTTAATGCTTTGCAAATTTTACTTTTCTTTCCTCTATAAATTTCACTTTTCTTTCAATTTGACCTTTTCTTTGTAGCATTCTCTAACCTATCTAGCTCACATTAATTCATCTTTCCTCTGTTTAACATTATTTTACATCTACCCTTTTTACTTTCATCACTGTGGATTGCTCTCTACAATTATATTGGTAATATCTGGTTGGTAAAAATTATTCCTTATATCTCCTTAATATCCATTCAAGTTTCTAGTAGAGTGGATGTTATCCAGAAACCATTAAAAATGATACAGCAGTATGCTTGACCAGTGCATAAATGATTGCATTGCATCAATTATTGTGAAGAAATGGCAACAGTGTAACAGCTAAAAAAAATCTACAGAATCACTTCTAACAAGTATATTAATTTTAATAATGATAACGAAACACAAAGGCACATATAATATATCCCAGCACAATCTGTGAACTTAGAAAACACAGAAAATATATATATGTGCACCAAAGAACATATACAAGCAGGCCAGTGTATATCATTATTTAAGAGAAATCTTGTGATAAGGGACTTTATAGAAAGACATTTTTTGCAATCAGCACTTAGCCACGAATGATACAATAAATTCACATTGCTAAATAATGTAATTTTACTTTAATAGAAAGATTGAATTCAACTGGAAGTCATAATGTAAATCATTTAATACATATATCTCTTTTATTATTGTACATATTGACACACATTTCTCTTTGCTGCACAAGTTTTCTGCTCAACTTATTAAAAGACCTACTACATGACAGGCATTTTCGACACATCTGCTCCAAATTTTGCAATATCTCCACTTTCTCCACAAAAGAAGTTGAAAGCAAAAAATGTGTGGAAACTCTCACATTTTACAATTGCTGGGTGTAGAGAGACAATTCTCTGTGGATCTCCTTTGTTTGGGCAGCCAGCAAAAAACTACTGTCTGTTCAGTCCCCGAGGAAGAAAAAGGAGGCTGAGTACCTGGTCACACTCTAGTTGTTAGACACAGGTATAGTTGGAAGAAAAGACTATGAGAGTTGCATACAAGTGCACTCATTTCTTAACCATTTCTAAAGGGTCTGAAGTAGCACACATCAGTACCCCTCACCTTCCATTGGCTGGAACCAATCACTACCCCCCTTAGAAGTAACAGTGTGGTGGTGGAGTTCCACTTAGGCCTGTATATTAGCCGGTTGGAAAACCAACACCTTCAAGTTGGTCTGAGGAACAAGTTGTCCAGTAAACTGTGATATTCTTTCCACTATGGAGGAGGGCTCCCAACCCTCATGACCCCTTTGAGCTGCTAATGTCTGTGATTAATGATTGTGCTGATTGATACCCCTCGCAATGAGAGGAAAACTCCCCCCATAAGTGCCTCTCTGGGCACTGGACTTGTCACCTCACACACAGTGACCAGACACAATGCTTTTGAAAGACAGCTATTAGCTTGTTACTGAGCTCTTGTTGCAACTGAGTGTGACCTTCGTGATTCTCCAGCCGAATGTCCCCAGTTTGGGTGACTCAACTCAGACATTATGTGGGGAAGCCCCAGCCAGCTCCAGATGTCAGACTGCATAATGTATTCAAGAATGCAGCTGTCTGGCCCCACTGGCCCTCAGCTTCATACGAAAACTGTTAGCTTGGTAGCTATATTCTGGAGGTAAATTTTGTTTACTCCACCATCTGAGGCACAGCAACTACCTTTGTAGAGGCTTCAATTCAGAGCTTTCCATAAATGCCTGGGCCTGATACACTGATAATTAGTTATGCTGAAGATGGGCTACCTGGGCTGGGCTCACCTGGTGAAAATGAACATGGTCACTTGTCTCAATGAGCAAAACCTGATGCTGGTCTCAAAGTTCTGGCCAAAGATAAACCTTGTTATATATTTTTGTCTGGCTCTTGGCCTATTGCCAATGATCATGTTATTTTTTTCTCCCACTGAAAACTACTGGAAGACAAGACAACCTCTACTGAGCTGAAAAATATAGGAACAGATTAACTGTTTCTGATTAAATCATCTAGACCATTCATATAGATGCACACAACAAGGGCCCATTTTCTGATGGGACTAATTAGAATCAAACTGCTGAGCAAGTCTCCACCACCCAGATTTCCACCACTACTGCCTGCATCCATCATTGCTCTAGAAGTAGCAACACATCCACCATCATAACCTGGACACAAAATAAAGACTCCATGTTTCTGAGCAGAGTCCATTTTTGTACGCCAGACATAGGACTCCTCGCAAAAGCTTATCTGTTTTTCTGGTGATGAGAGAGGCTATATTGTATGATGCTTTGTTCCTACCCACTCCAGGAAGATTTCCTACTTTGGACCTTGAAACACATATCCCTAAGAAGATCAAGTGGCATATGAACCACTGTTGATACTTTTCTAAGTAATGTTTCTTCTGTTACAATGGGAACAATTGACTCTGGGCATACCATCGTGGTCTTTAAAACTATTGTCATTTTTTCAGCTCTTCTAAACTTTTGCCAGGTCACAAAGATGTGCCTTTTATTGCAAATGCCATTCAACAGTGAGATGATATAAAGAAAGTCAATGGACCTTTCGTGCTCCTTAACATCACAGGGATCTGGATCGTTGAGCTTCAGAAGAGCTTTTTTAAAGTAGATACAAAATAGTTCTGACTCAGCCTTCCTTATCACTTCTTGGTCCACAGTCATTAGTAAGGTAGTTAATCATTAAATGTCATTATCCACAAAGAGAGTTCTCTTGTCCTGGATGCTGGCTAAGTAATTATTAAGACCGAAGGGATGGAGGGGGTTATATGGATCTGTTTTGAAAATTTAAGATTTTACCTTGATTTTTTCTGGGCATAATGCTTATTTCTTTCTCCTAATGGCAAACGGTAGGCCAGCCTGGTTCAGACCTGGTTGGGTCTAGGATTGGGGGCACATTTAGGGTCATTTCTGTAAGTTGACCTCATTCTTGATGTCCCTATTGATTGTAGACTTAAGTAAATGCTATAGAAGGTATATTTAACAGATATTGTCACAATTCCTGCTAGTAAGATGAATCAGGATGGCCAACACAGTACTGTATGTGTCGAAAATTTTTCCAGAAGCCAAAGTTGTATAAAAATAGAGTCAGTATTACTGGAGATAATTCTCCTTACACCTTTTGCATTTTTGCCTATCTTGTGAATAAAGTATTGACTAATCATTTTTCCAAATTACCTTTTCTATGTCATTTGTATAGGTAGTAGTTTTGAAGCTGTAGTGTCTCCCTCTAAAGCAAAAGACAGGTTGTCTCACAGCTATGGAATTGAAGAGAAAATGTGCCCATCTGGAGCAGAGAGCAGATGTGCTTACTGAAGATTATGAAAGATGGGTTCCTTAAACTCAGAGAGATGCAACCAACCACCTTGTGCAGGTGTCATCTTGCCCTCTTCATGTCACTCTGGGATTCAAGGGTTTGGGAACTAACCCAAATACACCTGCACACTCAGCCCTTTGTATTCATAGGTTCCACATTTGAGGATTCAAGAACCAAAAATAGTTGGAAAAAAATTCCAGAATTTTCCAAAAAGCAAAATTTGAATTTGCCACATACTGGCAAGTACTTACATAGCATTTACATTGTATTAGATATTACAAATAACCTACAGATTATTTAAGGTATACAAGAGAGTGTGTGTAGGTTATATACAAATGTGTTATCTTACATAAGGGCTTGAGCATCTACATAATTTGGTATCCACAGGAGTCCTAGGACCAATCCCCCACACATACAAAAGGGTGACTACATCTGGCTAGTACTATTACTGTAAGTTATAAACTGTCCTTTGTCTCAGACTTCTACCAGGATCCTTGAAACTTAGGCAGGCAAAACTGTTACTTTCCAAGAAGGGTAAAATCGCAGACCTTTCAGAGTTCTTAACCCTAGTTGGCAAACCCAGGTATTCAGCTAATTCCTCTGACTCCTGAGCTATGTTCATTCCACCAGAACATCTTGCCTTTGATTTAAATTTTAAGTGGAAATCATAAACCTCAACCCATATGACTTGCGAGCTTACATATTCTGAGTTATATTTCCAAATCTCTTACTTTACATATGACTTTAATCATATCTACATATGAAAATTCAGTAGTGTCCTTTGCTGGCTTTACTTCCATATTTACATATGAAAATTCAGTAGTGTCCTTAAAACAATTAGTAAATACAGCAGTGCTGCTGATGTTGCCAGAGCAACCACAAAAGAGCCATTTTTTTTTTCCTACCAGAATGACAGGTGTATCCTCTAACAGCCCCTGCATGGAGTAGAGAATATGATTTAAGTTCAACTAGGGCTGAATATGTGCTTACCTAACCATGTTGCAATAATTCCATTCCCTGATATACTAAAAACACAGCTGAGTACATCTCTACATGAAGTGACACATACAAGACTGTCCTTAGCAGCTTTATGTATAATAATAAAAATCTGGCAACAATAATAAAGACAATTGAAACTAGCAGAGAGGTAGACATTGGTATATTCATACAGTGACCTACATACGTAAACAAAAAAAACCAAAAAGGAACAAAATGAACTACTACTACACGCAACAACCTGGGTAAAACTTACAGGGTTATGTTGCATGAAAGATATCAAACAGAAAATAAATACTATATGATTCCATGTATATATAGAGCTCAAAAAACAGGCAGAAAAAATATATGATGATAAATGCTGAATAATGGTTAATTTTGTGGGACATGGCTAATGACTGGGAGAAGGAAGAAAGATTAAACTGGCCAGTGATTTCTATCTCTGAATCTGGGTCATGATTACATATCTGTATTCTCTTTGCAAAAAAACTTAGTTATGCTATGTATTTCATGTATATTTAAGTATGAGTACTTCAGATAATTTATGCCATAATAAATATAAAGGTGTCATTTGCTATGTGTATCTTATGAGATAATGAAAATTATCCCCAAATTAATCAAGTAAAATTTTATAGTCAGGCTGATATATTTCTGCTATTATATAAATATGCATATGTAACAAAGTTACTTTGTTCTTCTAAGAGAAAATGTAGGATCGATGGCCATTTGAAATGTGAGGAAAGCATATATAATTTTCAAAATAGATTTTATTATCCCAATGTGTAACATTCTATAATTAAGCAAGTTAAAGTATTAATTAACAGAGGATAAATTTATTAGTATAAATATATGTTATACATATATAAAATATATGAGGCCTTTTTGATGATTCAGCTTTCTATTCTAAAAGAATAAATCTGTCTTTTATTTAACCGAATAAGATTTAAAAAATACACTTAATCAGCTGATTCTTAAGCCATGCTATGAGTCATTAAAGTATTTTATAACTATTATTTTCAACACTTAATGAACCATTTTAGGAACAAACCGAATTTGAAATAGACTATTTCAATACAATCATGCCATTCCCCTGCTCAAAATGTTTAGTTACTATTCCATACATAACTAATAAGATCCCAAAATTATTTAATATCCTGACATTTAAATTCATATTCATATTTTAAATTAAATTCATACTTTAAATTCATTTAAATTCATTTAAATTCATATTTTAATGTCAACTGGACATATCTTTTCCTCTGTATTACTTACCATATCCTTCCTAATTTATAGCTCATATATTAGCTAAATTCAACACCTACCCAAACACCCCCAATTTCCTTTGATTCTTATTTTATTTCTGGTTGTTCCCTTGAATGGTTGTTTCCCTGTCTGTTGAAAACAAAAGCCTTAAAAAAAATTCAATTGAAACACTTCTTCTTCTGTGAAGTTTTCTTTGCTTTTCAGGCATTATGTCTTCCTCCAATAAATTCCATAAGACTCCAGAAATCATGCCACAGTGTGTACATATTATTTGGGGGCTATTATTTGGATCTTTGAGGTCATCACATGTCAAGCCTCACCAAGCAGAAGAAACTCAGGGTGTTTCTTCAGAGCTATGGTTTATTTTCATTAACTCTCTCACCAAAAAGGAATGATCTGCTTAGTGCCACACTCGGGATCCTTATTTTTGTTTGTTTGCTTTTTAGGGCCTGACCTGAGGCATATGAATGTTCCCAGGCTAGGGGTCAATTTGGAGCTACAGCTGCCGGGCCTACAGCACATCCACAGCAGCATGGAATCCGAGAAGCATCTTGACCTACAACACAGCTCACATCAACCCACTGAGCAAGGCCAGGGATGGAACCTGCAACCTCATAGTTCTGAGTCGGATTTGTTTCCACTGCACCACAATGGGAACTCCTCAGGATCGATATTCATCAGTTTTAACTTCTCAACACTGAGTTGTACCCATGGCAAGTCCAGTCCCCGGATGCGAATAGATTCCTCCTTATGTCGTCTATTTCCCCCCTTATTTCCAACTAGTTTCACTAATAGCATGAACTCAAGGGCTTCTCAAAATCTAAGGCTGCCTGATTAAGCTTTGCAATAATTCAGCTGTGTATTTACTTGCTCCTTCTAGACTGATGTGAGAATTGCTTCATAATATTTTCTGGCATGGCTTCTTGAACAAAATTCTCAGTTTGTAACACATACATCAAAGTACATTGCCCTTCTACTGATAGATGTTCCAAAGTATGTTTTACATATATCCAAATATATCAAATTTATTTCCTAAATTTATGCCATCATAGTTTCCTCTGTGCCCACACCTAATTCAAGTTAGTTCTGTCCTTTTGTCCCACATTGACCATTATGTTCACCATGACCACGTTGCTCTTGTCCACATTACTAATTACTCTTTCAGAGATGTTTCTGTTATATTTCTGGCGAAGCACTGAAGATTGTGGGGGAAACACACCTTGCACTACGTGGTGTCCTTCATCACTTTCATCTCCCCACCATGCTCTGTGTGCCTCTTCTTCAAATCCCTAGTCCTGCCATGTGACTTTCTCCATCACAGCCACAGCCACCCCCTAAGAAATGCATCCCATTCTCCTGTGGTGGCATCCTCACCTGCAGTGAACAGCACTGCCAGGTTGCCCGCCCTTAACATTCTCTCTAAGGACCCCAGCATGTCAATATTGACCCCAGCAACATGGATGCAACTAGAGAGTCTCGACACTTTCTTAGATTTATGCCAAAGTTTCTTTGAGAACAGAGACACAGAGCCAGAGTGCCTGGGTTTAAATCCCAGTTATGAGTTGTGTGTGCTGAAGAAATTATTTAACTTCTCTATTTTTCATTTCCTTTATTTGTAAAGTAGAAATAATAATATTAGCTATTTAAAGGGTGATTGTAGGAATTAGAATAATTATTGTATATAAAGTACTCAAAACAGTGCTTAGCTAATAGCAAGCATTATGTAAGTGAGAGCTATTATTACTGTTGGCAAAATTATTGTATCACACCTTGATAATAATCACTGTGATCTGCTAAAGCTCCAATATACTCACCTCCATTACCTTTATAACAACTCTCACAGAACCTTATTCGTAAAAAGGTCACAGTAAATGTTATACACATATACACACACACATACATATACATATTTATATACACGCATATAACATGTATAGTTATATATGAAAACATGTAACATATGTGCATGTATATGCATAAAGCATAAAATATGTGCAGTGTGTGTGTATACATATTTTTTTGTTGTTTTTTGGTCACACATCAAACACATCAGAAACTTCAGCTCAGACCCAGATTACTAAAGCAGCACAACAGAAACTGTTAAAATAGATGGCTGTAATGGAATAAGATAGTGAAAACAGGTTTGTAATCAGAATTCCTTTTTGAGATAAAAATGAGCTTTGAGAAAATAAATAAGTGCCTGTGGTAGAAAATGAGATCTTAAGTTTGGGATGGGGTGAGAGTTGAACATAGAGGAATGTTCCACATGTAACAGCAGAGGGTTTGTTCATAGCTGATTGAGGGGTGAGAGAGGAGATGATTGAGGGTGTTGACTTGGGGGAGAAATGTTTACACTCAGCAGTTTGAGTCTCCTTCCATCTGTACTTTAAACTTTTATAAAAACTCAACACCGTTCCTCCCAACACACACAGCTTTGAGCCAGCCAGCCCCATCCTCCCCCCACCAAAAGTGAAGAGTTTGGGCTCCCTACCCAGACTGGTAGCATGGATAGATAAGAAAGCCCTAGAAGCAGGAGTCCACAGACTGCCAGTAACTCAGAGAAACTGTGGAGAGACTCTGGAATGTGATCTTACAAGGAGAGTAAATCCCCAAAGGGAAGATACCTAGCTGATACTGGCCCCTGAGAAGGTTAATTGAAACAGTTAATGCTCCTTTTCCCAATGAACAATGATATCTAATCCTGGCACAGTGAACATCTATGAATTCCCTCTCCATCACCCTTTCCTGCTGGACACTTTTCATGGTGGGTTTTGAGGGCATAATCACATTAGCACAGGGTCACACTGTTCTCTGAGTTCTGGACTGGTATTGGGCACTGATTGAACCTTAACCTGAGAGTCTTTCCCCAAGGGATCTGAAACTGAATTTGTGAGAGAGTCTTTCTTCTTGGCTAAAAATGTAAACTCCCGAACTCAAGAGTTCTCAGTGAAGTACATTCTGGACCACAGAGCAAGATGCTCCACACTGAAATTGAATGAAATCAATGTATTGAAAGAAGCAGGCAAAAGGGACAGGAGAGGCACCTTGGATGAAGGTCCCTAATACCAGGCATGCCTGGGTTCAGCATTCTCCGTGCTTTTCTCTAAATCTTGACGCCCAACTCTTCTTTGATCTCCAGATTACACAAGTATTCCAACAGTGGGTCAAATCTGGGTCAAATTGAATTTCTATTTCTTAGTTATAAAATATCACAAATTCAAGAAATATCTATTAAGTAATTGTTTAATAATCTATTGAATATAGACATATATAAAATATTTCACCATGAAATCATAGAAACTACTTAATTATTTCCCAAATCACTGTCATTCAAAATAATGTCTCTGAATAATAAATGAATATTTCAAAATAAATTTTGCATAAGTATATAAATATAGGTTCCTGTTTTGTAAGTTAGTCTGCAATAATTCATAATATATTTCTTAATGTTATCAATAAGATTGTAACTTAATAATGATCTTTATATAACTTACATTCCAGCTTCTCCCAACATGTGTTTAACATAACACACTATTAAGAGTTGTTGTATAATAGTATTTGTATATTTTCTTTTTTTAATTTTTTGTTATAGTTGTTCACAATGTTCTGTCAATTTCTGCTGTACAGCAAACTGACCTAGTTTTAGATACATATATACATTCATTTTCTCACATTATCTTCTATCATGTTCAGTCACAAGTGAATGGATATAGTCCTTGTGCTATACAGCAGCACGTCAGTGCCTATCCATTTTAAATATAATAGTTTGCATCTACTAACCCCAGACTCCAATTCCATCCCACTTCTTCCCCCTCCACCTTGGCAACCACAAATCTGCTCTCCATGTCTTTGAGTCTGTTTCTGTTCTGTGGATAGGTTCATTTGTGCCATATTTTAGATTCCACCTATTGCATGTCATATTGTATTTGTCTTTCTCTTTCCGACTTACTTCACTTAGTATGATAATCTCTAGTTCCATCCATGTTGCTGCAAATGGCATTATTTTGTTCTTTTTCATGGTGGAGTAGTATTCCATTATGTATATGTACCATATCTTCTTAATCCGTTCATCTGTAGATGGGCATTTAGATTGTTTCCATGTCTTGGCTATTGTGAATAGTGCTGCAATGAACATGGGGGTGTGGGTATCTTTTTGAATGAAAGTTTTGTCCTGATGTATGCTCAGAAGTGGGATGGACTATGTCTGAAACTACACCACAGCTCATGGCAACCCTGGACCCTTAACCCACTGAGCAAGGCCAGGAATCAAACCCACATCTTCATGGATACTAGTCAGTTTCATTAACCACTGAGCCATGACAGGAACTTCCGGGATCACATTTAATAGAAGACAAGTTAACCACTTTGGAAGCCATAAAACGGTCTTTATAAGTCTTTTAACATCCTTCCTCCTCACTGTTGTCCCAGACAGCCCCATGCTCATGACAGGTGTGACCCTATGGAAAGCAGTGACAGATGTTCTTTGGTTCGAATACTTTTGAATTGAATGGATGCAAATTGAGTTGATTTAAATCAAATTAGAATTTCAGCTACTGGAGAACCTGCATCTGTTTTAGACAATTATTTTAAAAGTCTGAAAAATGGCCTAATCTAAAGTCCTCTAATGAAAGGTGAAGGACTCTGTGCACACCACAATGAAACTCAAGTGCATGCATACCTCATTAGTGGCCACAAGGAACAAAGTTCAAGTTTTCTGATTTCCTGCCCAGCCTCACTTCCAGCATGAAATACTATATAAGAACTCTGTGACCTATACATCTATAGAATAATAAGAGGGAACAGGAATAAGGAGAATTTTTACATCTCTAATAACAGTTGTTGAAAAAGATTGATAGGAAAACCCATGATTCTAATGTTCCATTGTCCTAATATTCAAAAGAAAGCAGTTTAATCTAAGGCAACTTGCTTTATAATTGGAAGAAAATTATCTCAATGCTGTGAATGAAGATACTAATGTAATAAAATAAAAAGGGGAATCAGTAATGGCCTCATTGTCATTGATTGAGTTATCATCGCCATTTTACTACCAGTGTCAACTCCTTGTGGAATCACTCTGATGAAATCAGTCATTATAATGTAATTTAATTCATCATCTTCACTGTTTAGGTTGAATAGCAGTAGCCTTAAAAATCAATCAAGATAATGTAAAAAAATGAAAGTGAATGTGAAGTTGAATTCATATTAACAGGCACCAGCTTCCTGAATTTGCAGTATTAGAGATTAAATGTGCTAAATTACTTAAGAGATTATGACTATGTAAATTATTTCATCTTTCCACTATTCTATCTTGATACCTTAGGAACATCTAGTGAAGCAAAATCCCTAAGACACTGTAAATCAGGAAAGGCCTATTAACAAGTTATAATTAAGTAGCTCTCCCAGCAGGAAATACCCATCTTTTACAGAATTTCTTGTAAAATGGATGGATATTTCTTCATATTACATGTGAAAAAATGTATATGTAATGTTTGATGAAATGTATTTGCCAAAGATAACCCTTGGTCAAACTTCAGCAATTCCTAATCTGGCCACAGTGAGGCAGCACTCTCTAGGAAAATGAAATCTCAGGAAAATGAAAATCATAGTTTACTAGGTACAGTGCAAGTGGCAGCAGATTGCTCTACAAGATGATCATCTCCATTTGACAGATAAACAGCTAGGTATAACTAACTTATGTTTAAATGGCTAAAGCAACATATGTCCTCATAACTGAATTTTCAAAATTATAGCAGGACCCAAGATACATTTCTAGTTGTAAATGTGTTTTTCCGTTCTCCCCAGTTGAAGAATTTTTAAAGCAAAAAACTAAACATTTTGTACCTGAATTAAAGGATGCCTGTCACTTTTGGTGGATAAACAAATTTGAACAGTAATTTTTTTAATTGTAGAAAATCCTAAATTGATTACCAATTTATTGGGGGGGGAAAGATTTTTGAGGTTATTATTGTTAAAACTTTTTTAAAACTATATTTAGTTTTTCCTTCAGTGAATATTTGTGTAACTAGTTCTTTTATGGATGAAAAAGTTTTAGAAATAAAAACACCACACATTATTGGGAGTTCCCTTTGTGGCTCAGTGGTTAAGGAACCCTGCTAGGATCCATAAGGATGTGGGTTCCATCTGTCAACTTGCTCAGTGGGTTGAGGATCCAGCATTGCCATGAGCTATGGTGTAAGTTGGCTTGGATCTGGTGTTTCTGTGGCTGTGGCTGTGCTGTAGGCCGACAGGTGTAGCTCTGATTCGACCTCTTGCCTGGGAATCTCCATATGCTGTGTGTAGGGCCCTAAAAAGCAAAGAAAAAATGCACATGTTATAAATGAATTAGCCAAACTTTAGCATTGTCATTGAATCAAATGTTTTCAAAAGCTTTTTGCTATGTCCTTAAGATATAAGTCAAAAAGCCCAAGTTCAGGAAAGAATTTTTAGAGAAAATCTATTTCATATAATAAATAATAGTGTGTAAAAAATGTAATAATTTTGAATTTAATTAACTGTAGTTATTTAAGCATAATTATCCCTACTAGAGGAGAGAGCAAGAGAGAGAGAAAGGAAAGAGTGGGAGAGAGGGAGAGCTTTCTCTGTCAAGCACTGTTCTCCGGAGTGGCTGCACCAATTTACATTCTCACAAACAGTGGACAAGAGTTCCCTTTTCTCCACATTTCTCACAAACATTTGCTGTCTTAGGTTCCTCAAAAAATTAAAAACAGGGTTATCAGATGATCCAGCAATCCCACTTCTGAGTATATACACAGTCATTAAAACCAGGATGTTGAAGAGATAGCTGCATCCCATGTTCACTGTAGCAGTGTTCATAATAGCTAAGACATTGTGGCAGCCTAAGTGTCTATCAAAAGATGATGGATAAAGAAAATGTGGTATATACACACAAAGGAATATTATTCAACCTTAAAAAAGAAGAAAGTCCTGCAATTATATTTGCAGCAACATGGATGAACCTGAAAGACACATTACTCAAAGTGAAATAAGCCAGACACAGAAGGACAAATATTACATATTACCATTTATAGGACAAATCTAAAATAGATGTCAAACTCATGGAAGCAGAGGGTACAATGCAGGTTGCTAAGGGCTGAGGGGATAGAGAAATGGTAAACTATTAGTCAAAATTTGTTACACAAGATCAGCAGATGAAAAAATGTAGCATAGCGCCTACAGTAAACAATACTATTTTATATACACTAAAATTTAATAAAGGAATCCTATGTTAATTGTTCTTATCACAAAAACAATAATATATAAATATGTACACAATACAGATAATAAGGAAGGAAGGAGGGAAATAAGGAAAGGAGAAAGAGAGGATGACTGGAAGCTTTAGAAATAATGGAGTAGTTTATGGCATAGATTTGATGATGATTTCACTGTGTATATTATCTCCAAACTCATTATGTTGTAGACATTAAATATGTTACAGCATTTTTGTGTCAGTTTTACCTCAGTAAAATGTTTTATTTTCTTAGTGTCAAGTGTTCAAAACTGCTCCTCGCTTTGGAACTCACTTCTGAAGTTACTTCTGAAGTTACTTAATAGCAGCTCCCCACACTTTTCTGACTCTTTATTGTTGCCTTCTATCTCATATAGCTATACCTAAAGCCTGTGTATATGATAATCACATAAGCTGCCATTTCTGGTCCATCTCAGTATCAAAACTGAACCTGAATCAGTCCCTATTCCCCTACTACCTATTGTTCTTCTGTACCTGACCTTTCCCTGTTACTGTATACCTGCCTTTTTAGCCAGTCCCAACACATGGTCCATTATATTCTTCATGCATTTTAATAGGTATAATACTTCTTAATGAATAAATAATCCCCAGGTCTATGTTAAATGGCTTTTTTTTCTCTTAATGGATTTTATTTCACTTATAGGTGTGCATAAATCATCACAAGTCAATTTTACAGATTTTGTATCCCAAACCCCCAGTGCATCCCCCCACCCCCCCAGATTGTCTTATTTGAAAAACCAAGGTTTTCCAAAGTCTGTGAGTCATTGTCTGCTCTGTAAGAAGGTTCATTGTGTCTTTTAGTTTC
>PVHT020000079.1:7285279-7357878 GCA_004024745.2 Catagonus wagneri
GGGTAGGGGGTTGCTTCTATCGCGTAATCGCCCCTCCTACCTCTTGATGTGGTCTCCGCTGTGTCTTCTGGAGCAGAGTATCTTTTTTGGAAGTTTACAGTCCATTTGGTTGAAGGTTGCTCAGCATTTGGCTGTATTTTTGCTGTTTTTCGGGAGAGAAGTTGAGCTCCAGTCCTTCTATTCCGCCATCTTAATCCCTCCCAAATCTAAATGGCTTTGATGAAGCCAAAGCATCCCTGATAAGAAATACCAAAAAAAAAAAAAAAAGAGCATGAATAAAAAATGTACTGAGAAACTCAGTTACAATGATTAAAAAGTAATTCAATATACATTAGTAAGTAGAATTCAGCAATATAATAAGTACATGGAGAAAATGTAATATTTCCTCCAGAAATGCAAAGCTATTTAATATTGTGAAATTTATTAACATGATGGAAACAGGTTAAAATTCTGTAGTAAATCAAAGGCAATGTGATAAGGCACAACTTAAGTGGAACACTGTCTATTTAGGCCAAGAGCAAGATGTGAGGAATTCTGATTTATCATTATTTAGCAACATTCTTCATATATTAGCCACAAAAAGACTTGGAAAGAAACAGCATTAATATTAACAGATGACATGACATTTACTAACAATCCAAAAGAATCAACCAATAAGCTATTAAAAATTTAATAGAGTTCTCCAATATTTCAATGTAAATCAGATAAAACTTAACATAAGGTTCTTTGATGAGAGCAATAAATGTCAACTTTGATAAATGAACCTGAAAAACTTTAACATTAGACTTGACTGTTAATTGTAAATTAGATGTCAAGATGTGAGAAGAAAATAGTTAATGCATTTATGTATTGACCATCCCAACTAAAAACACAGTGAAATTTTTAAAAACTAGTTCTAGATAGTTTAGTAAGCCATAAATTGACAAAAAAGTAAAGTACATTTAAAAATAGAAATAAGTACCTCTTTTATCAAAAACTAAAATTTATCACAAATAAACAATGTAATATGTTTCTTATATTAAAATGTACAAATAATAAAACAGTTGTGAAAACTTTAAAACAGACAATTATTAAAAATGATTTAGAGTATTTTTGAAGAAATATATTTGTATAAAATGAGCTAAAAAAGTTAATATCAGATAGTATAAATACACATTACAAATTGTTTATCATAGGAAAAATTAGAAATTTTAAAGATTCTATAGCATATCAACTATATTTTGTTGTCCAAAGATAAAATACCAAATAATCATTAAATGAGATTAAAAGTGTTATAAAATGTATTAAGAAAAATAAATTTATAAAATAATTATATTTAGTATTATCTCAGTTTTAAAAATTCTGGAAGTATATACATGGAATATGGATAAGACCCATCTCTGCATATTGGGATTATTAATCATTTGGCTCCCTTTAAGTTTTTCTACATTTTTCCAGTAAACTTATATTACTTATATATTCATAAAAATTGTTACAATTTTATAGTTTTTTAAATTTTATTATTCATACATATTAAGCCTTAAAGTTCAGACTTTCAAATATGTTGATATATCATTAAAATAAAATTCTAGATTCTTAAACTAGTCATTAGATAATTTGTAAAGGGGTGGTAATATGTACTGCATTTTATTATTATTACTTTCCTTTGTAATCCTATGTATTCTATTTTACACATTAAAGATTATTCTGGTAGGGGGTTCATCAGCCTAACCTATACAATGATGTCAATGGTACAAAATAAAGTTAAGAAATTCTGTGTATTACAGAGAAATCTAGAGAATTATTCTGTATTTCTAGACTTATTCTAGAGAACCTAAATATACCATTTTACTTTAGTTGAATTTTGTATACAATTAAACATAAAAGAATAACACATTTAATTTCAAATGTCTAATGACATTGCCTCACTATTAAAATATGTTATAAATTTATTAAATGAAAATTTCACAAACTCTATACTGGAATAAATTGAGAGCTTTTATAAAAACATGTATTTTCTTATTCAAAGATAAGGTAACTTTATTAAAAATTTTAGCATAAAAAATTATTGATAATATTTGAAGATTAGTCTTAAATGAATATTAGTTCATTTACCTTTTTGAAAATTTTGACAGAACAGTGGTTTCTCAAAGTTAGAATGATATTTTCATCCTTGTTATTTACATGCTTGGAATGCTCTGAATTTAAGTTCACATGAAATCTCTAAAATACAGAAGTGAATCACTGGTGAGTTTTTTATTCTTTGATTTATTTGTTAATGATATTCCTTATAATTGTCCAAGTGGTACAGATTTCTTTAGGAAAATCCTGCCTGTGACCCTATGTTTTTCAAAGTCTGTGTGTCTGTTTCTCTTCTACAAATTAGTTTATTGGTATCCTTTTTTTCTTAGATTTCATATATAGGTTATATCATACGATGTTTGTCTTTCACCATATAACTTCACTTAGCATGATAATTTCTAGGTCCATCCATGTTTCTGCAAATGGCATTATTTCATTACTTTTATGGCTGAATAGTATTATTGGGCAAATTTTAACAACTCTTTTTTATAGGCTCTCTACTTTGACATTAGATCCTTAAGGAAATCAGACTTTATAAAATGACGTCACAGTGATTAAATATCCTAATTTTGAAAAACAGGTTTTCTAGCATGCCTTTTGAAAGATTCATCATTTTTCACCCAGCACCACAGAAATAATATGATAAACTCTAAATATAATTACATATTATTTTAACATCTTAATTAAATTAAAAGCTTTAAATTTCCTCAGACAGTCAATAAGCACTTAACTAATTAAGCACTTCACTATGTGCTAGGCATTAATGTGCTTGCTATGTATTTGGCAAAATAGGGCATAAACCATTTGACTTGATGACATAATATCTCCTAAGATATAATTGAACGTTTTATTAGAGGATTTTTCAATCATGAGTCTGTTAAGAAAGAAATATAACAACCAAACTGGATAATTAGATAAGAGTTGAATAAAAGGACTACTTACAAAGAACGTAAGGGTTCAAGTAAACCAAAAAGATAGTGCAGGAGTTGAATAACATTGAAGCTCTCCCCATCCCCAAACATGAAGGGACAAGTAAGGAAACAGTTTATCGGAACATGGACCAGTGACAATATGAAGCAGTTAATTAAAGGAACTCTGGTCTTTGAAGAGAGACGCAGCCAACTCACAATAATGTGGTAAGGTGGGAGCCAAGGTAATCAATATTTTGATTTTTCAGAAAAACACACCTTCTAAAATTCAACTATCTACAGTTAAACTTTAAATATTTAAAAATTGTTGAGATGGGGAGGTCACTGTCGGTTTCAAGTGCTGTTATTTTTGAAAAAATAATGTTTACATTCAAAATAAAATTTCATGGCTTAATTTGAGCCCTGGCCTCATTCTCTCATCTCTTGATGGTGTCCCACTTTGGCCAGGCCATAGAGGGGCCTAGAAGGCAAAAAAGCCTGTTGGCCTATGGGTAACCATCTATTAAGAAAGTCCCTGGGAAAACATGAGCCTGTTGACAGCTATCTGTTTAGTCAAAATGGAGAAGAGTAAAAGGGGTATCATGCAGCTCTGGAGTAGATGTATAGGTCTGAATCTTAGCTCTTCTACTCACTGGTTCCATGACCTTGGAGAAATGTCCTAACCTTTCTGTGTCTCAGTTATTCCATTCATTAGAGCAAGTAATGGCATGAATTACCTTATGAGACTGTATAAGGAACAAATAAGGAGACACATATAAATCACTTAGGGCATATCTATCACATAGTAGACACTTCAAATGGCCATTTTCATTGCCGTTTGACATCACTACTATGGCTCTCTTGTTTGCTTATCTGAGGTACTGCCTACCTCTACTTCCATCACCTACCAGAAGCAATCTAACAACCTCATAGAATTTTTCATTTTTTGTTCATTATCCATTAGATCTCTATTTCTAAAATTATTGAGTGCCACCAAACAAATACTTTCATATACAAGTTGAAACCTGTTACTAGCAAAGGCTAAACACAATCTGTTCATACCAGCTGCTGAAAGAAAAATAATGATTTATTATTGCATTTATTCAAACAAACAATTTGTTGGTTTAAGCCAAAGGACAGACATTCTAATTGCTTATTAATATATCAATAAATATTTTGATGACATTGATTATGTTGAATAGAATAAAAAGCTAGTTTTATTTATGCTCTCCTCCACATATACCTCAATACGTGTTTATTTATTTCATACGTATATATTGAGTACCTACTGTGTGAAGAATAGAAAACTATTGGGATGGAAATGCTATAAAATTTGGCTGTGATGATAGCTGTTCAACTGTAAATGTAATAAAATTCATTAAGTAATTTAAAAAAGAATAGAAAAGTAAGTGCTAATAATAAAAATGTAAAATAAAAAAATTGTAATTTGAGAAAGAAATATTTAAAAAACAAAAACATAAATACAATGGAGAGTATAAACATACCAAAATATAATGAAAGTCCATTTGTACAAATGGCAAATCTTTTTGTATCAGGTTAGAAAAATCTTCAGGACAGAGATTACATTAGAGCTCATCTTGAGGGATGACTGATTTGGGAAATATTAAATAACTCCTCTGTTGGAAAACAGTTAAAATTGTTACAAAAAGACCCTTCCTTCTCCTGCATTAGCTGGATTCAATAAAATGAAGCAATATCATAAAGCTTCAAGCTAAGAGTTCTCATTGTAGCTCAGTGGAAATGGAAATGAACTCGACTAGTATCCATGAGGATGAGGGCTCGATTCCTCGCCCTGCTCAGTGGGTTAAGTATCCACCATTGTCATGAGCTCTTGTGTAGGTTGCAGACATGGCTCAGATCTGGCATTGCTGTGGCTGTGGCATAGGATGGCAGCTGTATCTCTGATTCAACCCCTAGCTTGGGAACTTACATATGCCACCGGGGCAGCCCTAAAAAGCAAAAATAAATAAATAAACAAATAAAATAAAGATTCAAGCTAATATGTAATATAGAGTAGTATTAACTAAGAGGTTTTTCTCTCATAAACACGTATTTGTTACTTAACCTAAAAGTCAGATATGCATATATTATAGAGAATTCCACTTTAAGAGGGAAAAAAAGTTACAACCAAAGAAATTAAGAGACTAGGAAGTAATATGTATTGTATATAGGACTTGCCTAGTAAAATAAAAAATATTTAAATCCAACTGCCATTTACTATGTTAATCATTTGATACCAAGTATGTTTTTAATTGGCACCCTTAATTATTTTATCTGGTAGGTGTTATTTATCCATATTTAAAAAAAAAACTAAAAATAGACATATATCTAGCTCAAACTCACACAAAAGAGAGAACTGTATCTGAACTCAGGCAATTTAGTTCCAGAAATTCTGCTCATGACTATTGTATTTTATTTTATGCTGTAAAACAAAAATTTAATGTAAGCAAAAAAAAAGCAGATTTCATCATATACATGGGGCAAATTTTGAATTATTTTTTAAAAGCTTATGGGCTAATAAGCATCGTCATCACTATGATGGTAAAAATTAGATGAAGCTTAAAACGTAGGCATCAAATTTAAAAATCAAAATATGCTCAACTAAGTCCACCCTGGAGGATTCATCCTATAGATTTATTTATGGATTTGCAAAATTATGTTTGCAGCATTTTGGAAATAGAAAGATTGGAAACAACCGAGCTGTCTTTCAGTGTAGTAATTACGTACATTTCCTTATGCAGTGGATTTTTTTTAAAAGATGCACCCATAGATTCTATATTCCTTAACTATCTTGATGTAAGAAAATAATCTGCTTTGCTTTTATCTTTGAATTACTTGGAGATTGAGTTAATTCCTTGCTAATATCTCCTATGGTTTGGAACTATGTGCCTATTTCTCCTTTGTCTTCTAGCATTGACTGCTTCTGGGTGAAAGTCTAAAGCCACATTGGTTATCTCCAAAGTAGAGGGGACTCTTTTTTTTTTTTTCCTAAAAGTTTTCATGTCATTTTCCTATCTTGATATTCATTAATTTAACCAGAACATTTATTAAAGTTGAGCATTTTGAATGTTATTTTCCCCAAACCATTTATTTAATCTTACATAGATTGGGGTCTGTCTTCATACTCAGAGGTTTTTTGGCTAACAAAGTTCAATAATTTAAAAAAAGGTCCTAAAATCACCTGAATGATCTGATTACTGCTTATCTTTTTAAAATCATTTTATGTCACTTGACTCCTTCTGTTTCTAGTTCAGCTGAAATGATCTTCTCTTTCTTCTTCAATTACTCAGGGCCTTTGCATGGAACCTCACTTTCTGTGTCCCATTTCCAGGTTACCTCCTTCTTTTCTTTCAGGTTACATGACACTTACTCAGAGAGACATTCACTGATTTCCCAAACTTCAATATATTTCACTGCTTTCTCACAGCATCTTGTCCTTGGCATTTATTATTATTATTGTTGTTGTTACAACTATTAGTTACATGAGATAACTTGTTTAATTTGTTTCTCTTTCTTTAGAGAGAAAGATTAATGATGATAGGGACCATAATTGTGTTATTCATGTAGAATCCCTAGCATCTTACCATCTCACAAATAATTTGTGTTAAATGGATAGATGGATATATACATGCATGAATACATGAAAAGGTGAATCCAAGATTTCAGTCAATGCATTTTTTTTTTTGCCCGCAGCCATGGTATGTGGAAGTTCCAGGGCTACAGATAAAACCTGCACCATAGCAGTGACCAATGCCACTGCAGTGACACTGCCAGATCTTTAACCTGCTGCATCACAAGAGAACTCCCAGTCAATACATATTTTAAAAATTGGTCTAATTTCAAAGTCTGGAATCCCATTTTAACATTTATTGCCTTTTTACACTTATTTTTACTTGTTTACTTAAAAGCATTAATTTCTTCACTTACCAGCCTACCTTCCTATGTACTGTGATTTTTTTTTTAAGTCAGAGTAGCCACCCCTGTATGATAGACAAAATGCACTATTGAGCCAAGCCTTCTTCCATTCACTTCTGTCCATTTCCTCATGTCATGCCTGTTTCAGCTCATGCACATTCTTTGGGGCTCATTCTACTCTTGAGCACCTCAGGATCTGAACTGACACCGGCCTGCATGATCAGGTCCTCAACTAGGACTAAGCTTCTCAGCTTCTTCACCATAAAGTATAATTCAGAAACTTGCAGGTAAAATTGTTATCTTCTTGTTCCAGGCTTTTCCTTCACTAGAATAGTTCTATGACCTCTATTTTTCCTTCACTTTGGAATGTAAATTACTATCCCTTTCATAGTTGCTGTCTTAATGAAAAAGAAGGGCAATCCTAACCCTTTAAATGCCTAAAGTGATTATATCTATACTTTTGATACATATCGGCCATATTTCTGGGTCTGAGATAAAGGTAAACCCATAGCTATCAGGAGAAATCATGCCCAATCTTTTATATCTTTCTTCAGTATTAAAAAGCAGGTGTTTTTTGAAAACTAGACAATTTCTGTGAAAATGTCATCTTTTGGAATAAGTTGTAATAACACTAATAAAAGATAACATATTAAATTAAATATGACAGTATATGCTTCTTAGAAGAAAGTGAATGATAATGTAATTTTCTCTGTCAGTTCCATCTACAAGCCACATGCATACCTATTTAATAATCATTTCAATTGTACTGTTAAATGTTAGATCCTAGCATTTCATTATTTTTATGTTTAAATCAAAATGGCAAATGATCATGGATCTCCCTAATTCCTTATAACTTAGTTTTCATTCAGATGTTAAGACCTGATGGCTTCTGATTGTGTCGCGTGTCTTACAACCTGATAAATAGGGTTTGCGATATGTATAAAATGATAATCCAAGGTAGCAAATGGCTTTGTAAAAGTCACAGTGGTGTTAGAGCGTAGTAGCAAGTGTAGGCACTATAGTCCAAAATGGCTGAGTCTGTGTCTTGACTGCACGTTTACTAGCTACCTGACCTTGGGCAAGCAACAGCTTGTAATAGTTTCCTGGAAAATGACATCATAATAATACTGAAGTGTAAAGATTGAGTTTGCTGTAAAAATCATTTGAGATTAAATGAAAGTGCTGTTCACATAGAAAGTTCACAATAAGGGAGTCCCGTAACTTCCACTGAATATGATTTCTTGCCTCTATTATCCCAGACTACCAGATAAAAAATTAAAATACATGCAGTTGAATTCCATTTCAATTTCTTTTTACTTTTTCTTAGGACAACAGTGATTCTGTTTTTAAGAAAGAAAGAGGATAAAAATATAACTCCTCTAGAGCTTATTTTTAATATTACTTGTCTTCTATTTAAAAATATTAAGTATAATAAGTGTAAAAAGGGAAGACATGGCGATATCATAGTTTGCCTAAGAGTCCAGATCCATGACATCCTTAAAGTACATTTAATCAACACAGCTGATGATCTTTTAGAATTATAGAGAAGACAACAGAACTTAAATGGTTTATTCTTAGTCTTGATTATTTTAAGTTGCTTTGAGAACTACAATATTGTGTCCAAAAAAATATTTAAATATTGGAAATGTTACATGTAAATTTTTTTAAATATATAAAGTTGTGAAAAGTCTGTAATTATGAATGAAGTTATATCAGTCAAACCTATGATGATTCTGAAGCCACAAATCAAACTAACTTAGTAGAAATCAAACTACTTAAACTAAGCTATAGCGTTTTTTAAATGTTAACATTAATCCTTTAAAATAATATTGAAACCTACTGACCTTCTAATATGTTTTACATTTTTTATTAAAATATAGTTGATTTACAGTTTTGTGTAAAAATCTGCTGTGGAGCAGAGTGACCCAGTCATATATGTATACACACACACATTCACACATTCCTTTTCTTATGTTATCTTCCACCATTGTCTGTCACAAGAGATTGGATGTAGTTCTCTGTGCTATACAGCAGGACCTTATTATTTATCTTCTCTAAATATAATAGTTTGCATCTACTAACACCAAACTTACAGTCCATCCCATTCCCTTCCTCCTTCCCCTTGGCAACAACAAGTCTGTTTTCTATGTCTGTGAGTCTGTTTCTGTGTGACATCCTATCTGGACAATTCTGAGATGTTTAAAGCATCATGGCAGGCAGTTGAATTTTAGAAGGCATATTTTTTGAAAAGTCAATGAAAAAAATATATTCCATCATGAGGCAGAACCTATGTCATAGAACATGTATAAGAGAGAAAGGAAAAGTAAAAGCTAGAGCTACAGACATCAAGAGAGCAAACAACTCTAGGACTGCATTCCAATTAAAGAAGACCATGTGAGGGAGAGGGATCATTGCAGTTCTTATCCCTCCAACTATTACAGTCAGAGTGAATCAGCCCCAAGCAGTCCATCACAGCTTTTACAGCTTTGTCATCCCGCCAGCAGAATATGATGGATCTAAGGCGGTGATCAGGAGATAGCCAAAAATCTATGGTAACTTCCCAGCATAATTTGAAATATACTTAGTTCCCCATAACAACCCTCCAAAGCAGGTAAACATTCAACTGAAGAGACCATAATCTGATATTAGTGTGTTTTAGTGTTTAATAAGATATAGTGGAACGAGACCAGAATTTAGAGTCAGAGAATCTGGATTTAACACCCTGCTACAATTAATAAGCTTTTTAAAATAAAATCTGCCATTGTGCATTCAAGAAAGTTACTTACCCCTTATTAAACTAATTGTTCTTTAATTGTAAAATGAAAGAAGCTTCATGCAGTTGATGTGAGAATTTGAGTCATGCCCCACAGGAAATGTCCACTTCTCCCTTAGTGAGGCACATTTAGGCAACACAGACTGAGGTTATTAACGGACAAGTAGTTATTAACCATTAACAAGTGGTTAATTCAGGGTTATTATTTGGGTCCTTATATTGCTAGTAATATTTTAAAAATGTACTTTATAGAACCTAGG
Organism: Catagonus wagneri; assembly: GCA_004024745.2. Classification (NCBI taxonomy): domain Eukaryota; kingdom Metazoa; phylum Chordata; class Mammalia; order Artiodactyla; family Tayassuidae; genus Catagonus; species Catagonus wagneri. Next base: position 7,295,218 of record PVHT020000079.1, read on the forward strand.
TTATAGGAGAAAAGACTATTTCAGAATCAAAGTTTGTTGTCCCTATTGATATGTTATCCCAGAGACACCGAGATCAGTGAATTGACCGTAAATTAAACGTTAGCTCTTTTATGTTTTACAATTATAAATTTCACATTGATAATTCTGGCTAAAAAGAAGGTTAAAGAAATCGTGGAGTTTGATCAGTTAAATTTCTGGGGAGAAGAAATTATTCCACTGATGTGTCTTGCCAGAGGTAGTAATGTAAAGAAAAACACTGTGTTCTATTCCTCAAGTGATGAAGTTATGCTTTACAGAAGGTGTTAGAAACAAATTTAAAAGTTAGATACAATCACTCTTGGTACTATAAGGAACTACAGATCGCTTCAAAATATCTCTTTTAAAATTCCTTTAAAAAATAAATCAGGGAGTTCCCCTTCTGGTTCAATGAGTTACAAATCCAACATAGTCTCCTTGAGGATGCGGGTGCCATTCCTGGCCTGGCTTAGCAGGGTTAAGGACATGGCATTGCTGCAAGCTGTGGTGTAGGTCACAGATGTAGCTCAGATCCTGCATTGCTGTGGCCGTTGTGTAGACCCAATAAGCCCAACCCTGGGAACTCCCACATGCTGCAGGTGTGGCCTTAAAAAGAAAAATAAATAAATCAGGAGTTCTTTGGTGCAGCAGGTTAAGGACTGTGGTTGTCACAGCTACGACTCTGGTCACTGCAGTGGCGTGGGTTCGATCCCTGGTCCAGGAACTTCCACATGCTGTGGGTGTGGCCAAAAATAAATAAATCAGATCTGTTTTTAAAGTTTTTTTTAAATGTACATTGTCACCATAATCTCTGCCTCTACCTGTATGCTCCTTCTCTAGAAATAACCACTGTTCTACACTTGATACGTGTCATTTCAGAATGACTTCTTATATTTTAATGCATATGTAAGTATCTATGAGCAATACATTTATTTCTCAATAAGATACAAAAAATAATTTATATGGAAACAAAAATTAGATTTTTGCCACCCAAAGTTTTACAGTTTTATACAAATTATTTCTGATAATATTTTGCTATTATGAATTTTGTCTTTTAAAAAACTTCTCATTCTAACAACTTATTCCCAATTTAAAAACGAAAATTGATTTTTAAGTATGGATCTTTCATTCATCAAAACTTTAAAGTTTTTTTTATTAGGTAGTAAAGTATGACAGTATGATGTTATTTATGTTTTAGTTTTTATTGTCTTTTATTTACTTATCTTGATTTATTTCACCAACTGCCTTCAGTACAATGCTGAAAAAAATATTATTAACAGAATTCCTGCCATGTTATAAATTCAAATCAATTACTTTAAATATCAATTGCTTTCATTAAGTTGAAAGAATTATAGAAATAGAAATAAAGAAAATGGTGGAGGGGAGAGAGACAAAGAAGGAGAAGGAGGGAGAGGTTGATTTTCTCTGACAAGTTGAAGACCTTAATCCTTACATCCTGGTTTACAAAAAGTTTTGTTTTTTATTTCATCAATCACAAGGGAGGTTTGAATACTGTCAATAATTTTTTGCAGCTATCAAATCATTGCAATCAAACTGATGATATGATTTTTTTCCTTTGATGTTGAGGTTTACATAAATGAATTTTATATTACTTACAAGTAAATTCAGTCATGTAACATTTTTAAACTATTTCTGAATTCCTTTTGTCAGTATGTGCACGCAATTTTACATTTAGACCCAGAGAGATATTTTCTATAATTTTCCTTTCAGAGTTTGATCTCTTTCTTATTTCAAAATTATATCACATCTAGTAAATGAGTTTGTGAATCTTCTATTTCATTATCTAGAGAGCTTATAAAAATTAGAATTCATAGATTTCTTGATATGAATTTGCCTATAAAAACTTTGTTTGGAATTTTGGATAGGGGAAATTTTAACCCAGAAATGTCTTTGCCCATTTTTAAGTTTCTATTTAAAACAGGAATTTTAGATTACATTTGCAAGGAAATTAATCTTTTCATCTAATCTTTCAAGCTTAATGACACAAAGTTGTAATTGAATTCTTTGTGACTGTGATTTCTTTATTCTCTTATTTTATTATTTATTTTATTAGTCTTTATTTATTTATTTATTTATTTATTTTATTAGTCTTTTAAGGAATCGGGTATTGGATATGACAATCTTATTTGATGTTCTTTTTTTTTAATTTTTTCTGTTATATGAATTTCTACTATTATCATATCTTGTTGATACTTTCTTCTTTAAGTACATCCAAGATTAGCTTTTCTAACTTCTTGAATTGATACATTTTTAAGAAATCCAAAACACAAAAGAGAAAAGATGACATCAGCTACCTTCATTGTGAAACATAAAGTGACATCCCACAGTTAACAAATGGACAACAAAGCATTTTTTTTCTCCTGACATTGCCAATGCACAGAAACTCATTTGGAGTTTTTCAGCTCATGAGGTTAAATGTTGTGTGCATTTTCTCATTTGGAGTTTTGTGATGTGTGAGATTAAATGTACTGGGCAGTTTATTAACCAAGTTTTCATCATATTTTGCAAATTTAATACACAGTTTTAAACTGTTTTTTAATATTTTCACTAAGGCAGATAATATAGCTCTGTACTTTTTCATAATAGCAGTCTTCATTAGTTATTATAGTTATTCTGTATATCTATACATTTTAAAAACTCTTTGGGGTATGGGATTGAAAGTTGGTGTGACTTTTCCAAGATCATTGAAGAAGCCTTCATTTGAATATAAACAAAGGCAAATATACTTGGAAAACATTGTTTCATCCAGTAGTCAATGTTCCGAATACTGTATGTAATTTTTTAAAATCCCAAGGGAGCAAAAATGATCTATGGAAAAACAAATTTCAAAAACTCTGTATTCCTCAGAGAATGACAATACATACTAGCATTTCCAAGACTTTGAGAATTCCTATTATAGGTTAAATAAAACAGTAAAATGAAATAAAATTTTCTTTCAACTGTTTAACCCAATGATTTCCAAAAATATTTGAATATAAAACAACTTTCCCAAGAAACAGCTCAGAAAATCATTTGCTAAAACGTAGATGCTACGTGGAACACAGTTTGGAAATACAAGGCTAAATCTGTTTTGTTATTGTTTCTGTGATCTCTAAGGTGACAAAATCAATAACATCATCCCTTCCCACTGGATGTTTTATAAACTGAGAAACATGGCAAATGGGCCCAATAACTGATTCCCAGAGTTAATCAGAAATATCTACCAAATCACAATAGTGCTGGAATAAGGCAGGCCTCTGGCCCAATGGTGAGAACTGGCCCTGGGACAAAAATGGAGACCACAGCTCTCTGTGAGCAGGTGGGTTTCCAAAGAATATAGAAGACTGAAGTTGAGCCAGGCCCTTCTAGTTATTCTTCCAAAATATACCATACAGATAAATCAGCCCACCTTTCCAGAGGAGGAAGAGAAAAAGCATGTATTATACAAACTGGGTGATCTCAGATAAGGAAAGAAATATCACAGCTGGGGAAGAAAGCTTTCTCAAAATTCCCCAGCTTTTAGTTGTCTTAGCCTATTGGGCTAATCCTTACTCTTGAATCATCCTTTGCCCCTCAGGAGAGGAAACTCATGTTACATCATCCATAGGGTCACTTCTTCCTTGGGGATCTCTCTGTCTCTGCATATGCCTGTTTATCTGATCACTTCCAAACTTCAGAAATGACTCAGGATAGCACATTAAATCCAAGGCCATTATGTAGTCAGAAATGAAAAATATGTTTTCCTTCTATTTTCCATCCCAAATGGTGTCCAAATATATTCACTAATATCTCAGAGTCCTTTCAAATAGATTAAAGAATAATTAATACTCCAATCACAAGATATACATAAAGACATTCATTTCCTCTCAAACTTTAGCATTGGAAGCATGGCACACTAGTTGTAAGATATTCTTTGAGACCTCTTTTGTTTTTGTGGTAAGCTAACTAGACACCAAAAATAACTACATCGTAATTTCTGGGCCTATAAATACATTACTACATGGCAAAAGGGACTTTTACATTTTATTAAATGAAGAGTCTTAAGATAGGGAGATTTTCCTGGGTTAATCACATGGACCCAATGTAATCACAAAACTCTTTACAAGAGGGAGGCAGGAGGTTTCAGTAGACAGAAGATGTGATGATGGAAGTAGAGGCTGGAGTGATGAACTCTGAAGATGAAGGAAGGGTCCACGAGCCAAGAAATGAAGGCAGTCTCTAAAGTCCAGAAAAAGTAAGGAAACAGATTCTGCCCTGGAACCTCCAAAAGAAACACCACTGTCCCAACATCTTGATTAAAATCAGGCTAAAGCCCATAAGACTCATTTCAGACTTCTAACCTCCAGAACTAAAGATAACAAATTTGTGTTGTTTTAAGCCACTAAATGTATGGTAATTTGTTGCAGTTGCAATAGGTAGCAGATAGACTTTCCATCCAATGCATTGAAACCACTTCCTGTGAAGTGGTCTCATCTTTGTCACTCTGCATTGCAGATTACTCCAATAATAGGGCCCTGAAAATACCTTGTGAAAAAAAAAATGTTTAGTGTGTGCCCCATAAAAATGTCTTTGATTGTCTCTTACTAGGGAATTAAGTGTAAGATGTATGCCTTCTAGGCTGTATTTCTCCTTGTCTTACATTTGATTCAGCTGCAACATCACCCTGAGCAGATTTCTAAACAGAAGCTAATACTTAATGCTTCTGATGTCTTCGTCTTCATGGATTGTATGGGCCAAAGAGACTGCCATTTACTCTGTAGGTCATGGTCTTTAACTCTGCATTGAATTTTAAAGATTTCTTAGCCATGTTCTCTCAGGAAGCAGACGGCACTTACGCCACCACACTAACTATTCCCTTGAATTCCAAACTGGTCTCTCCAAAGTTTTCTTCCTGGACATGAATGCAGGACAGAAATTGGAGCACCTGGTTTTACAAAATCAGGCTAAACTTAGCACTAACAAAATCAAGGTAGATCCTCTGCTTTGTAGTGAATAGGAACACAGCTCCTGGCCGTTTACATCTTCCACTCGTAGACTCATCTAAGGAATTCACTAAAAACCCCTTCCTGTTTATCCTAAAATCTCTCCGCTTTAGTCTAGCCTTAGCTTGAGTCAATGGTTCTTAGAAAAATTTGTTTCCTCTTGGGCGGCAACCCTAGGCACACCCAGCTGAAAGTCTATTCAGGGCTCTCACCCTTCTCCATATGTGGATTAAACAGATCGTGTATCCTTCAACTTTTGCCATCAGAGAATGAGAGGAGGAAACCTGTATTTGTTTAATGAGGATGGAGGGCCCCATAGAAATAGCCATGGGCTGTGGAACCGAGTCAATATAAGCACAGTCACCTACCAAGATTAAGTGTCGGTGACCATCTTAAATGTCACAACTCTAAAATCCCACCTAGCCTATGATCACTATTGACAAGCTACTAAAATCACAGTTTGGTGTCCTCATAGGGCAGTTCAAAACCACACACAACAAAATTTCTCTGCATGTTAAACCTATAAATTCCACTGCCTCTTTCATCCCTCGGTTTTCTCAGAAAATAAAACCAAATGTGAGGAAGCTTTGAGTGAAAGAGAAATACCAGTTGTATGCCCTTTCAGTTTCTGAACCAAGAGGGGAAAAAAAATACTGCAGTGTAGGGGCTAAAATATCACCTTTATTGCTGATCAAGTTTAGTTTGGGAGACAGAGCTTCATGTGAGATTGAAATGCATCTGGTACCTGAGACCAAAAGCAGACAATCACATGTATGCTGTGACGGCAGGATGTGCTCATGCCTCCCAGGAAGAATAAAAGGGTGTGTGCTCTCTACAAGCTGACTGGCTCACTAAGAGAAAAAGACAGTGCCATGCCTCACCAAGCATAGATCACTCTTCTCAAATTCACCACCTATTTGTCACTCCTTCCCAGTCCTCAGGAGTGGAGTGAGTGGGAGGAAATGGAAGGAGTGTTATGCTATTATGAAACTCCATTAGAAACAACAACAACAACTGGAAGGGCTTTCCTCCTGATTATTGCTGAAAATGTAAAAGACAGGACAACATTTTCAAAAAATTTAGTACAAAACATTTGGCTGTGTGGTCTATGTTTGCCAATCTGCTATTCATCTTTGAGGTATCTGATAATTTTCTTAGTCATTCTAAGACAAAGTCCAAATAAATACTCTTTTTGGTTATGGTAATGGTGTTTCTGAAAATGAGTCCCCAAACCAGAAGATTTCAATCCACTTTGTTTCAAGTATGGAGCTGGCTATAAACTTGAAATAAGTGCAATCTAAGACTAAAGAGTATGTGTGAGAATTTGTAAGCCTTCAATTAAATCGTGTGCCCTGGGTGACTGAATTATTGCTGACTTGCAACAAGAGAGTTTTGTAATAGAAAGATCTTGAGTTTGAACACCAATCCCATTAATTACTTGCTGTGTGATATTTCACAAGTTATCTGACCTTCCTATGTCTTAGTTTCCCATATGTGAAAAGGTAACAATACTTATTTTATGGAGTTGTTGTGAGGATACCATATTATTGCTTTGGGGGGAGGGGGAGGCTGCACCCATGGCATATGGAGGTTCCCAGGCTAAGGGTCAGATTGGAGCTACAGCTGCCACCTACACCACAGCCACAGCAACACAGGATCCAAGCCATATCTGCAACCTACAGCACAGCACATGGCAACGCCAGATCCTTAACCCAGTCAGTGAAGCCAAGGACTGAACCCGCAACCTCATGTTTCCTAGTTGGATTCACTTCCGCTGCACTACAACAGGAACTCAAGGATACCATATTATAATGGAGTTAGCACCTAAACCCAACCATGTCCTCCTAGATAACATTGGTTTCCTTTCTCCATCACTATTTACCTTTGAGTAAATGTAAATACACTGCAGCATACACCTGCTACCCACCGTTCATCATCTGAGTTCATGCTCTATGCTACACAGACTAATTAGTTCACTTACAATGTCCCAAAGGCCACACGCAAAAAGAGTGAAGTGGAGAGATGTGATCTTGTGGTTTTATAACCTCTTATATTGCACAGTCCATAAATATCTTCACTACCTGCTCTACTAACCTCCAAGTTCTTTATCTCAATAATTATCTCAATAATTACTGAATCTTTCTCTCGAATAGGAATTGTTACAGATAGTTCAGCCCAACCAACCTTAAAGTTGATTAATAAACCCATAGGAAAATAACAAATAGTAACAAGAGCCTGTAATTCCTAGTTGTTCTGAAAACCTGTTACAGCCTCAGATTTCAAAGAATCGAAAGCAGTTTCTAGTCAAGAATGCACTGAGCGTGATCTAGTTAAAGCAAATGTGGACATCTTAAACTAGTATAGAGATTAGAAAGATTATCATTACGAAGATACTCCATAATGTATAACTTCAAAGGAATGTATACTATAATACATAAGAATTTTACTTATATTCCTGTATCTTTACCACCTGATTATCTCCTGGAACTCCTTTTTCCCCATTTAGGTGGTTACATGAAAGAACCAATTTTTTTTAAAAGAGTAGATTGTCTTCTATTTGCACATTTTCACTCATTTTATCTGATTTTTTGTTCTTATACCCAGTGATTTGTCCTTTCTTTATTGCATATTAATTTTTGCAGCAAGTGCTGTACTTGGAATGTCACATAACAACTCTACATTTGGTTGTCTCCATGCACCCAAGGCTTTATCTTGCAACTTGTCCCCAGTTTTGTGTAGAAAAGAGTAGGATTTTGGCTGCACAATCAGGGCTTGAGTCCTACCTGTGCTCTCAGCCTATGGCTTTGTCAGTTTCCTCACAGCTAAAATGGGGATCACAGTAGTGAGATTTAAGATAATAAATGTAAAGTTTTTAATCACTCCTTCAGGCACATGGCCGTTGCTCAGTAAATGTAACGCTGTTTTAATTTATTAAAAATATGCATATACGTAGAAGTTTTCACTTAATTTTAATGAGCTATATTTTATGAATGTCAAAATAGTTTAGACATGAAATATTATCAAAATATCATGGCTAGGAGAGACAGGATATCATGATGTTTAGGCATAGACTTTGGTACCAGACTTCCAGGACTGAATCTCCACTCTACCCTTGAACCAGCTGGGAGACCCTGAACAAATTAGTCAACCCCTCTGCATATCAGTTGTCTGTTCTGTAAAAAAAGAGTACTTATAGTGAGAAATTTATAGTTTTGTTTTGAGAATTCAACCGTGGAAAATATTTGGCACATAATAAGCATTTAATAAGCATTTCAAATGATTCATTTCATGGAAAGAATGATGTAAATATTTGTTATATAAAATTGAAGGCAATCTTTATTCATATTTTCTAATTTAGAACTGCATGCAAAATTCAGCAAGAATTACATTACTAAACTTGAACACTGTAATAATATACTTTATGGAATTTAAACATTATCTCAGAGTTCAGAAAATTTGACATGATAAATGGTATCAGCATTTGAAAGTCGTCATTGTAATAATACTTGTAACACCTGCAATGTATGCTTTAAACTGCTCTCTCTTCTTAACAGACTGCAATATAAAGGCTAGGGGAGAATGTTTCAAGATTTCTTCTATACTACGAAAGATTTTCTCTAGAGATAAAATAGCAATTCTACTCCATAATGTCCTCTATTTAATATTCATTTTATGTGTATAAAGATGAAAGAAGTACTTTCATTGTATGTCACTAGTGTTTAGTGTTTTAAATTTAAAGTCAGACAAAAGCTCCAGCTGGATGAAGGGAAACAACATGATTACTAACCTGTTAAAAATTCCAGCCATGAAACACACACGCGTACACATACACACATACACACTGACACAATGTATTCTTTCATTTTGGATTGACATTTAAATTGAGAGAGATTAAGAGTATAGAACAACATTGTCCAATAGAGATTATATGTGAGCCACAAATGCAAATCATATATTTTTAAAATTTTTCTAGTAGGCACATTGAAAATACAAGAAGAAACTCGTGAAATAGTCTTTTGTAACACAATGTAAAATAGTATTATTTCAATATTTACTCAAAATAATAAATCTTAGAGTATATCATTCAGTAAGTAATAACATAATATAGTAATTAAATTCTAATTTATTAAATGCAATGACTAGTAAATAAAACTACTAATGAAGTATTTTATATTCTTTGTTTCATATTAAGTCTTCAAAACCTTGTGTGTATTTTATACTTAAAGCCCATTTCAGTTTGAAATAGACACATTGCTCGTGCTCAGTAGCCACCTGTAGCTAGTGGCTGCCAAGTTGGACAGCACAGATGAGAAAGAAAAAAACAATTTCTCTGAAGAGAGGTATAAATGCAGGCATTTCCAGCAATCATAGCCTTGTCTGCTTCAATCTCTTCTCCCTCTGTGGCTCAGAAAAAAATCCCATTGAAGTTTTCAAGTTGCTCTCCTCTCCTACATTCTATCTGTGGAAAAAAAAAAAGAAAAGAAATCTTGTGCTAAAACTAGAAGGAAAAGTATATCTGAGAAAGGCCAAATCTGATATATTTTAAAAGGGTGCAACATCTAACAGGATTTTACAAAACATACACAAGATTTCCCAGGTATCTTCAGAAATACTTAAAAGTAGACAAGGACAAATTTTCAAAACTATGGTAGTGCTTTTCAACATTAATATTTTCAGTAGAACTCCAGACTGTGCTTTATGATATAATCGAGATCCATGTACCCAGTGGCCTTTTAGCATTCCATAAATCCCAGTATCTCAAGCTCTATATCAAAGTATCAAATGCTTCCATTATTTGCCGACCTATAATGTAACTGGCAGACCTGGGAACCAGCTACAACTAGCTCTGCAGGCAGCAGTGTAAAAAAAACAATACTTTTTCTGTGGTTCATTGTGAGTGTGAAATAATGCCAACTTAGTGTTTCTTTATCTTGAAAAATTTGCTAACCTCTCCGAAAAAATAAAATTTGATTGGTACCTGCTTCTCATGGTCCTAAAATACACCTTCCGTAATATTTTTTTTCCTTTGTACTGAGGCTTCTTTCTGGACTCTTTCTTAGTTAGCTGATCTTGAAAGGGTAAAAACTTCAAACACCCCACTTAACTCTCATCCCTAAGCCAAGGACAGAGTCACACCTCTGGAATTTTCAGACCATTCTTCAAGAGATTACAATTCGTCTGCAAAGCAAAATAAACAACAAATCTTTAAGCCTACACTTCAGACACTAGACAGAAAAATAATTGTTTCTTCCACATCTACATAATTCTGGTAAAATCTCTACCCTCTTAAAATCACTTAATACCTAATTGTTTATGACTCAACAAACATATATATACTATATATATTACAAATTATATAGTGTGTGTGTATATATATGCTATCTAGATAGATGATAGATAGATAGATAGATAGATAGATAATAGATAAATAGATGATAGATCGATCGATCTCACTGTGGAGGCATGGGTTTGATCCCTGGCCCTGTGCAGTGGGTTAAAGGATCCAGTGTTGCCACAGCTGCAGCTCAGATTCAATTACTGGTCCAGGAACTTCCATATGCCACTGGAGCACTCATAAAAAAAGGAAAATGAAAAAAATTCCTTTTAAGAAAAAAAAAGTCACGGTGGGGCCTAATGTTCTTACATGACAGTAGAAAAACTAAATCTGTTGTCGTCTGTTAAAGAATTGCGAATTGCATACATACATATACATATATATTCCAGATCTTTCTTTTAACCTCTATAACCCAGTAGCCTATTGATTGTTTGGACATATTTCTCCCAGGGACCTTGATACTAGAGTGACCAATCATTTCAGTTTTCCAGGAAATAGTTGGTAACTCTTGACTTATTCATCCTTGATTGTATTATCTCAACCCAATTTCCTAAATTTTAGAAGTCACCAAATCCACCCAGTCACACGTGTTATGGAAACAATCCTAGATTTTTTTTCTTTTACTTGTGTTTATTCTTTCATTTAGTTAAGTGATTTTTATTAACTATCAACTAGGGATTTATCGATTTAAAAAATTGATAAAAATTTCTGTTTTATGGATTTTTACATTTCATTGTGGAAAGACAGAAAACAAATAGAATAATTAAATAATATGTAAATTCTCATAAAAAGTGATATAAGAGGGAATTCCCACTATGGCTCAGTGGTCATGAACCTGACTAGTGTCCATGAGGATGTGGGTTTGATCCCTGGCCTCCCTTAGTGGGTTAAGGATCCAGCGTTGACATGAACTGTGGTGTAGATTGCATATGCAGCTTGGATCTGGCATTGCTGTGGCTATGGCGTAGGCTTATGACAAAAGTGGCCCCAGAGAACAATGGGAGAATAAACAGATTTATAAATAAATAAATAGGAGTTCCCTTCGTGGCTCAGTGGTTAACAAAACGGGCTAGGACCCAAGAGGGTGCAGGTTTGATCCCTGGCCTTTCTCAGTGGGTTAAGGATCCGGCATTGTCATGAGCTGTGGTGTAGGTCACAGACAGCTTGGATCTGGCGTTTCTGTGGCTATATCATAGGCAGGCAGCTGTAACTCCATTTTGATCCCTAGCCTGGGAACTTCCATATGCTGTCAGTGCAGCCCTAAAAAGTGGGGGGGGGGAACCTCAAAAATAAATAAGTAGTTTGGGTCCTTTACATACCCATATAATCTCTCATACAATATGTAAAATCAATTCTAGATGAGAATGTAAGAAGTAAGGCAATAAAACCTCTAAAAATATAATATTTTCAGAGTTCCTGTTTTGGCTCGGCAGGTTGAGGCCCTGGCATAATCTTTGTAAGGATAGTTGTTTGATCCCGGCTTTAAACATCAGCATTACCACAAGCTATGGCATAGGTCACAGATATGGCTCAGATCTGGTGTTGCTGTGGCTGTGGAATAGACCATAGTCGCAGCTCCAATTTGATCCCTGGCACCAGGAACTTCCATATGACACAATGCAACCTTAAAAACAAAAATAATAATAATTTTTCAAGACTTGGGGTAGTCAACATTTCTTTAATATTATACACACAAAAGGCACTAATCATAAAAAGATTGATAATTGGGTTATTCATCAAAATAAACTCCTAAGGAATGTAAAGCTCAAATAATGTAAGCTATTTGCAATGCATATAGCCAGCAAAGGAGTTATATATGAGACATATAAGTAATGTATAAATCAATAAAAAGATAGGTAACAGTTAAAAAAAAATGGGCAGCAAACTTGGACTGACAGTTTACAACAGAAGATTTCTGAATGGCCAATAACCATATGATAAGGAACTCAGTCCCATCAGTAATCAGGAAATGTTCATTAAAACCACAAGAATTTTTCATTTCATACCCCATTAACTCTTTCCACAAATGAAGCTTAAAAGGAAAGTTAAGTTGTTATTGAAAATTAAATATCATTCACAGTTTAGTTTGGGGATTCATTTTATGTACATGATAATATTTCCTTAATGTTTTAGTACCTTCAATTTTCTCTTTTCTTTTTCAAAACTCCCATTGAAATAATATTATTCTTGCTTAGATAGGTCCTCAGTGACTTTTTTTTTTTTTCCTGTATCCTCAGATATTTTATATTCAATTTTTTAATGTTTGTTATTCTTTAAAGTTTAATCAGTTTATTTTTGGATCTCATAATTTTATGGCTGCAATATCTTCTTAAATCTGTATACATTACTATCATATTTATTTAATTTCTTTTACTTTCCCTTCCAACTCTCAATTCTTTCTCTTGCAAGGCCAGATTGTGGGTTTTTCTTCATCTTTCTCTTTTAGAATAGGTACCTGATTTCTTCAAATCATAGGTTCCTAGGAAGCAGATCATACGACAGAGTTTGGTCTGCTAAGTACTTATTATAGAGTGCCTTTGGGATCAACACCAGCTGAAAAGAGGGAAAGAATGAAGAGCTGAGCAAAGGAAGAAGTTGATTTGAAGTGCAGGCTCAAAGACAGCCTCCACTGCCCCACAAACAGCTCTTGAACTGAATGGTCATTTAGAATATCCCCAGAAGGAGAGAGATGGTCAGACATACTATGGCATCCATCACTTACTAGATGTGGACTCCCCAGGGAAGGACGTGACCTTGGGTGACTCACTCTGCAGCTGAGACAGTCACTGAAGAGGCTGGCAGCTAAATTCCATCAAACTGCAGCCCAAAGCCAAATCTGGCCTGATTCACTGTCTGTTTTTTAAATAAAAATGTATTTAAACAAAACCATGTTCATTTATTCTTTTTTGCCACAGAATTGCATAATTGCAACAAAGACCTTACAGCCCACAAAGCCAAAAATATTTACTATCTGACTTTTTACAGAAAAAGTTTGCTGAACCCTGATCTAGAAATCTACTGTGCTTCATCAGAGGTGGTACAAATTGGGCTAATTTCTTTTAGACATCTTCCCCAAGTGGGAATTTATAACAATATCAGCAACTAATTTAGTTGAGTGCTTATCACCGAGAACTTTTTAGAACTTTTAAATGTATTATTACTCTTATAAGTTCAGGCTTTAAATGTATTATTACTCTTGAACTTCAGGCACTCTGGCCTCAGAATCCAGGTCCCTAGTCACTACAAGGTCAGTTTATATGGGCAGAATTCACTGAAAGGTAGCTTCATATTGCTGGATAGAAGAATTCCCCTCTTTTGTCCCCACATGCCAGAATTTAGAAGTAAAATCATGCATACTAGAATTATGTTCTTTGGAGACATGCCCTGGATTTTTAGGTCTTGGAATAATGCCTGGCTGCCCTTGCTATGCATCTGTGTGGGGATATGATGGGTATTGTTGGGTTGGAAAGCGGTCAAAGTTGTCCTGTATCCATCCATCTGCTTTTGGTCCCTCTTTTTATCCCAGTCTACTCTGAATCCAGTTTCTTGCTTCTGAGATCCCCTAAAGCATCTTTGCTTCATCCACCTTATTGCAACACTTGCCACAGCCTTCTCCTTCCAGAAAAGCACTGTCCTCTGATAACCCTTTCACACTGTACTGTTGTAATTCAGTGGTTCCTTTTGAAACTGACAGTAATAGCAGCCTGACCCTAGCCAGAACACAAACTGGGACTTGAACCTAAGTTCTGGGACTTGAACCCAGCCTAAATGCAGATTGGGATTTGAACCAACATGCCCAGACTCAAACTCGGCCTAAACCCAAATCGGGTCTTAAACCCACAGTTTTAAATTAGGATCATTCACCCAGTGTCTGGACTCACTGATGTTCAGCTTCTTCATGTCTCCGCACAGACGGAATTCAGCAAGAGACAGAATGATAAGCAAGAAATAGGTTTATTAAGATAGGAAGCTTGTGAGAGGTACAAGCGGGCAGCGTGTAAGCTCTGCCCCAAGGATCTGGTGGGCTACAGTTTTATCATCCAAGGGGAGTGGGGGTCAGAAAAGACCACCTCTCCCTTTCTGGGAGTAGTAGCTCCTCCTGGGTATCCATTAAGGTGTGTATTCAAATCAGCAGAAGGCTGGTCCTCAAACTCCTACCCTAGGTCTGAATCTGAATGCAGGCCTCACCCCACCCCCCACCCAGTGACCTGAGGCAATTCTCGCACCTCCACTAGTCAAGCAAGCCTGCCTTGTTCTGATGGCTTTTTTGAGCATTTTATTAACTTACAGTGATCTCTCCAAATCCCCTAGATTTCCCTCTCTAACTATGATCCTTCATTGGGACTTCTACAACTACCTGTGCCTACTCCATCCCTATCACTTTCAATATGGTACAATAGCTCTAGGAAGTAAATGCTTGTGCTTAATCTGACATTTTGATTTGAAAGATAATACAGTGTTTTCATTTTTTAAATAAGTATAGTTGATTTACAACATCATATTCATTTCAGGTGTAAAACATAGTAATTAAATATTTTAATAGTTTATACTCAGTTGAAAGTTATTTTTAAATATTGGCTATATTCACTCTGCTGTACAATATATATCCTTGTATCTTATTGATTTCATATATAGCAGTTTATACCTCTTAATCCCCTCCCCCACTATACTCTTTACCCCACACCTCTTCCCATTGCTAATTACTAGTTTGTTCTCTATATCTGATTTTGTTTCATTTTTGTTATATTTATTCATTTATTTTGTTTGCTTTCTATGTTGATTTATTTCACTAAGCATAATACCCTCCAGGTCCATTCATGTTGCTACAAATGGCAAAATTTCATTCTTTTCATGGCTGAGTAATAATTCATTATATAAGTGTGTGTGTGTGTGTGTGTGTGTGTGTATATACAATGCCATAAATGGATAAACAAAATGTGGTACACATATATATATATATATCCATTCATTTGTGGATGGACACTTAGGTTAATTCCACATCTTGGCTATTGTAAATAATGCTGCTTTGAGCATTGGGGTTCATATGTATTTTCAAATTAATGTTTTTATTTTCTTGGTGTATACACCCAGGAGAGGAATTGCAAGATCATATGGTAGTTCTCTTTTTAGTTTTAGAATAACCTGCATACTGTTTTCCATAATGGCTACACCAGTTTAAATCCCCACCTTCAGTGTACTAGGGTTCCCTTTTCTCCACATCCTTGTCAAATTTTCTTTGTAGTCTTTCTGATGATAGCTCTTCTCACAGATGTCAGATAATGTCTCATTGTGTTTTTAATTTGCATGTCGCTGACAGTTAATAATATTGGGCATCTTTCTATATGCCTCGTCCATCTTTATATCTTCAATGGAAAAATGTCTATTCACATCTGCCCCTTTTTTAACTAAGTTTTTTTTTTTTAATATTGACTTGTATGAGCTATTTATATAGTTGTGGTATTAACCTCTTATTGGACAAATCATTTGTAAATATTTTTCCCATATAGTAGGTTGATGTGTGTTGTTAAAGTTCCCTTGTATTATTGTATTATTGCATATTTCTCCTTTTATATCTGTTAATATTTCCTTTATATATTTAAGTGTTCCTATATTAGGTGCATTGTGTTAACAAACGTTATATCCTCTTGTATTGATCCCTTTATCATTATATAATTCTCTTTTTTGTCTTTTGTTATATAGACTTTTATTTTAAAATCTACTTTGTCAGATATGAATTTTGCTACCCCAGTATTTCATCATTTCCTTTTGTATGAAATATTTTTTTTTCTGTTCCCTCACTTACAGTTTGTACGTCTCTAGGTCTCAAATGAATCTCTTGCAGACAGCCTATAGATGGGACTTTTTTCTTTCTAATGAGCCACCCCACTCTTTTAATTGGAGCTTTTAAAGTGATTTTTGATAGGCTGGAGTTCCCATCGTGGTGCAACAGGAACAAATCCTACTAGGAACCACAAGGTTGTGGGTTCCATCCCTGGCTTGGCTCAGTGGGTCAGGGATCTGGCATTGCCATGAACTGTGTGTGGTGTAGGTTGCAGACGCGGCACAGATCTGGCGTTGTTGTGGCTGCGGTGTAGGCCAGTGGCTACAGCTCCAATTAGATCCCTAGCCTGGGAACCTTCATATGCTGCGAGTGTGGCCCTAAAAAGACAAAAACACAAAAAAAGAAAGAAAGAAAGTGATTATTGATAGGTAATACTTCTGGTAATTTTATACTTGTTTTCTGGCTATTTTTGTAGTCCTCTGTTTGTCTTCTTCTTCTAGTTTGTTCTCTTATGATTTGATCACTTTCTTAGTGGAATGCTTGTAATCTTTGTTTTAGATTTTGTGCATTCTGGAACAGTTCCAGCAAGCCAGTCAGAACTCCAAGCAGTTCCTTATCCACTGCCTCTGCATACTCCTCAGCAATGGTCACCCTGACCCAGTTCAAAGTCAGATTCCACTTTATCCAGTGCTCCAATGCACATTCTTCTCAGCAAGGCAGTCTTTGCCCTAGTGGAGAGCTCTGCTGGAGCAAGAGGAGCTGGAGCAGGCAACAGGTGCAGGCTGAGGTGGATGCTGGGGCAGTCACAGGAAACTGGTCAGAACCCCAAGCTATTTTTAATTGCTTCCTCTGCCTTGTTCCTGGAAATAGGCAAATGTGTGCATGTGCTCTTCATGAGCAGAGTCTGCTTCTCACAGCTTTCCAGTAAGTCCCAATGGTTTTCAAACCAGCTAAGGGACTGTGTCTTCCCGGTATTGACCCCAGGGCTGGGGTACCCAATGTGTGGCTCAAACCTCTCTTTTCCCAGGGAGGATGTTTAAGACCATGGTTTCCCCCTCTTCTTCTGTGTCCCTTGTTAGGGATTTGGGTCCCACACTGATTCCTTCCCTTCTACTTGACCCCTTGTGAATCTTTCTTTACAGCCGTGGTTATAGAAGAGTCTTGCTTTCAGCCTTTAGTTTGTTTTCAGTGAGAGATGCTCCATAGGTAGATATATCTTTGATGTATTCTTGGCAGGAGATGAGCTCAGTGTCCTCCTACTCTGCCACGTTGATCTTCCTCTTTATTTAGTTTGTTTTTAATTTACAATGGCTTGACAAAAATGGTTAAGCCATTTCAGCTTTTTAATTGACAATGAATACTTAAATATTACATTCTAGAAATATTAATTCTACCAAAGAGTGCTCAATATAAGTGCTACGTGGAGACTGAGGCAAAAGAAAAAAAAAAATTCACTGGTATGCATCCTCTCCTTATTTAAAAGTTGGATATCATCATAATATTTCTTACACTGATATTGATTTTTTAAAATTACATTGAATTTTTTTGTCCTCATAATTGAGTGTTCTGGTGTCCCTTTAAATACTGTGACTAAGACAAGTGCCTCACTTCCCTCAACTTTATTCCAATTTTGCTTTGTATAATCCTCAAAGCTCTTGTGCACATGATCTCCTCATTCAGGGCTAATGAAAATCGTATATAACTGTGAATAATGATACAAACACCTGCAGCCAAAATGTTTGACACACTTCTGATATTAGCTAATATGGCACATATAGATATATTTCTTCTCTAAGATTAAAATACTTCCACTTCCAAGAGAACTGTGTTAAAAATGCAGAACTACCATACAAGATGCAGTGGCATATAACCCATTAAACCAATACCAATGTATGTATCTGAAATGTATATGATAACTAAGTGGTGGGAAATAGGAAAGAAGAGCTAATTTAATATGAAGAAAGAGAGAAGGAATCCTCTTAAGCAGAAGAGGGATGTCAACCTTATAAATATAGCGCTGGATGCCAAAAAATCAGCGATTGGCTTTAGGCAAGGCAATATGAAAACCTTGAAGATGAAATGCTAGAATAATAAAGTCAAGCTTCTACTTATGCCTGAACTAATTTTTCTTGCTCTAATTACAACCAAAGCATCAAATGCATTATCCTCAAAAATAAAAAAGGTCTCAGTGAACGAGTTCTGCTTTAGCAAGTGAAACACTTAAAAAGATTTATTTCACTTGTATTTTAAACAACTTTTCTGCATATGTTTCAAAAATGATGTAAAAACAAAATGCTATTGCATTAATGAAATCAATGGCAATAATCACAATAAACATTGAGTAATAAGAAATGCCAAAATGATAGGCATCTTTATTTGTGATAAATGTTGGCAAGATGGAAGCAGTACATTTACTAATGGAGCTATATAATCACAAAGCATTTCATGCATAAATATCATAAATAAAATTATCATTTTCCAGGAATGAAAACACTTCAAAATTATAGTGTGCACAGCACTAAATTGTTTCTATAAATGGATTCCAGAAATTCATTTTATCAGATGATTATATTTATGGTGCTACTCAAGTTTCCTTGGTACTTTAAAAGTGGAGTCACATATGCCCAAAATTCTTTTGATGATAAGAAAAATAAAAGACCTACACTTCCAAAGAGGACTAAATGTTTGGTATAACAAAAGATACAAATGAAAAGATGCAATGGGAATTTCCAATTAAATGATATTGATACAGAGAAGGGAAATTGTGTTTTAATTATTCATCAGGCTTAATTTCACATAATCAACTCTCAGTCATCATAATCTAAAAATTCTTCATCTATATATTTTTTTGGCTTAATGAATTTTATTAAAATTATATGTGTATAAAACTCAATTTGATAGCATTTGCATCCCAAACCCTCAGTGCATCCCTCCACCCTCCCCAGATTATCTTGTTTGAAAAACCAAAGGTATTCCAAAGTCTGTGAGTCATTGTCTATTCTGCAAAGAAGTTCATTGTGTCTTTTTAGTTTCCACATGTAAGCGGTAGCATTGGGTGTTGCTGTCTAATTGACTGGTTTCACTTCGCATGATAATTTCTAGGTCCATCCATGTTGCTATAAATGTTGGTATTTTGTTCCTTTTAATGGCTGAGTAATATTCCATTGTGTGTATGTACCATATCTTCCCTATCCACTCCTCTGTTGATGGGCATTTAGGTTGTTCCCATGACGTAGATATTCCATAGAGTGCTGCAATGAACACTGGAGTACATGTGTCTTTTCAAGTCATGGTTTCCTCTGGATAGATGCCCAGGAGTGGGATTGCTGGATCAAATGGTAGTTCTATTTTGAGTTTTCTGAGGAATCTCCATACTGTTTTCCACAGTGGTTGCACCAATTTGCATTCCCACCAAGAGTGTAATAGGGATTCTTTTTCTCCACACCCTCTCCAGCACTTATTGTTTGTAGTCTTTTTGATGATGGCCATTCTGGCTGGTGTAAGGTGGTACCTCATAGTGGTTTTGATTTGCATTTCTCTAATGAAGAGGGATGTTGAACATCTTTTCATGTGTTTATTTGCCATCTGCATGTCTTCTTTGGAGAATTATCTGCCTAGATCCTCTGCCCATTTTTTTTGATGGGGTTGTTTGTTTTTTTGGTATTGAGCTGTAGGAGGTGTTTGTAAATTATGGAGATTAATCCCTTGTCAGTTGATTCATTTGCAAATATTTTCTCCCATTCTGTGGGTTGTCTTTTTGTTTTGTTTAGGGTTTCCTTTGCTGTGCAGAAACTTTGAAGTTTAATTGTCCCATTTGTTTATTTCTCTTTTTATTGTCCTTACTCTGACAGATGGATCTGAGAAGATGTTGCTATCATTTATGTAAGACTGTGTTTGGCCTATGTTTTGCTCTAAGAGTTTTATAGTATCTGGTCTTATATCTAGATCTTTAATCCATTTTGAGTTTATTTTTGTGCATGATGTTAGGAAGTGTTCTAGTTTCATTTTTTTACATGTGGCTGTCCAGTTTTCCCAGCACCGCTTTGTAATTTTTATTGTCATCAGAATCACTTCCTCTGTTATGCCTCTGAGAGGCAATATCGTGCATGGTTAAGAGTACATATCCTAGAGTCAGGCTTGCTGAATTTACAGCCTTGATTTGTGACTTTAATCAGGGTACTTCTTGGATCTCAGTTTCCTCCTCTATAATATATATATTTCATTATATGTAATGAACATTGTAATTTTAGTATAATTTACTAATTATTTATAAACTCTTTGAAGCAAACGATCGTTTGATCATGCATATCTTGTTTGTAATCATATCACTAAGAGCCATTCTTGGGTCAGTACTCAGTAAATATTTGTTAAAGAAAAGTAGAGAAGGAAGGAAAGAATGGAGAGTAGGAATGGAGGCAGGAAGATAGGCAAGCAGTAATTCCTTTATTTCAACAACAGCAAAGCTGCCAGAAATCTCAATAGTAAGGGGCCCTATAAGCTCAGACTTAGCTGTGGCACAAAGTTAGGCCACTTCTTTATGTTAGTTCATAAGGTCAGTCAAGCATATTTTCTTTACACACAACTGAATTTAGTTTTTATCTCTTTCCTTAATGGCCTAGCTGAGAAAGGAAGTTTATTGTACTGGCTTACTTTCTTTGCTAGAGTTTTTTCAAGTTTGATGATGAAAATACATTTAAAGCAATTTAATCCATCTGAAATAGTGTTGAGAAAATAACTATTTGCACAAGAATATAGTGATAATAAATACAATGGCAATATTATATTTGTTCCTTTTGAAAAAGATTTTTTCAATGAGTACTAATAAAGAAACACAGAACGTAATCCATCTTAATCTCCAAGATATGTGACTATACCTACTTTTGTATGTCATATATAGTTTATATACAATCTATGTTATATACTGTATGTATGTTATGTATATTGTATACATAGAAAAACTGAAGTTTAAACTAAATCACATTTATCATATATTCTACCACCCCTTAATATTGGATAAAGTGAATTGAAGCTCAGTAGAGATACCTTTTATTGGGGGAAATATGAAATCTCACCTTGGGATCCATATTGAAGTTTTTCTTATGGGAAATTCAAATAAACAGATGAAAATTTCCCCATAAAAATTTATATTTTATAGCAAAATTGAATAGAATAATTTCACTCTAAGTTCTTTATGATTCTTTATATCCATCTTTCAATATATCCTTTCATGATCTCTTTCAAAAGCCAGGAAGGGAAAATCTAATAAATGATAAAATTATCATTTTCTCTTCAAAAATAATTTTCTTCTATTTATTATTTTGATATGAGTGCAGTTGTGAAATGAATTGTGAAGACTCTTCAAATATAATTATTCATAAGATTGTAAGTGTCAATGGGAAAAAACAATTATGTCACAAATTATGAATAAGAGAAAAATCTGAATAATAATGTATATTTTGTAGGAGGAAATGGCCTAACTCAGAAGAAAATAATTCTATTCTATGAGTAACTGAATACATGTTTATTGACATGGACAATGGATATTCTATCCCATAGGATCAAATTTATATATTTACATATATAGATGTATAAATGTGTATACATTTATATCTATACAGCTATATAGCTATATATATGGCTAACCATTATCCATGACACTAAATATCCAGTCAATTCAAGGACACATAAAGTTAAATTAAATTGACATTGTTCTGACATCATTTATTCATCAGTATTTACACCATTTTCTCCCCCATATCTGTTATCTCCCCCATATGTGTTCTAACCCAGGGGGTTGACCTGTATGAGTCATATCCATGCTTTTTCATTCCTCCGACTTCCAGTTGAGTTTAGTCCATGGAGAAATAGAGCATTAGTTTGAGCATTAGTCTAATGAAAGAAGAGAGAGAAGACTGAGGTAAATGTATTTATTTTCCTGGTTTCTCCTTCTTCTTTCAAAGTGACCTCAAACTGGCTAATCCCCGAACTAAAAGTCACTCAAAAGGCTCTAGGCAGTAGATGATACCCCATTATATCCCTCTGGATTCCAATTACATCTCCTGGTCCCCTTAAGCCTAGGTGTGGTACCGTCTCATCTGCTGCCAAAATCACTTCATTGCAGTAGCCCTTGTGGTCTCCCGACATCCATTATTTTATATGTCAATAAAGACATCAAAATCATCCTATTTTCAATGGGCCATATATTTTCTAATGAGATGAGTTTGGCAAAAAACAGATAACTCTATCAACTGTCCTGATATGTCTTCCTTTAAAGCAAAGCATTTAGGAGACTAATGCTTCTCTCTATAAATTCCAACTTACAATATGCTTATCTGGAGGGAAAAAGAACCATATGTTGCATATACACACATGATTCTTCTCAATATTTACCAATTTTTTAAATAAAAATTAACTTTTATATTGATCTGTTTTACATCCTTTATCATGACTTGGAACATCTTGGTGGTTCACCCAGCCTCTGTCTTCACTACCCTAGAAGAACTCAAATCATATCTAGTAATCAACCCTATTTTTTATTCCAAAGTGGAATCTCGATTGGTCTATATAGCATTCCTTTAGTCAGAAGGATCAAGAGTTTTTTTTTGCTTCTGAAAACTCTAAAATTTGGGAGCTGTCTGTAGGAAAAGAAGTCAAATCATAAATATAAAAATATGAATCATTAAATATTATTTAAAAAAGAAAATTAGTAGCTCCCTTCGTGGCTCAGCAGTAAATGAAACCAACTAGGATCCATGAAGATACGGATTCTATCCCTGGCTTTGCTCAGTGGGTTAAAGATCCAGCATTGCTGTGAACTGTGGTGTAGGTCGTAGATGTGGCTCGGATCCTGAGTTGCTGTGTCTGAGGTGCAGGCCGGCAAATGTAGCTCCAATTCAGCCCCTAGCCTGGGAACCTCCATATGCCACAGGTGCAGCCCTAAAAAGACAAAAAAGAAAATAAAAATAAAAAAGAAAATTACTATCAAATTTAAGCACAAACACTTAAAGCACAAAAATATAATTTTAATGAACTGCCTGACTTATCTCTACATTTTCCTTCCCTTTCAAAATCCATAAATCTTGATCATTATCTCCTACAAAATAATTTTTAGTATCATTTTCTATAGAGAGAATAGAAATCTGCTTCAGTCCTTCACCCAGAAATGTTAAAATCGAACAACTTTTATTTTACTGTTGTTAATCACTTCCTGTTTTCAGTTTTGCTATGGGCATGTGCCCTACAAATTAAGAAATTCTGTTTCATGCGGTTGCCATCAAAATGAAAAAAAAGTATGATTTATTTATATTTCTATATTCTACAATGTGAAATGTATTCCAGATAAGAATAATCTTCCATTTTTATAAATTAAAGATGAGAGTTGAATCGTCAGCTAACAATTTTACTCTTCTGATGTTGGAAAAATATTTCATAGACAGTATTATTGTCTACATTTAAATTTTTTGCTCACCATTACATACACCCTTCCCAGACAAAATTCCTTAAGGTATGTTCATATTACAGTTCAACCTCAGCACAGTGGGCAGTAAACTGGAAGGTTAGCCAAATATTAACTATACCAACTAAAGATAAAGGTGATCACAAACCATATGAACGTATACCATTAATCCTAAGCTAAGTGAACTCCCATGCAAATTCTCCTTAGCAGGAACCCCTCAAAACTCAAAACCTGAACACCACCTAAAATGAAGGGTAGTGTGATAGAGAGAGAGTAAGTCAAAGTTAAGACACAGCAGTCTTAACTAATTTAGATTAAAATATTTCATTTTGCAATTCAAAAAAGAATATATGAACATATGAACACATTGCTAGAGTCACTCTCTGGGCCTTAGAAAAAGGTTATACAATTGATGGACCTAATACTTCATTACGCTGATATTAAACCCAAATGTGTCTCTGGTGATTGTATCTGGCACAGGTTTGGGCAGACACTCTACTCTCTGAGCTGCTGTTCAGAGTGAAGAGAAGTATTATTTTGCATTTATTGGAAAAAGTTTCTCTACCTTTTTCATGATGATATGAACAAAATTTGCAACCAGAGGGAAACTGACCAGGGCAAAGTTAATGCTGGCCAAGTGGGTATGGAAGGGACCTAAACTCTTGAAAGAATGTTCAGAATATGTTCATACGATCCCTGGAGCTTACCCTGTCTTTGAATTTTTAGTTTATCTGGAAAATACTGTTTAAGCTAGTTTGCATTAGTGTTTTCAGTTAATTAGCACTGAAATTATCCTAATACTTACATACAAGTAATTTGTGTTATTTCTGAAAGGCTTGCTGTTTGAATAAGACAAATTTACATTTTCACTCAGAAATAATTTTCAAATATGGGATAATCGTATTTAAAAATCATTGTAAACTCTGTTGAATAACACAACTATCACAGATGGCATAATTTTTCTCAAATGATAGAGAAAATTTTGACTCCTCTTATTTCTCAAGTAAAATAATAATACTAAGTCTTGAGGATATTCAAGTATGTGCAATAAAGTTAATATATTAGAATTTGCATGGATATTCTATTTGGCATTCCCCTAAGATGAATATTTTAATTTGTTTAGAGAAAAACAGTCTTTGGAGTATTATCTATAGTTTTCAAAGTTCAAGAATAAAAGCGTAAGCCTCAGAATAGCACTGATATGAAAACACATATAATATTTTTCTCATTGGTGAGATATGTTTAAAAGTTTGCAAATCTCAATTAGACATATTTCAAGGCATAAAATTGAAAAAGAGATTCCTTTTATTGTTAGTAAAACATAAAAAACAAACAAACAATTCCCTTAAGACTCAAAGCTCATTTAAAGTTGTGTTCCTGAATAGCTACTATCTCTTGATTTATAGTCATTAACACTCCAGGAAGTCTCAGTCAGTAGGCAATCAAGCACATAACTCAGGATGAGAGATGAAAGTGACTAAAAGGGGGAGAACAGAGTTTTATTTAATAATTCCAAAAGGAACATAACAAAATGTCTTATCAGAAAATTCTTTTGGAGGTAAACAAAGATCATAAGCAGAGAGAAATAAAAAATAATATTGTAAAGGAGTTCTGACTGAGTAGTTTGAATCAGTAGAGTATTACCTTTAATATGGAAACAGTTTGCACCTTGCAATTCCCTGGCCCAGTAAGGAAGCATCATTAATGAATGGAGAAAAAGAAAGAAAACTGATTCACAGCCTTTGACACCACATTTCTTTTCCATATGCTTCTGAAAACTAAAGAATGACATTTGCCATTTGGCTGTACAAGGATTAGGTCATTAGCCACTGCAGTCACTGACCTCCAAAACGCCATGAAAGTTCAATGCACAAATCAGGAGTGAGGCACTGTCTGTTCTGGGAAAAACTGGCAAAACAGGCTTTCAGATAGTTACGTATTTTCAGGAGAAAATTTTATGATCCCAGTTTCTTCATCTTCTTGTATCTATAAAAGCACTACAATCATTAATGGAAACATTTGCTCCTCAGGACTCTCTACCAAGATGTATGTTTAATTGCATGTACCCCCTTCCATATATTTATATGTATATATATATATATATATGTATATATGTATATATATAGTAGTAAAGACAGTTGTGCCTACTTGCATGTTCTATATCTAGTATTTCTACAGTGTGTGCTCCCCAAAAAAGTGGTTTTGGGGGAATGAGAGCATAGGAAACTATAAAAAGCCTCCATTTTTGTAGGAGATAAGACAGGAAGTCCTTGATATATCTTTTTCTCAGCAACTTTGGAAACAAAGCCATTTTTGTCTTTGTGGCTCATCATTAATGAACTGGACTTGTATCCGTGAGGATGTGAGATCAATCCCTGACCTCGATCAGTGGGTTCAATCCAGGGTTTCCATGACCTGCAGTGTAGGTTGTAGACGCTGCTTGGATCCAGCGTTTCTGTGGCTGTGGTGTAGACTGGAAGCTGCAGCTCCAATTCAACCCCTAGACTGGGGACTTCCAAATGCCGCGGATGCAGCCCTAAAAAGATAAAAATTTTTTAAAAAATTGCATTGTTTTGCAAAATAAGTATTGTAAAAATATAAATTCAACTATACATAGTCCTTAAGTATTAAGTAATATGTTTAATCCATTTAATGTATAGTAATAGACTTTTTGATTTTAATAAATTGAATAATGTACCAATACTTTTAAGTCAACAAAAGAGGCAGAATTTTAAAACTAGAAATTTACCACATTGAAAGTATTTCAGTACATCTTTATTTTCTTTGCTCAAGTTTAACTTCATTCTATCACCCCTTTGAGGCACATTTGGTCCTCTCTTCTTAAACCTAAGTCTTATGAATTTAATAATGAATCTATGAAAGAGATATCTAGCCTGAGGACTTCCTTTACCTATACTGAGAGATTCTTATCATGAAACACTTATTGAGCATCATCAGTATTATGTATCTTGTTCTTGATACAAAATATATTTGCAGCTTACTTCACAAATAACTTTTTATTATTTGTATTTAAGTACAGAAAGCTGCCATACAACAGTTGACCTTTGAACAATTTGGATTTGAACTGTGCAGGTCCACTTACACATGGAGTTTTTCAGTAACTATACAGTCCATGCTCTATATCCAGAGATTCAACTCCATGATTCAACAAACCAAGGATCACAAATAATGCATTATACATGGTTGGTTGAATCCATGCATGCAGAACCCACCTATGGAGAGCTGACTATCGGACTGAGTATCCAGATATTTTGATATTCACTGCGAGTCGTGGAACCAATCCCCTGCGGATACCAAAGTACCACTGTATAAGCAAGATTTTGCAAATGTGCTTTTGAAACTGACAGCATTAAGAGCCTGACCCTAGCCAGAACACAAATTGGGACTTGAACCCATATGCTCAAACCCAGGTAAAACCCTGACTGGGACTTGAACCCACAGTTTTAAATTAGAATCATTCACCCCATCTCTGGACTCACTGATGTTAGGTTCTTCATGTCTCTGCACAGACGGAATTCAGCAAGAGACAGAGTGATAGGCAAGAAATAGGTTTACTAAGATAGGAAGCGTGTGAGAGGTACAAGCGGGTGGCATGGAAGCCCTGCCCCAAGGATCTGGTGGGCTACAGTTTTATCATCCAAGGGGAGTGGGGGTCAGAAAAGACCACCTCTCCCTTTCTGGGAGTAGTAGCTCCTCCTGGGTATCCATTAAGGTGTGTATTCAAATCAGCAGAAGGCTGGTCCTCAAACTCCTACCCTAGGTCTGAATCTGAATGCAGGCCTCACCCCACCCCCCACCCAGTGACCTGAGGCAATTCTCACACCTCCACTAGTCAAGCAAGCCTGCCTTGTTCTGATGGCTTTTTTGAGCATTTTATTAACTTACAGTGATCTCTCCAAATCCCCTAGATTTCCCTCTCTAACTATGATCCTTCATTGGGACTTCTACAACTACCTGTGCCTACTCCATCCCTATCACTTTTAGTTGGTCAGTATTACTCCTACAACATTTTCTTATAGAACAATTATTTTATGTCATAGTTAGAGTCTCATACTATGTTTCCATGTTTAACCAGTAATACTTTGCTGTGAAATTTAGTTGAAAAATCACTATATTAGTAAATGAAAACATTCTATCAAATAATTTCATAAAATATGGATATTTTATTTCTCTTGAGTATGCTTAAAATATATGTATATATTATACATTATGTTATTTTTATTTAAATAATGGATATTATGGGTTCAATGTAAAGTTGTTTCAAATACATGATGGTAGCATGTGGCCACTGAGCACTACCTATGAGATGTACCAATATCACAAACCAGTCATACTTAGATCTAAATTAATAGCTACTAATCTTTAATATAAAATAACTAGTGTAAAAGTTATTTATCAAAATAAAATGCAGCTTATGTTCCTTATAATTAAGAAATCTGCAGTGGATGTTACCAATTTCTGGCATTAATTCATATAAATTTAGTGTTTGATTTCAACAAAGAAATATGCTATTGAAATAACTGTGAAATTTCAGGATATGAGCTAGAGATAACTAACGCTCCAAGTGGAGTCTCCAGATTATTATTAAAAGTGTTTTTAACAAATATTTATACTATTTTTTATTAGCAGTAATTATTACTTTTTCAGCTTTTTATTTTGAAGTACTTTTAAACTTAGAATAAATTTCCACGAGTAGCACAGAAAACTCTCATATATCCTTCACCTAGATTCCTCAGTAATTGTTGCTTTTTATTTAGGCAATTATTGTTATAAATTTTGCTATATTCTCAAAGGAATTAAAAAATAAAAATCAAACATTTTAAGACACAAAATTTGAAGATTTCAGAGGAGTATTTATAAAACATTGTTCTAATGTTTAGTGGTCTCAATTCTTTAAATTAACTATGGAATTCTTGATCGATTCCTTGCTTTAACAAAGTCAAGGAATAAGCAAAAGAGAATATTTTTTCCTTAAACAGTTTGAAGGAAAAGTGGAATTTAGAAACATTACTGAATGTGGATGTGCATTAAAGACAATGCTGACTTAATCTAGGAGTTAAGAGGTCAAAACTGTAAGAGCATGGTATAAACAAGATCATTTATGTTGCCCTTCTCAGGTTACATTGCTTCCTGACATTGTCATAAGAATTTAGAGTGGCCCCAAGTAGGGCAAAGGCCATGCTAGTAGTAATGGGTAGAAATAAGAAAAGGCTGGTATCTCAGGGGCCATTTTGAATCAGTTGGTAATGTCCACCTAGAGAGCTGTGTAAAAGATTCTGCAGCTGTGGTTCCATTGGAAGAACATCATGATAAACTGGCAATGTCAGCTCTGAGTGCCAGCAAGGAACTTGTGGCACACATACTCTGTATTTATTGCTCTTTTTCTAAAATCTATTTTTTAAAAGTTCCCTTTTGAAGTGTAATGAAAAATAGAGCAGGTTGGGGATATAACGAATTTTCAGGGATTCCTTCATAAGCCCGACAGAACAATAATGTCTACACATGGGTATAGAGATAGTCTACATATTGGTAAAGGAACTTTGAGGATTTTTACATGTAGGGCTGCTAGCACTGGAAGAGAGCACCTCTGAGCAAATCCTGGTGAATCCATTTGCCAGCAAATGTGTATACTTGTTTCAGCCATTTGTTGTGAAAGATCAAGCCCTCTCAATCGCCCATTAGCTAGAGCCCTTTCTATAGAATAACGGCTTGATCTGGGCTCGGTTTACTTTTTCTGATCTCAGCTAGCATCACTTATATGGCTATGGTTATCTGATGGTTCCACTTTGAATTAGATGGGGCAAGATGGCCTCAGTCACATATTTGGCAGTGTGTGCTCAAAGCTGGTGTACTTCAGTTTCTCTTTATGTGTTCCCCTATCCTCTTGTGAAACAAATTGGATTTCTTACATAATGTTTCTTAGGACAATGTTCCAAAAGGGTAGATGTAGAAACTGCAAAGCATCTTGATGGCTAATCTCCAGAACTCAAACAGTTGTCACTTTTCCCTTATCCTATTGGTCAAATCAAGTCCCTAAGGCCAACTGACATTCAGTGGATTAGCGAATAGATTCTGCCTCTTGATGGGACAAACTACAAAATATTGCAATAGTGTAATCTACCACAAAGGCTACCATATTGCTGGCAATTTATAGACACAAAAAAGATTTCCAAAAATAATTGTTATGTGATTAGAGAGGAAGATCATTTGTCAAAATATTAAGAAAATTAAGAAAAGCCAAAGGGTACATTTCTTTTTTCCATATACAAATTTAGTTGTAGGATTTATGTCTTATTCATCTTTTTTCAAGCAATAGAAGAAGAGTATCTGTCATTTAATGCATAGGAAATAGTGATTTATTGAATTCATAATGAATTAATTTGAAATATGTAAAGTAAAAAAAAAACAAAGAGTTTTCTATTATTTTCTATGCCTCTAAGGTCTGAGAAACAGCTTTACTATAAAACATTAGGACATACATTTGAATTGAGCAGTTTGGGACCTAGATACGGTGATTTTTTTTTAACCAGATGAGCAAGGAAGCCTTATGTGCATTCAATGTGTTACCAATGTTAAAGGCAGAGAACTGCAAATTGGATAAAAATTGTTGCAGTGTACTTTCCATTTTTATAGCAGCACCCACATTAGCATGGAAGATGCGAAAGCATTTATAGGCCACTTTCATCTCTATGTTAAACTTCTCATAATGATCATATTTTTCTGGCTAAGCACACTTTAAACTTACAGAACTTTTAAATGAGGTCCAAGTTTCACAAATATTTCTAATGGGGGTTTTGTCACTTGGAATTCAAATTTCAAAATGAACTATTGCAAACTCTGTAGCTCCTTATATACCTTGACACAATAATTTTGGATGATGAGAAAAAAAGCGTACAAATTCATGACCATTTTAAATATTCTTTGAGGAAAATGTAATTATTTTCAGGTAACTTTTAAAATATGATTGTCAGATAAAAGTGCAGCTTGTCAGTTGTAATGAAGATTTATTTGAATGTGCCTTCAAGATTTTCAATGAGTTTGTCAGTTATCAAGAAATTACATGGGTCTATAAGCTAATGAGAAAAATGGTTATTATAAAAATAAAGCAATATGGCAGAAATTGATGGAACATTATAAATCAACTATACTTTAATAAAAAATTTAAATAAAAATGAAAATAAAGTAATAAAAGCATGTGTCACTGATTTAAAGAAGCTTAGAAATCAATAAAGTCTAGTTAATTGAAAATGCTATACTATGTAATATGAATAATTTGAGAAAACTTTTTTTTTCAAGTATTCCAATAAAGTGCAATCAAGCCTCCTCAAAACTAAGGTATCATCTACAATA
The DNA here is from genome assembly GCA_004024745.2 of Catagonus wagneri. Classification (NCBI taxonomy): domain Eukaryota; kingdom Metazoa; phylum Chordata; class Mammalia; order Artiodactyla; family Tayassuidae; genus Catagonus; species Catagonus wagneri. The sequence continues at coordinate 7,326,159 of PVHT020000079.1, forward strand.
TTTTGATTTAGCTGTAAAATTCTTAAGTCTATGCTCTTATCCAAACACTATCAGTTAACACAGATACTCGTTACTTTCTGCAGATTTTCTGTAGCAAATGAGAGTTACTAAAAAATTGTTTTGTGCATTTTCCACAAACAACTGCTATTTGCCAAGCAAATAAGGTTAAGCGGTCACATTTGTCCCTAGGATTCTGAGGCATTCAATACAATGTTTCTTTGAAGCGTCCTTTCTTATCATTTCAAGAGCCACAATTTCTGTAATGCACCAAATAAATTTTCTTACATTCCTCCTGATGTTAAACATCAGTTGTCTTGGCCCTCATATAACTGCAGGCTGTTTACTACCTTTGGTGTCCTTCATTTGACATCTCTTTTAACCTAAGCCCTGGGCTGACACATTCTTTTAATAATGATCTCAAAATTTATTTCATCTGGAAGTATTTATTATTTAAACTATAGTACTTTGTGGATATGCCAAATATTTGTTAAAACAAATTGCGGTAGAATGCTTTAAACAATCACTTACATATGTTCTCAATTCTATTTGCATAAATAAAAATCAATCATTACAGATTAGAGTGTAGAAGGTACATCATGCTATTCTTTTTAACCTTCTTAACAAATACAGGCTGGAGTTCCCATTGTGGCACAGCGGTTAACAAATCCGACTATGAACCATGAGGTTGCAGGTTCAATCCCTGACCTTGCTCAGTGGCTTAATGATCCGGCGTTGCCGTGAGCTGTGGTGTAGGTTGCAGATGCAGCTCAGATCTGCTGTTGCTGTGGCTGTGGCGTAGGCCGGCAGCTGTGGCTCCAATTCGACCCCTAGCCTGGGAACCTCCATATGCCGCAAGTGTGGCCCTAAAAGGCAAAAAACAAACAAACATAAAAACAGAAAACAAATATAGGCTGACTCTCTAAATAATTGAACACATAAAATTTACACAAATATATAGTGCATGTACAAAGGTAAATTACAGAAAAGTGTGCTCTCTCTAAATGACATGGAAAATCATTAAATATAAATTTTTATTGAATTTAACATGTTAGAAGTCATACAGAGGAAATATAGCTGATATGTAATCTGCTTTTACTAGATTATTAGTGCTATATATGTGACTTCATTGAATTGAAAAATTAAGGATGGAAGTAATGACAGTTATTAGATTCTTCACTTGATCCAATTTAATATCTTGAGTAGTATTCCATGCCATAATTGCATAATTTATTAAACTTCTTCAGCAAGTTTATACAATTCTTTTCTACACTTTCAAACTCTCCTCCCATTCATACTTTTCCAGTTTTATTTACTTTGGCATATATATACTCAGAATACTTTTAGTAGCGAATGGTGATAAACAGAGCTTAAAAAAGCTAACTTCCCCACCAAAAATGCTAACATATAGAAGGAATGTGAGAGATAGAACGGAAAAGACTTGAGAAATCATAATACTGAAATACAATTTTTTTAAAAAATTATCTTCAGCCGTAATGAGTCCCCTTTGAGCTCAAAACTGTTGCCTTCTTTCCTAACTAGTATTTCTTTCATTGCTCTTTCCTGATCTGGGGATGGGGTTGTTGGTATAAGTTTTCCTGTGAAAGCTAACTCTATTTACATGTTAATTCAGGGAATTATTTCCTTGAGATTACTGTTTCCTTTAGATTGTCCCAATGGTTTCATCTTTCCTTCATGTGGCTCATAATTCAGGAAAGGACAAGACAAACTTGCTTTGGGGTCAAGCATAGGTTTCCTATGGGAGACCAGAGTCTGCACTGCTTCTGCTGTCAGCTTGAATGTTTCACAGACAGACCCAAGAGAGACAATCTTGATGGTCTACATAATCTCTGTTTCATCCCTCCTTTACCACATTTGAATTCCTTTTTCTGTTTAAGTTCACTCTCTACCCCCCATGTGACTAAGGAAAGGATCTCTGTTCCCAAACTCAGAGAGATTTTCTCCTAAATCAAAGCTAATCCTAGAAATCTTATTTTCTTAACAAATGTATTCTTACAGTTGGAGGTTTTAGCAAGTTCTGGCCAATGACATGCAAAGCAAAGCCTATGAAGAACTCTGGGAATAGTTCACTCTATTTTTCTCTCTGGACACATATCTGAGTATGGTACCTGCGATAGGTAAAAATTCCTTAATATAGCCTGAGAATAGCCACACCAGGGTGAAGGGCAAAGCCAAAAGGACTACAGAAATGTAAACCACAAAGCCTGGATACCACACTTCCTCTAGACTACTGTTTTGCAAAAGACTATCCTTCTCATTATTGAAGTCATTTTGAAAATGTGACTGTGTCTGTTGCAAGAAGTAGAGGGTATTTTTAACTGATACAAATGAATAACTCAATAATTCCAAATCTATATAGTAAATGTGCAGGGTTTTTTTTATCCAAATAATAATGGATAAAAAATTTTAATATTAGGATCCTAATTTTTAAAAATTAGGACCCCTCAAAATGTCCTTATTTTTTTCTGGTTGTTCCCAAGGAGGTTTCTCACATGGTGGATTAACATATCAGTCTTTCAACTACAGTCACAGCACAGCCTCTGGACAGAACTTGTTCTTCTCCTCGTTCTGCTTGTCCAGTTCCTCTTCCTTCTAAGCTGCAGGAAGAAGCATCAGCCTTGACGGTATCCATCAGGCAATCAACAATATTCATGCAAAGCTTGCCGTCAATCAATAAACTTTGCCGAAGTTTTCAGTCCTCCAGCTGCATGCTCGGTTCTGTGCAGAGAGGAAAAATAAAATCATTCTCCTCTTCAATTCTATCTCATACTTGATTTCTTTGTTTCTATGTAGTTATAATTTTTACCCAAAATTGTTTTACATGTTTCTGTTTTTAACTCCTCTCTCAATCAAGGCTTGAAAGCTGGCCATGTAGGGAAACAGAATGCATCACATCAATGCTGTCATGTTCTCACCTCTCTCCTTTCTCTGTTAAAAAGGAAAAGTTGCAATGGATTCAGCAGACACCAGGATACTGATGCTGACTCTTGGTGGTAGTACCCATGAACAGGCCCCAGCCAAACATGCTCTGTTACAATCAAAAATTAGAAAAATAGCCTTCATGGCTAAGTGTTTTTTCCATTAAAAAAGCTATTTACTTTTTTTCCTTATTTTTACACACACTGCTTGCATAAGTACCTTAAGGTAATTTCCAAATCTTTTTTGAATTTAATTAGATTTTTAAAACACTCAAAGCAGCAACACTCGTGGAAATAATTTCAATTTAGGACACATTCTGAATTAAAAGCTGCCCACAAACTCTATGTTTATAGATCTAAGGTGGTAATAAGAACTGAAATATAGTCATTTCACTCAGCCTAGTAAATTATTCTTTATGCCCTAAGTCAATTATTGTCATCTCAACTCCTTGGCAGTTGAACATTAGAATACTTATGGACTAATTCCAAATGAAAGCATATGTTGTCTAGGACAACTTGGTGACAGGGAAGGCAAACTTACTACTTATATGGGCTGTGCAAATAATATAAATGAGTGGGGAAAATGGTCTTCTTGGTGTAGGAAAGCATATGCACTATCTAAAGGTGGCCAGCACGTCTCGGCTCTGGCTCATAGCTGCCAGGTAGAATTATAAATTATCACAACTTTTGTTTTTTCAAAAGTTGCAACTCTAGATTTCTATATAAAATCTTAGGTTTTTCAATATTGGCTTTTTTTTTTTTTTTTTTTTGCTATTTTAAGGGCGTACCTGCAACTTAAGGAAGTTCCCAGGCTAGGGGTCAAATTGGAGCTACTGCTGCCAGCCTACACCACTGCCATAGCAAAGCTGGATCTGAGCAGTGTCTGTGACCTGCACCACAGCTCGTGGCAATGCCAGATCCTTAACCCACTGAGCAAGACCAGGGATCAAATCCACATGCTCAAGGATCCTAGTAGGGTTTGTTAACCACTGAGTCACAAAGAGAATTCCTTAATATTGGCTACTTTTTGAAATGGTTCAAGTCATTATGTGGGAATGCAAATTAAACCATAGTTGGATACAACTTCACACTTTCTAGGATGTCTTTATAAAAACTATACAGAAAATAGCAATGGAATAGTTTTCAGCCTTAAAAAGGAATGAAATTCTGATACATGCTACAACATGGATGAACCTTTAAAATATTGTGTTAAATGAAATAACCCAAATTCAAAAGGACAAATATTATAGGATTCCACTTACCTGAATTAGCTAGAATAGTCAAATTCACAGAGACTGAAAATAAAATGGTGGTGTTCAGAGGCTCTAGTGGAGGTAATGGGGAATTATTGCTTAGATTTCAGTGTGCAATAATGAAAACATTTTGGATATGGGTAGTGGTGATGGTTGCCCAACAATGTGAATGCACTTAATACAAATAAGTAATAAATTTTAAAAGATTTAAAAGGGAGTTCCTATTGTGGCTCAGTGGTAATGAATCTGACTAGTATCCATGAGGATGTGGGTTTGATCCCTGGCCCCCCTCAGTGAGTTAAGGATGTGGCATTGCCATGAGCTGTGGTATATGTTGCAGTTGCAGCTCAGATTTGGTGTTGCTGTGGCTGTGGTGTAGGCCAGCAGCTGCAGCTACAAGTGGACCCCTAGCCTAGAAACTTCCATATGCCCCAGGTGTGGCCTTACAAAGAATCATAATAGAACAAAAAGATTTAAATGGTAAACTGGATGTTGCTATGTGCATTTTACCACACACACACACACATACACAAAAAACAAAACAAAACAAAACTTATGTGTACCTAATAAAATATACCTGTAGGTTGGAATTGTCTAGGATCTTATCATTTTAGAAACAGAACTGTAGTTTAAAAAAATTATAATTAATTGTCTATGGAAGATTAAACAGTGAAAGAATAATGAGGACATAAAGAACCAAATTATCATAAACTAGATATAGTGTATTTTTTTCTATAGAAATTTGGCTTCTTTTTAAGCCATTCAATAAGCAACTATAAAAATTGACTCCTTACTATCACATCTCTGATGAACCTCGTTAACTAGTTAAAAATCAGCTCCTAACTTTGATATAATAATCTTGAGGGAAGTAGAGAGCCCATCTGTACAGCAGGCTTTCATCTTCTGATGATGGTCTCAGCGTGTGTAGAGATGGAAAAAGAAAGGATAAGAGGATGGGGCTTCAGCCACAAGATAGTGTTGCTAAGGTTGGCACATCATTTCTTTCCACTTTTCTGATGACCTGAGACCTGATCCTTTGACTTGTCTAGAGCTGGGAGTTTTCATGGGGAACCTAGCAAATTATAGTAGAAAAGATGTCACTAATAATGTATCTACAATATTAGTATCAGCTACATCTTTCCAGAACTGGGCTTCAGAGAATCTCTTCCGGGAATTTTCAATTTGGAATCTGTTATAAGCCGTGGAGTGGTTGAGGCAAAGTATCATTAAAGCTTTGACTTACCTTCAGAATGGCAAATCTGAATATCTTGAGGTTGACTTAGCAGCAGCTTTCATGTGGTTTGATTGTCCAAAACTCTGAATTCTGGGAGATACTCTACTAAACCATTAAATTATACATATCTTTTTTTTATGAAAGTCCTTTTTTTTTCTTAAAATAGCTCAAATCATTTTTTTTCTCTTTGGAACCAAAGACAGACTGCTAGCGTCAAGTTAAAATAGGATTCTCAGCTGAATTGTTTTTCACCTTGACCTTGACTTTAAAATTTATGAGTTATCAAAACAGGGAAATTGCATAATTTATTGTCTTTAAGGTTGCACAACTAAATAAAATCAGGCCTCCACATCCATGGGTTCTCTATCCTCAAATTCGGAGTTCCCGTCATGGCTCAGTGGTTAATGAATACGACTAGGAACCACTGAGGTTGCGGGTTCGATCCCTGCCTCGCTCAGTGGGTTAAGGACCCTGCGTTGCCGTGAGCTGTGGTGTAAGTCGCACACGCGGCTCGGATCCCTTGTTGCTGTGGCTGCGGTGTAGGCCAGTCGCTACAGCTCCGATTAGACCCCTAGCCTGGGAACCTCCACATGCCGTGAGTGTGACCCTAGAAAACGAAAAAAGACAAAAAAAAAAATTCATGTATCCTCAAATTCAACCAACCACAGATCAGAATATTTGGAAAAAAAAAAAAAACAGAATATCAAAAGACAAAAGTTGAAATTGTGATGTGCTGGCAACTATATAATAGCATTTATATTGTACAGGGATTACAATTGTTTTCAAATTAAATAAAAATAATAAAAATATAAATGTTAGGCTTAATAAAATACATTAATATTTGTTATTTCAAAAACCTCAAGACAGATATTTTATAGAATAAATTAAAATCAGGTAAAGTGTCCTTTTTCCTATTAGCAAAGATTTAAAATATGATACTATAAATGCAGGCAAACATTCAAGGAAAGAAACATGCTCAAGTATGTTGTAACCAGCCCATCTTTTTGGAAGCAACTAAAGAACTCCTACACAGATCCTTTAAAAATAACTGTAATTTCCACCCATTATTTCGATTTAAAGAAAGCTATCTTATGAATATAACATAAAGTATGAAAAAAGTTACATTCCCAAGTATATTTATCCCCAAACGTATAGAGGTCATCAATACGTAAATAATCTCTTCCCAAAGTGTGTTCCATAGTATGTTAATTATTGTTATTTAAATAAAGAGTTCTGTGACCAAGAATATTTAACAGATTCTTTTAGCCAGGACTCTTCACTCTAAGCTTTTTTAAAATATTAAATGCTAATATGCACTATAAGTTCCCAAGAGATACATTGCCTCAAAAACCTTATCCTTAGAGCATTAAAAAATGATGTATATAAAGAGTAACTAATTCTTTGAAATTGCTTATAATTCATTTTATATTATAAAAAGGGATAATGAGTTGGAAAGAGATGCTAAAAGTAGAATAGGAATATTGTTTTGAAGGCAAGATAGTATTTTTATGTTTTTCAGACTTTCTGTGCTGTGCTTACAAAACTTTAGAAGAAAGCAATAAATAAAAAATAAATTAAAATCAGCCATTATTACTAATTTTAATCCCAAATAAGGTCATTACTTAGAAAACTCCCTGAATATAACCTTAATTTTAGAAACACCTAAAAAAACATACCACATGAAATGACATTAACTTGCAGTGTTTTCTGTCTATATGTGTACGTGTTTTGTGTGTGGATGTGTGTTGTGTGTGTGCTCATGTAGTTGTGCAAGAGAGAGAAGATAAAATATTTTCATATGCATATCAGCGAGGTGAAGGAAGACATATGTTTCCCTGATTCTGATATGTCAACTATTTGATTCCTTCATGAGTTAGAAGATAATTGAATTTCACTAAGCATGTCAAAGTACATAATGAAAATATCTTGACTTTTTAGCATCAAGATGTATGAAATTTACCACTATTTAGTCCCCTGCAGGAGAGAAGTTCTGGGATATTTCATATTTAAATAGATGCAAAGAACTATATGTTCTGGAATGAATGTAAATAGACTGATTTTCAAATTGCTTATGAATCCAGACTCATTAAATGGCTATCATGCACTCACATTATAGTAATGACCTCAGGTTAGTTTTATCTTTTTTGTCTCAGTTATAAACCCACTTTGTCTCAGAGTGAGGAGGAGGTAAGTCACTGGAATAGGGGAGTATCAAACCACAAAGATTTCGCCTTTTCTGTCTTTTAGGACAGTTGCAGGAGAAAGGCTGAGGTATCATTTGAACACATGAAAATTATTAAATTAATTTTTACATTAGTGAATCATTAAATAAGTTATTGATAATCATTAAATTAATAATTCACTGGATTAATTAACCATTAAAACATATTAAACCCATCAGGTTTCTTGTTGAGGTGGTGAAATTATTCTAGAATTTACTGTGGTGACAGTTGCATATATCTGTGAATGTACTAAAGTCCATTGAATTGCACACTGTAAATGGGTGAATTGTATAATCTCTGAGTCTTACGTGGAAGAAAAAAAAAGCCATTTGAAAAACAACATAATTAGAGCACTGAATCTTGGAGTCATTCCTAAATGTTTGTAAACAGAATAATCTCAACTTTGGAAACAAATGCAGGACAGCATTAAAATTACTTATTTCACTCACTGGCTTATTTACTGAGAACTCCAAAATCACCCACCAATGAGACAACTACTCTGATTGATCCTAAACAGTTTTCTCCAAGATTGTTCATTTGTTTTACTTGAAAACAAAGAACATTTTTGTGGGTACACATAGGCAATCTTTACACAAAACTTTATCTTCTGATTATACTGATAGTTGAACCCGACTAGGATCCATGAGAATGTGCGTTCAAACCTTGGCTTCACTTAGTGGGTTAAGGATCTGGCATTGTTGTGAGCTGTGGTGTAGGTTGCAGATGAGGCTCGGATCTCACTTTGCTGTGGCTGTGGTATAAGCCAGCAGCTGTAGTTCCAATTTGACCCCTAGCCTGGGAACTTCCCTATGCCACAGGTGTGGCTCTAAAAAAAAGAAAATAAAAGGACAAATGTCGAAGTTCTAATCCCTCATACCACAAAATGTAATTGTTTTTGTCAATAAAGTCTTGAAAAGATAATTAAGTTAAAAGGAAGGAAATGAGGAAGGGAAGGAAAAGAAAAAGTCATTAAAAGCAATACCTTCATAAGTATTTTATATGCATATTTTTGAAGACATTTCAATTTCTTATTGAAGTATAGTTGATTTATGATGTTGTATTAGTTTCTGGTGTACAGTATTTTATATCCAGTAGTTTGTATTTTATATCTAGTATTTTGTATCTAGAAGTTTGTTAATCCAAAATTTCTGCTTTATTCTTCCTTCACCCTCTTTCCCCTTTGATAACTGAAAGTTTGTTTTCTAAGGACATTTCAGCTTAAAGTGCATAATCTTCTGCTCAGTAGTTATTAAATATTTGAAATTACTGCTAGAGAAATGTGAGCAATCTTTTTTAAATAGAATTTTACCTAAATGACATTACCTAAATGTCATTTTCATAGAAATAGATACAATTTGTTAACAAATACGTAATAAGCACAGAACACAAAATTTTTTGTTTTTAATATAAGATTTTTAATATAAGATTTTATATTTATAAGATTTGTTTTTAATATAAGATTTTATAAGATTTGTTTTTAATATAAGATTTTATCATTTTATATTTTTAACATAAGATTTTATCATTAGGTAAATTTCTCAATATTTATATAGAATAGGAGGTGTTCTATTAAAGAAAATAAAATGACACTGAATAAGACATGCAGACACAAGTTGATACATTGATAGCAACAGGAGAGAAAGCATGGATCAAATCTGGATGGCCAGGTTGGTCCTGAAACAAAGGTGTTGGGGTGGGGGTGTTGAGCTCTAGGATGGGCTAGTAGAAAAGTACTGGAGAACAGAGGTTGTTAAATGGGGGGCTGATCAACAGGATATGTTAAGTACTTTGAGAGTAATTCTTGAGCTTGCAGATATCTGGGGGGGTGGGGCAGATTAGGCCATTTGCGTTTGCTAACAGGTGTTCATGGACTTTAGGCTCTTTGCCTCTCACAGAGACCAGGAGATAGGGACCCTTTCTTCCTTGATGATTATATTTCAAAGGAATTGCTCCTAAGTCCTTGAGGAAGATGTTTCTGGGATATAAATCTGGCAAGAGTCTGGGAGAAGATTTATATACATTTCAAAAGGGTATAGAAAGAGTTCACAATTAGAAGTTTTCCAAAGTCAGTGCTCTGAGGAAAAGGAGGTCAGGGACTTATAATCAGAAATCTGTCTAAACTTCCATCAAATTGAGGGAAACATTAAAGACTATCAACTGTAACAGATTAAGCATTTAACTGAGCTTATTATTTAAAGACAATTCTATAATATTCTATAATTATATAATTTTATGTTATATAATTTTCTTAATAGTGTGTGTATCTGATAATTCTATGCATTTCTTAATTCTTGTGTAGAATTACTCAGAAGGGAGTATCTTCATATAAGGAACTTCAGATAAAGGATTCATGGGCTTCAAAGCTCAGGCTGCTTGTGACCCAAATCTGACATTTAATAGCTGTGCGACCTTAAGGAAATGACTTAGTTTTTTCATGTAAAATGGAGATAAGAACAGCTACCTTACACGGGTTTTAGCTAGATCTGACAAGTTACTGTGGTAAAGCCCCTCACACAGTGACCAGCACACAGAAGACTGCCACCAAATATCAGCCCCCTCCTCTTAGTATCCATAAAACTGTTGTAAATAAATATTAGAATAGAAAATATGACCACTTCCTGATAAGGGAAAAATAGCTGTATTCTTCCCATTTCTTTTCTCCACTCCAACACATATATCCCATATGACTGAATGTTTAGAGCAAGGGTCCTGAAGTCATCAGTTTAGGAATTCCACGTAGTGCACCAGTGACTTCTGTGACCTTAATTGAACCTCTGGGCCGGAGTTCCTCCATTTGTCAATTAGATATAATATTGGAAAACATCTTTCCTTCACAAGGGTGCTTTTAGCATTACTGGAAAAAAAGAATCTTTTTACAGCACACAAAATGAAAATACTTTGGTTATTAAATATGTGATGAATTGTTGACAATTCATAGCCTGTGATGTTGTAAAGGTCAGTAGCTTTAGGAAGCAAAGACTCTTTTGAGAATCTCTACCAGAAGAAAGTCTATAACAGCAATTGAATTACCTTCTAAGTTGAAAAAAAAAAATGATTGAGAAAACAGTATCCCTATGGAAAAAGAAGAAGCTATTAAGCTGTGCCTTAGTAGAATACATATACCAGTGGAAGGGAATTTAGATATGATCTCATTTCTTGGCTGTGTCTCAAAAGAGGCAAGTATTTCACTGGGACAGAGCCAAGACATTACCTTTTTCAGACCAATACATTGTCAAAGTTTATATCATAAAAGGCTTTTAATTCAGTGTGTAGAAAGTCAAGACCTTTACCCATACTAAGAAAATAACACATCCTAATTAATTTGTCGCATATATATTTTATGCCTTGCTAACTTACACAACCAATATTTGTTTTAAAATATGTAAGTGGTCAATTGAATATTGAATAAAAGCTTCCCAACATTTCCAAGTTTCCCTTTGTAAGCTGTGAAATTTCAGCTTGAGAGTAGATAAACTTTTTGTGTAGGATACAGGCTTTGATATGAAAATTCATACTTTAAATGAGATCAATACTTACTGGTAAGAGAAGTTTATGATCTTTATAGCCTTTAGAGTTGAAATACTGAATTCAGTAATTGTAAATGATCCTTAAAAATTCTTCATGGTGTCATACATTAAAAAGTCTTGATACTACCACTTAAAAGTGATAAAGACAGATTTTAATGAGTAATATAGGGAAAACAGTACAATAGGAACTGAACTCAACTTGTATTTGTTCAGAAGTGACTAAAGGGAGAATATCAGAATAAGGAAGGGGTTGAACAGAAACTCAACAGAGTTAGGTACGTGAAAAATTAGGGAGGATTAGCTCATATGAAACCTATTTGGGTTTGCTGATTGACATTTATTTAAGGCTCCTAACATCCCACAGAAATTGGGAAATTGGGGCCCTATCTTCAGATGTTGGCTGAAACTTAAATTATTTTAGCAGCTTTGACTTTTCTCAGCAGGCCCCTTAAAGAGGATTAGTGTCATCCTATGGATGCATCTTGAGCTTGTACATGTGCTTCTGCTCCTTGATCAAGAGGCCTACTGTCTAGAAGAAATTAAAAACCATAAAGAAATAAACTGCTATAGCTGCTATGATAGGAGTCTATATAAAATACAGTGCAAGCATAAATAGAAGTCAACCCTATCTGAACGATGAATATCAACAAAAGAGGGAATACTAGAAGTGAACTTTGATGATGAAGTAGACATTTTGCAGGTGGAGAGGGACCGGAAATGTCATGCATGTAGAAGAATCAGAATAAGAAAAACTGCCGATAGATAAAATTCTCCAGTGCATCAGAGAAATGAATTGTGGAAGGATAGAGTCCATGAGTGGGATGGAGGCTCTAAGGGAGGGGAGACAGTTCCTAAGTTAAGCAAATAGAAGTAGATGTTGAATAAAAATATGCCTAGTGTCACAGTACTCAGATTATGCATCAGGGTACCTCAGGATGCCACATAAACTCATGGGAATGCCATGGGGCACTTTAAACTGCAGGAGAAGACACTGGAATATCTGTGTCATACCATACAGATAACCACTATTAATTTATCAGAATTAACTATTTAATAAATTATGTTGTTAGATATTTATTTTACCTGAAGGATGCTTTGAAGAAAATAACTGGGATATGAAGGGCTCCAAGAACCAAGAAAGTTTAGGAAATAGCCATAGTGAATTTTATTTTACAAGAAACAGAAAACCAGAAGAATTTTAAGAGGGGGCACCAAATGGACAGGTTTGTATTTAGGAAGATTGTTCTGATAGCAATGGGAAGCCTGCATTAGGGGTTGCCATTTTGGAGGCACAGAAACAATTTTCATATTACTGTAATTACACAATGTAAGTAAGAGACAATGAAATGTTTAGTGAATGAGGGATCCCTAATTAAGGGAATAACTGCTATTGCTTAGGCAAGTGGCTCTTTGCTTTCTTGTTCTTTTGAAATGTTAGAAGTTTTTGGAAAAACTCTTGGGATTACTAAATTATATTAACTATAGCTTAGTTGTTCTTTTAGTCACATTTGTTTTTATTTTTTTTAATTTATGTTTCATCCTCTGATAGACAATGATCAAAGTCATTTAGAGTCTTATACAGAGCAATGGGCTGACACAGAGTCATTCTTACTGACTATTCCTTTCTCACTGAGAATATTTTTTGCAAGATCATTTTATGCCCTTCGACACCTGAGTCCTATATTAAAACAGACAGTTAAAAATATGTTATGGCTAGTATTTATTGGATGCTTTCCATGATCTAGACACACTTTTCAACTTATAACATGCATTATTTTACTTAACTCCTACACCTACCCTATGATGAAGGTGCCAACATTATTATCCCCAATTTACACGTGAGGAAACTGAAACACAAATCAAGTGTGCCAGGTCACATGGGTATTCAAGTGAATCTAAGATATAAGCTTACATTTTATGACTCCAGAGTCTGTAGTCTTAAAAGTACACTGTAGCTCTTCCATGTAGGAGCAATAATTACAGTTTGTGTTTATTTGCATTTATTTTTAAAGAATGTTTAGAATAGTTTCAGGATCAAAAAAAAAGTTGGTGTGAAGGTACAGAGCTTTACCATAGCCTTCTGCCCTGTCTATGCACAGATTCCTCCACTATCAACATCCTCCAGTAGAGTAGTACCTATTTTACAGTTGCTGAATCTACATTTACTCATCATAATTACGCAAAGTCCATAGGTTAACTTATAGTTTACTCTAAGGAACCTCTTTTATACTTTTGGGCAAATGTGATGAATTGTATCATGCATAGTTTCACAACCCTAAAAATCCTTTGTAGTCTTCTTATTTATTCTTCCCTCCCCCTACGCCCTGGCAGACACTGATCTTTATATTTTCTTCATAGTTTTGCCTTTTCCAGAATGTCATATTGTTGGGATCATACAGCTGTAGTCTTTTCAAATGGGCTTTTTTCAATTAATAATATGCATTCAAGGAGTTCCCATTGTGGCTCAGCGGTAGCAAATCCGACTAGTATCCATGAGGATGCAGGTTCAATCTCTGGCCTCACTTAGTGTGTTAAGGATCCAGCATTGCTGTGAGCTGTGGTGTAGGTCACAGATGAAGCTCAGATCTGGCATTGCTATGGCTGTGGTGAGTGCCATCAGCTACAGCTCCGATTTGAACCCTAACCTGGAAACTTCCATATGCCATGGGTGCAGCCCTGAAAAACAAAAAACAAAAAAAAAAGACACACACACACACACACACACACACACACACACACACTCAAAATAATATGCATTTAAGGGGTTCTATTGTGGTGCAGCAGATTAAGGATCTGATGTTGTCTGTGTACCGGTTTGGGTAACTGCTGTGGTATGGGTTCCATTTCTGGCCTGGGAATTTCTATATGCTGCAGGTGTAGCCAAAAACTTTTTAAAAATATATGCATTTAAAATTCCTTTATGTCTTTTCACGGCTGGATAACTCATTTTGTTTTACTGCTGAATTATATTCCATCATCTGTATATGGCATAATTTATTCATTCATTCACCTATTGAAGGACATCTTAGTTGCTTCCAAGTTTTGGCAATTATTAATAAAGTGGCTATAAACATTCATATTCAAATTTTGTGTGACATAAATTTTCCGCCCCTTTAAGTAAATACCAAAGAGCATGATTTTTGGGTTGTGCATTTAGAGTATGTTTTGTTTTGTAAAAAAAAAAAAAAAATACCAAACTGGAGTTCCCGTCATGGCACAGCGGTTAACAAATTTGACTAGGAACCATGAGGTTGCGGGTTCGATCCCTGGCCTTGCTCAGTGGGTTAACGATCTAGTGTTGTCCTGAGCTGTGGTGTAGTTCACAGACGTGGCTCGGATCTGCCGTTACTGTGGCTGTGGTGTAGGTCAGCAGCTGTTATGTCCCAGCTAGCCTGGGAACCTCCATATGCCACTGGTGTGGTCCTAAAAAAAAGCAAAAAAATAAAAAACGATTTTCCAAATTGGCTGTACCATTTCACATTCCCAACAACAATGTATGAGATCTGTTGTTGCTCCACATCCTCACCAACATTTGGTGTTGTCAGTGTTCTGGACTTTGATAATTCTAATAGGTGTGCAGTTATGTCTCATTGTTGTTTTAATTTGCTTTACCCTGATGACGTATTATTTGGAGTATCTTTCCATAATGCTTATTTGCCATCTGTATATTGCCTTTGCTGAAGTGTTAAAGTCTTTGGGCCTATTTTTTAATGGTGGTGTTTGTTTTCTTATTTTTGCATTTTGGATTTCTTCATATATTTTGGATAACAGTCCTTTATCAGATGTGTCTTTGTCAAATATTTTCTTCCCATCTGTGACTCATCTTCTCTTTCCCTTATATATTTAGCATCAAGTTATGTATACCAGTTTACAAAGCTCTTTTTGACCTAGGCCAATTGGATAAAATATTATTAATTTTGTTTTAAGGAAAATATTGTGATTCTGAA
Source organism: Catagonus wagneri (assembly GCA_004024745.2). Classification (NCBI taxonomy): domain Eukaryota; kingdom Metazoa; phylum Chordata; class Mammalia; order Artiodactyla; family Tayassuidae; genus Catagonus; species Catagonus wagneri. The sequence goes on from PVHT020000079.1 coordinate 7,341,278, forward strand.
GAGATACAGTAATAAAAACAAGCTTGTTGACTGCAATTAGAGGGAGATAGCTTGCTGACTGCAATTAGAGGGAGATAGCAGTAGAAAAGCAGCCTCACTAGCTGCAATGCTTTGGTGTCAAGGGCATAATCATTAGGTTTATGGATAAAATATACTTGAATTTCTCAGTTCTTTCATATTGTAATGTCCTCAGGTACTGATTGACATTAATAAAGTCATAAATTAATATGTGGACACTGGTATACTAGCGTACTCACCAGAACTCTAGTACCTACCATCTGCATTCTTCCTTTATTACATAAAAGTGCCCAGGAGAAAGAGTTGAAAAATAAATCAAAGATAATTAGAAGATTGCACGATGAACATAAAATTAGATGAAAGTGAGACAGAGAGTTAATTCATTCATGCCGTGATAAATCCTGAAAAATTATCACTGCCTCATAATAAAGTACATCATTTAAGGCAGGTTAGCAGAAGTTGGGTAAAGTTCACGGCAGAAATGGGTCATTGTAAACAAGGGGGGAAATGTAGCAAATGGTCAGGGATAAGAAAAAGCTATATCTTGGAAGTACAAGTCTTCTAAAATATTTTTCTATATATGATTAATAGATAGATATACAGATATTAGGAATGAGATTATAAGAGAGGATGAAGCTGGGTCAAATCGTGAATAGATGTCTCCCAAACAGGTCTAGAAGTTTTGCATAAATGGATTTTCTTTTTATTTAGCTTTATGACATGATTCAGGCAGGTGGATTTAGAGCTAAAGCATCTAAAACTCATCTTCTCTCTCAGCAACCCCACATACATACATTCTTTTGTCTAGCTCTCTTTTGTCTAGAAATCCACATGTTTGGGTTCCACTTAATGAGAGCCAAGGTGTGTGGGGGTCACCTTGTTGTATAGAAGCTATGAGCTGTATCTTCTGCCAATTCTTGATACCATTTAATCCATGGGCCCCAGACCTGCTTGCCAACATGCACTCCCATCCTAGGGCTAACTTCACACAGCAGACACCCCATTTCCCATTTTCCTCAGCTCCACTCCTTCCAAGGGAAAGAGTGCTCTGAAAAACTGAGGTCGTTCTCTGAGAGGCTGTATCAGACCAGGCTAATGTTAAATTCTTTCTCACAGTTTCACCCCCATGACCTCAAGTCAATAGTTTCAAAAAATGTTCTGTGATATTTTTCTGACGGGCACATCTGATATTTTATATGCAGCAAAAAGCAAGCTAACACATTTGCAACTACCATGATATAGGCTATCCAATAAAGTGTAGGTATCATTTTCCTAAAATGTATTAATCTTGAGCAATGTGCTTCATAAATCTTTGATACTTTCTTGTGAGTTGCACATCTTCTCATTTATTATCACTCGTAATAAAAATCGTTGCAAAAATCGTTAAAGACATTTATATGTGTGTTTAGTTTCTCTAAGGCCAAATTCACCATTTTATCTGGACAATTAGTTTCCAAGAGGTTAAGGGAAATTAAGAGTTCTAAACCAGCTTCCCAAAATATCTTTTCATCCTGGAGGTCATCATCAGTAAACACTTTATTTTCTTTAATTTCCATATGTAAGCCCATAAAATACTTTATTATGCCAAATAGCAGTAGATGAGACATTAAAGTTATGCTTAGCACACAAACCACTTGTTAATATTACGCCAAATAGCAGTAGATAAGATATTACAGTAATACTTAAGCACACCAAATATTTGTTTTTATTGCAGTGTAATTTCCCCATCCTTCCCAGCAGAATCATCTCTTACCCATAGACTGTATATTTTCAGTGACAGGGATGGTCACTAGAGTGTTCAATAAATTCAAGATTCCTTCTGGCCTGGAGGCCTAATTACACTCAGCTATGAAGGAATAGATTTTTATTGACACTGGCTCCACATATTAATGTAGAGTACAACTCATTTACCCTACAGAGAGAACATGATGTTGGTCTTTTATCTACTCAATACCCAATAACTGTATAGCCAGAAATGGCCCCTCATTTTAAAATATGGCATGCATGCAGTAAGGGAATGATAAAGAGCACGTGTTCCAGTGACATACCTGCCATAATTTAGATGACCCTTAGCATTTCGATAGGTGCAGTTCTCTGGCTTGTGCTTTAAAATACCCCAGCATTGCCCTTTAAACACAATAGCCATCAAGCACCGTAGATATCCCTTCCCGCTAGGTCAGACAACCTCAAAGAAAGAGAAACCTCTAGAGGTGTCAAAGGCAAATATGAGTGCCACAGCTTCATTCCCCACCCTCTTGCTCCCAGTCCACACAAACCTTCGCTAAGGCTGTTCTCTCCTTAGTCCTTCTTATACTCAGATGAAGCACATATCCACTGAGCTGTTAGCCAGGCTTTTCTCATCCTTCTTATACTTTGAATACTCTGTCATTCAAAACTGACTGTTTTAACAACCCATCCTAATTTTCACTTAAGCCACTCCAATGTAACTGATAGGAGTACATTGTGTTTTCTGTTTTTTTATCCCATTTTGCTAAACTGGCTATGGTGAAATGTATTCTCTATGAGACATATGAAAGGGACCCCAAAGACTTGTCTATTCCTGAAAAGACCCACTGGAATAGTCCAGAAGCTATGAAAAGTTTTCTATGTAATCTGTCTGTCAGTGATGTCCTTGACCCAATGCAATGACATTTTTGGAAATGTTTTTTTTTCTCTTGATAGCATTTGGGACAATCTGTTACCATACTAGTGACTTTTCCAGGTGACACTGGTATATACCATTGTTTCATCTACCATGGCATTGCTTGAGCACTACTGTGCCAGCTCATCTCATGAACCCAACTGTTTTCCCCGGGGCAGACCAGGGCATCTGCCTTGGCCTTCTAATGCCATAAAGGGGTTGTCTTGGTAGGCATCTACAAATGCAGTTCTCCCTATGAGTTTCTGCAGGGCCATCCACAATTTTACTCTTTCACGCGAGGCTTCTATTATGTATGTGTTCATCAAGGAACCATGTGCCTGCCTGTTTATATAGCACAGCCACAGTCATGACCCAGGAGCCTCTATATATTCAGACACTTCCTTGAGGCCAAGACCAAATTTTTCCTGCGTAGTAACACATACTGCTCTCAATTCAGCCCACTGTGTATACTTACTGCCTTCTGTTGCCAGGACTGTTACAGACTCTCAGACAGCAGCAGCCTTCCACACAGCTCATGGCAATGCCAGATCCTTTAATCCACTTAGTGTGGCCAGAGATAGAACCCACATCCTTATGAATACTAGTTGGGTTCATTACCACTGAGCCATGATGGGGGAACTACAGCCTTCCATACAAAGTCCCACCATTCAGTGGGACAACTCCCATGAAGGAATCTGGCAGAGTTTTTGCCTCAGCAGGTTTCAGACAAGAGTGGGTAGGGCTTCAGGAGCTCTACTCTAGAGGCAGAAAGATTTCCTGCTCATGGATATAATGCAATCCCTCAGAGCAGATCTCTAGCATGTTCCCAGACATGCCATTTATATTTTACCAGGGGGAGTGTACAGCTCCTTCTTTTTGGAATCGATCTCGTTTTCTGCTATCCCCTATGATATCATAGGTAACTCAAACCTCGATATAATCTGATGCTCTTCGGGTATAAGGGCTGTTTCTACTAGAGTAAGATAGTGCACCAAAACCTGCTTCTCACATGAGCTGTTTTTAGACATAGTATCAGGGAGTTTTTTAGCCCAGAAGTCTAGCAATCACTTTTAAGCAGCATTCTAAAGCTTTTGCCAGGGACTTGAGTGACCTCTTTAAAAATCTTGGCACTTGTTATGTCAGGATTACCAATCCCAGAGAGGCATCTTGGGCTACTCTCCACTCTGGCTCACATTCAAACCCACTGCTTTCATTAGTCTCTTTGTATATCAGGGCCAGTAGGATTCCCAGATATGGTGTATGTGTCCCCCTTTGAGGCCTTGTGCCTCCCTCTTACTGTAAAGACCAGAAGGGACAGCAGTTTGCTCTTTGCTGTTTGTGAAATGCCTCTTGTAGTCCTAGCCCAGATCATTTCTAGAAAAAGGACTGACTGGGCTGGGCCCTGATTCTTAGCCAGATTATCCAGGCATCCTTAGCCATAGCTTGCTTGTATGTATATATGTATGTATGTATGTATGTATGTATGTTTGTATGTATGTATGTATTTATTTATCTGTCTCTTTTTTGCTTTATCTAGGGCCGCACCCGTGGCATATGGAGGTTCCCAGGCTAGGGGTCTAACAGGAGCTGTAGCTGCCGGCCTTCGCCACAGACACAGCAATGCAGGATCCAAGCTGTGTCTGCAACCTACACCACAGCTCACAGCAACGCTGGATCCTTAACCCACTGAGCAAGGCCAGGGATCAAACCCTCAACCTCATGGTTCCTACTCGGATTCGTTAACCACTGAGCCAGGAGGGGAACTCCCAGCTATAGCTTTTAAATTACTCTCCCTCCAGTTCCAGCTTTCTTTCTGAGAAGGAACATATATTATATTATCAGCTTCATGAATCAACAGACAGTGCAATAACCGAATCCTGCAGAATGTGAGTAACTGTAAAAGAAGACGGTAGAAGTATACATTGTGGCACCTCTCTGGTATAAATACACACAGTGCTTTACATTTTTGGAGATTCTGAGTCTATGACTACATGCCATCACCACTGGCCTGCTTAACTTCCTCATAGTTTTTATAATGCCTGGCCCAGTAGAAGCTTTGGAGAGAATTTTTTTCTTTATTTCTGGAGATTTCTCGTAGGCCAGACGCAGCTAAGATGGTAGGACCTGGAATTCAATTAGGACGCTTGATTCTAAGACTTTTTTAATTAGGATCAAGACTTCCTGTTGCCCTCCTGGAAGATGGTACAGTTTAGTCTTTACTACCAAAGAAGGTGAGGGGAATTGTAAGGGCTCCCATTAAGCTGGTCAAACTAAAACCTGGCAAAGGGCAGATGCCCCCAACATTCAGCTGCAGATCAGTAGGGGCAAGAAATCTGTTCTTGTGTCAACATCTTTTCCGAAATTTACAGGTTTAGCCACAGGGGATGGCACTTCTGGATATCTCTTCCTTTATTATGCTCCTATCTGGAATTTTCTGGGACTGTAGTGCCACCTATCACATCCCCTTCGTCTCCCCTTAGCTTCCTTTTTAGCTTATTAGTACTGTCATCTTGCTTCCTGCAGATTTCCAGTACATTATGTACCAATATCCACTCACCTAAAAAAGTTTTAGCAACGCTAGGATATTCTACTTTAATCAAGGCACATGGTCTTGGAATTTCCACTGCAGGTAAGACAGATGTTCTAGCCTTTAAGTCAGTCCGTTTTGGTTTCTACTGCCTCAACTTACAGAGTCAGCCTGAGTCAACACCTTTTATTATCATTCCCTAAAAACATCACTGAGTTTAAATTCATCCAGGTTGGTTAAAGGAGCATATCTCATGGGATTTATTAAGGAAGGCATCTACAAGAATGGAGCGGATTTTTCCTCTCTTCCAGCTATTGTTAATGAGATAGTAAATCTTTTGAAAGAATTCATTAAATGTCTTCTTTTTTTAACCCCTTGTCCTAACTGCCACCTAATAATAGGTCTATAAAATTGACCCTTTCCTTAATTCTTTAGCTGCCACTTTGCCAGCCTGTCCCACTTTGCTTTTCCTTGACTATTTTACCAGTAATCCAGGATATAAATCTATGTAATGCTGCTACCCAAGCATCACATTCTCAACAGAATTTTTTTCCCCATTCCCACCTAGTTCTGTTTCCTGCATCACAGTGTTTTGACCCAAGGGTTTGAAAGTCAAACCTACTTCCAACGCCAACCTCCAGCACCACAGTAGGGCTGTGGGTATGAGAGAGCAACCAGACCCAAGAGACCCAGGGAGGAGTGGACACGGTATCATGCTTACTTGGAATTACACAAGGAAATTAAGCAGTAGGTTCAGCGTTTTTATCTCTTCCCCATCTCACCTCAGAGCTACACAAGTATAATAAAAAGAGGTTTCATTTGCAACCTCAACCATATGGACACATATTCGTGCCACAGATTAGAACCCAGGTTCATGTGGGTCACCTTGAGACAAGAAAACCTCATCCTCTATCTCCACCAAGCTTTAGATCATAGTTATCGCATAGGTCCTATGCATGCTCACCACCTCCCTAACCCCAGGCAAATGTGTGTTCCACACAAGTGAAGGAGACAAAATAGTCCTCATTCATCTTTACTCTTTCCAAGGAAGCAGGACTAAGAGAATAAGAGAGCTTTCTGAAAGAGGCTTGATGTTCAGGCCTGATAGTAACCCGTTATTCACAAAAGTTTTATATATAATATGTATTTTTTTATATAACATATATATAAGATATATACACATAACATATATATATTGTCGGTGTGTTATTCACATTTTCCTATTTCTATGCCTACATTTAGTTTTCATTATTACATTACCTTTATAAAAACTTTTCTAATTTATAAAATATAACCATCATACAAAAGTACATAAAATAATAATCCATAAAAATTTTTAAAAATAATCCACAGTATAATAAATTGTATTTATATAGAAATACCCATGCAACTACCTTCCAGATTGAGAAAACTAATATTGTGAGCAACTTAAAAGCCTTCAGATCATCACTTCCCAGACCAACCCTTTTCAGTAGCTCCTGGCCCCATTTGTGTATTTGACCTATGGTAATTACAACCACATGCTTCCCTGTGGCTTTACCAAGAGGTATACATCACTAAACAAGAGTTAAGATTTTCTAGTTTTAATTTTTATACAAATATATAAATACTATATATTGTGTCTTGATTTTTTTTTATATGAAGGGACTCAATATTATCTTTCTGAGATTCATGTTGAAGTGTGCAGTGGTAGTTTATTTTCATTGTAGCATTCTGTTTATGAAAACATAACAGTCTACTTAATTCAGTCTCTTATTAATGGTTATCTGTGTTATTTTAAGTTGTGGATAACACAAACAGTGCTTCTCTTGTAATAGTCTTTGCAATCTTCTAAGGTAAAGGACACTAATTTCTGTTTTCCAGACCGAAAATATAATAATAATAATGACTAGAGAGGAACGGTAATTTATCCAGTATCATTCAGCTAGTGGACCTGAATTTCAGCCCAGCTCTCTAAGACCCATTTTTCATGTTCTTCATCTCTTAACTGGTCTCTTCTAATAAGAGATATGGGATTAAATTAAAGTAGTGGCAACTGAGAAGAAGAAATCGGACACATTCAATCAATGCTAAGAACACTGATTCACTATGATTTGATAATTAATTTGAAGTAGTCACTATAGAGATGGAAAATCAATGATAACATCATTTAGTTAGGACTTGAACCCATTTCCTTTGGTAAAGGCAAGATAACCTAGTGACTAATAGTAACAGCTAGCATTTATTGAGAATTTATAATGTGCCAGGAACTGTTGTAAACTCTCTACATGCATTAACTCATTTGATTCCTGCACACACCTAGGAGGTGGATCCTATTCTCATGTCCATCTTATAGATGAGGAAACTTAAGCAAAGAGAGAGATAGACTCGTGGTATACCAGCTTTACTAAGCAGGCAGGTGAGTCAAAGTGCTTACATAAGCATATGTTTCCAGAGCTCATTTCCTTAAGCACAGAAATATAATGTCTCCTGATAAAGGGATGCAGCCAGCAGGCAGTTAGTTATATAGATTTGATACTTAGGCAAGCGATCTGGGCTGGAAATATGAATCTGAAGACCGCCGGAATATACATGCCTGTGAATGCCATGGAAATGCATGAGTTAACCCTGGACCATGACCAGAGTTGTAGGGTTCACATGGAACTCAGGATATGAGGGAGAATGAATGACATGTTAGAACTGACCAAACAGAATTAGGGTGAATGGATGAGCCTTTATATGCTTAGGTCAGTAGTTCTTAGCCAGAGGGGATTTTGCCCTTTCCCAGCACCCCCACCCCAGGGTATTTGGCAGTATCTGGCAACATTTTTGATTACTGTGACTAAAGGTGGGTGCTACTGGTGACTAGTGAGTAGAGGCTGGACAGGCTGCTAAACATTCTACAGTGCACAGAACAGACCCCCACGATAAAGAATTATCCTGTCCACAATGTCAGTAATACATACCAAGGTTATCTAGAGACCTGTGCTAGAGCATAGATCAGTCATTGGAAAGGGAGAGTGTTGCAGGTGAGGAAACTCTTCAGCTAAGAGGTGTTTTCTGACAGCACTTCCAGCAGCTGGGTAAGTCGTTTATTTCTAACTAAGAATGTGGCAGTACATCACAGCATCTGCTTTGGCTGTGGAAGGGAGATAAGGAAGCCTGCTTTTGACCACCTGCTGGGATCAGCAGTGTATTAATCATACCTTTTATTTTCTTAGTTCCAATGCTTTGACATCTTAGAGTATTTCTGACCCTGGAGAGATTGATCTTTGCAGGTGCTAAGGGACCTAGAGGTGGTAAATGATTATCCATATGCAAACCAACCAATTCTGAGCTCTCACACCTCGCCACCTCCTCTCTTATGTTCAGGGCCACTATCCCCTTGCCCTAATCACCCCAGAGTTAGGTACTAGAGAGTTTGGGAGAGCCCCTACACCCCAGAGCCTGCTGAAATTATTCAAACTAGACAATCCTAAACCTGCTTGCCCTGCCATGCCCATTACTTCCCACAGGCATCCCAATAAAGGCTCTTGCCCAGATTTTCCCCTTGTAACCTCTGCTTCCAGACCAACCCTGATGCTTCCACATGTGGCCCTATCCCTCTTGGGAAATGTAAATAACACACTATCTTCTTCATGGTAATCATCTCCTTTACTGTTGGCCTCCCCCTAACTAAATAATGAAACCTACATTTTAAAACAAGCAGGTAATTAGAATGATGAGTGAATTTTTTTCAGTGTTTTAGCTTATTTTCTTGTTTTATTAATTTTCTCGTATTGAAAGATTTTAAAAGATAACTTAGTTTTGGCTACAGACTTACATTTTTTTTACTATACCCATGAATATTTTTCTCTTTTAAAATCGGCTTATTCTCCATGATAAAAATATAATCACACCTGGCATTTGCACATGAATATTATAGGTGAATTGCACTAGGGTTGTTGACTCTCTATGTAGTTGCTAATACATCCCATCTTCTGATTTTAAGCCAAAGTGTTTATGGACATAGAGCTTCTATCAAATATTAATGTATTCTCATTTGTATTACCTTGTAAACAGTCAGTAATCCCTTTTGACTCATGTTAATGAGCCATGCATTGTTTATTACCAAATAATTAATTTTCAACATTTGTTATTAATGGCTTTTATTGGATTGTGATCTAATATCATGATGGGCACAATTTCAGCTTTTCCATATTTTTTTAACTTTTTTATGTCCTGTTAGATGTCCAGTTTTTGTTAATGGTCCATTGGCTTTTAGAAGAAATGTATATGCTGCTTATTTGGATCTTACTGCATCTTTCTTTTACATAACTTTTAGATTAAAATATTTATAGCTGTTACATTTTGATTTTTTTTTCTACATGGTTCTTTAAAACCTGGAAGATATATCTCCAAAGTTGCATTATTTTTTTATTTTCAAATTTTTCGTTGTAATGTTTTATAGCATAGTTTTTACTTTAAATATTTTGTAGCCATGTTAGTTGTCATATAAAGATTTATGTCTGTAATATCTTCATGGTGAAATGTATCATTTTCCAATATGAAATGGCAATAATTTTTTGCGGATCTATGATTTATGTGCCTCAAAAACTAATATAGCTTATTTTAAATATTATAGACTATCTTTTGTTTGCCTTTATACACTATATCTTTGCCAGTTTCTTTCTTTGTTCTTGTCTCTTTTATTTTTTATTGTTTTGTTTCCTAGGTCATATTCCATGAGGTATGTCTTGTGGGAACAACATAAAACTGGACTTTGTCTTTAACCCATCCAACATTGAAATTTTTAAGGTTGTTTTACCTGAAAAGCTTGTCCATTTGCCTGTTCAGTTTCAGTAAGTTTTTGTGTTCCTCTCTCTCTCTTACCAACCCCCACCACCCCCACCCCATCACCATTTAACTGATTCTTAATGAACTATAATTTTATTACCCTGTTTCCTAGTATTTTTTTAAATACATCTTATTTTGGAATGTGACAGACACATACAAGTTAAAAAATAAATTCCAATAATTGGAGTTCCCGTGTGGCTCAGTGGTAAGAACCTGACTAATATCCATGAGGATGTGGGTTTGATCCCTGGCCTCACTCAGTGGGTTAAGGATCCAGTGTTGCCATGAGCTGTGGTGTAGATTGCAGATGCAGCTTGGATCCGGCATTGCTGTGGCTATGGAGTAGGCCAGTAATTGTAGCTCCAATTCGACCCCTAGCCCTGGGAACTTCCATATGCCTGCAGGTGCAGGCCTAAAAAGCAAAAATAAATAAATAAATAAATAAATAAATAAATAAATAAATTGCAATAATCAATTTCACAAATGAAATAGTGTTTTGATAGCACCCAAGGTAATTATGGATGTTAATTTTATTTTACTTTGCTTCCTTCATCCGTCATTTACTTCTCAGCTGGAAAATAGGGGACTATTATAATTTGGAATCTAAGGCCAAGATTATTATTATTCTTTTTACATGTTATATATTTTATTTTAGTATTTTTCTCATAGCCTATTTGTAACATATAATTCAATTTATTTTGCATCACTCTTTTTAATGCTTAATAGTAGGTATTCTTTAGTCTTATTTGAATCCATCTCTTATCTGGATTTTTGCATATCTTCAAATATTTTTTTTCATGGGGCGTCCTTGTTATTCTGTTTTTGGTTTTAATTTACACCTTCCTCTCAATGCTTTTCCTTTGTCAATCTGTTGAATTGTAACCTCATTTTTTTTCTTTTGCAGAGTCCCTATTTTCTTAAATTGTATTAAGGACACAAAGCAGATGATTTTTTAAAAAGTACCTTAAATTTCTGACAATAGACTTTTTCCAAAATATGTTCTTGCAACTTACATACTATTATTTTTCTTTTATGTAACATTTGTTACAACACCCACATATCTTCTACATCTGCTTATCCAGATAAGGAAAATGTATCCAAACATGGTATTTGTCCATAAACATTGTGAGTAAATCTATGAACCATCTGACTCTATTACAATATCCTCTCAGATGGATTTTGAGCCAATGGATTTATGAATGTGCAGAGCCTCTATTAAAATTTCTTACATCTAGCCAAAAGACGTTTATCTTTTGTGTCTATCTGATTATCTTTTAAAAAGGATCATTTACGCCTTGGTGATGGAAAATATTCTTTCAGTCTTCCCTTGTTAGACACGTTGCAAACAATAACAATAGCACAGGCTGTGCAGTGCTCCATGGCTTCTGATCACAATCCCTCCCCACTGGTGCTTCCATATCCCAGAAGGGTACCGGCACCTTCCATGTGTGCCACTGACTGGCCTAGAATAATGAATGTGCTATTTCCAGAATGAAGAGAGAGACTGACTAATGAATGAGAGAGAAAGAGTAACTGGAAAAGAATCTGAAGTCATGAGTCAAAGCAAAGGCGTAAAAGCACATATGCCAGGAGACCCAACATTGTCTCTGTCAGGATGCAGGTTCGATCTAACTACAAAACAGAAAGGATCATGGACCTGTAGGACAGACTCTCATTTACCAAGGGGGAGGGGAATGGAGTTGGACAGATTGGGAATCTGGGGTTACTAGATGAAAACTCTTGCATTTAAAGTGGAAGGGCAATGAGATCCTCCTGTACAGCACAGGGAACTATGTGTCTAATTACTTGCAATGGAACATGATGGAGGATAATGTGAGAAAAAGAATGTATATATATGTATGACTGGGTCACTTTGCTGTACAACAGAAATTGACAGAACATTGTAAATCAATCATAATAGAAAATTAAAAATAAATAAAAATGCATTCATTTTAATATGAATTAAATAATTCAATTCAATTCGTATGATAATTGGTTCGTCTATAATCCTGTAAGCTTCCTGTTGGTGTCTATTTAGTTCATCACTTCCTAACAGTGTCTTGTACAAGTAGAGACTCAAATTATTTGGTCAAATAGTGAATGAAGAAAGACAGGTGAAAATGAAATGTATATAAACTCTTAGCAATTTACAACTAATTATTTCTTATGAATAAGGTTTATGCTTAGTGACAATGCTAGGTATTGTGTTAAAATGTCAGTCCATACGTCTATTAATATTTTCTTCATACACAGAAAAAAGGGGGAAGAGTGTAGGGAGTCCGGTGGAGTTTAATGAAAGGAAACAATTGATTTTATGACAAGACACAGGCCTAGTTAAGAGAAAATCAGTATATCTGAGTTTGGAAGAGTGCAAACATTATTTTTATTCTTTTATACCTGATAGATAAATAGATGCCAAACCATATTTTTTTTTCCAGAAATTCATAGAGCAAGTACGGTTTCCAAAGCATCTATGGCACGTGAGACCTGTGAAAGCAGCTGCTCTCAGAGAAATAATCAGTAACCTGTTATCAGTTATCAGTTGTCACAATCAGTTATCTCCCTATGCTTTTCCTTTCCCCTTCCTGTGGATTCTTGCCTCTCACCCTGCAGACACTGGTTTTAAGACTTCTTGAAGGTGTTGGTAAGGCTTTGGGTAAATGCAGATTCCTGGGTTTTACTGCAGAAATTTGGTTTTGGTTATTCTAAATCAAGGCCTAAATATCTTGATTCTTTAAAAAGCACAGCAGCCTCTCCTTATGTTGATGGTCTTCAGAAAACACACTGGAAAACCATCAGCTACTTTTGTTGTTTTTCCTGGTTACTTATTACCTGAAGTTGGTACAAGCATTCCTTTGCCTAATGTCACCAAATTACATCACAGAAGCATTTACCCCTGTACAGGGTCAGCCTTATCTAAAAGAAAAAAATGTTATCCAAACAATAGCTTTCATTAACTTAGTATGACTTTTGAGAACTCCTATGCATTTTTTAGTTAATTTTTAAAGGCTTAAATTCTTTAATTCTTTTATATATCCAGCTATCAACTTAATGAAAGTAGACAATATGAATTCAATTTTTGAATTTTTATATAAATCTTTTATTCTGCCACTTTGATAGTACAGGTTAAAATGCTTCCAAAGAATGAAAACATGATCTAATAAACTTTAAATGAGTTTGGCAAGAAAAGTAAATGTCCATTCGTTTGTTCTTCAAAATTGTTTTAACAGCTCAAATATACAGATAAAATTGGTATTATGTTACAGTTTCGTGTCTATATTGTGCTGGGTTACCTCCAAGAATCCCCTTTCCAATCAAAATGATGGTAAAATGTGGTTTTACATCGGACACTTGACTAAAATATCCTTACTCATCAGACTTCTAAGAGTCAAACTGCAGATGGTCCTGAATTTACTCTAGATGTCTGCTACTTTTCTCCATTTGAAATGTCTTTCAAGCAAAACAACTTGAATATCAGGAAGTAATTTGTTGGAGATTATGTCTTTATTTTAATCAACATAGAGAATTAACTTAATGACTGTGACACACCATCTGAATTCAGCCACATACACGTTTTCTTTCTAGAGGAAAGACTGAAATTTTCTGTGGTTCATTAAATGTGGTATGGTTTCTTCTCTTTTTAATTAATTTGAATCCAAATCAATTATTATTTTTCACAGTAAGTACTATTCTTTACTCCACTTCAAGACATATAAACTTAAATTCTATCTCATAATCATTTACTCCCTCATACAATTTTTCATATTTCTAAAAGTCCTTATAAATTCTACTATGTTTGTGCTTTGCAAAAACAAAATTAAACCTATATTTCTTTAATTTAATTATCTATGTCAGAACTAACGCACTGTATATTTATTTACTTCCTTTCAAGATTAGGAAATCAATATACATTTCTCTCCACTTTCCCATTTTTAATTGTGTAATCTTCATGTCTGAAACAACTTACTATAACTTTTAAACATTGTTTGTTTTCTTTAAAAATGTTTTATGCCATTTTTCTTATTTTACACCAAATTAGAATTATATTGGCATTTTTATATTTAACTTTTTAATGATCACAGTTAAATGGCCTAATTCTTATTCATTTAAAAGATTTTTTTATTTTAATAGAAAGAAAAGCTCATTGTTAAAACAATCAAAATATGTAACAACAAAATGAAAAATTTCTGTAATCCAGAGAAAAATATCTTTGTGTTTTTCTTTTCAGACATTTTTTATAACATATAGGTAAAAAAATTTCTGTAAGTACCTAAAGCATTTCACTGTATTTTTTGTTACATAGCCTGCTTCTTACTTAGCAATGAATTATGGACATCTTTCCATATCATTATATATCTTTACTCATTAGAAGGATGTCTTTATATATATATATACAATATATTTATCATTTCAGGTTAAGCCACAATATGCAACTATATAAATATATCTTCCTATAATCAATAATTTTATGGACATTTAGATTTTTTTGATGGTTTTGCTGTTATAAATAATGGTGTGGTATATATACTTATTTTTATAAATCAGTGCAATTAATTCCTATAGATCTAATTCTGGAGGAAAAACTAGATCAAAGGTATTCATTTTAAATTTTGGTATATGATTCTAGAATATTTTCAAATGGTGGGACAAAGAATGCCTGAGAGTGATGCTTTATCTACACTATGGATATTATATGATATAAAGTTTTTTATCTTTTTCAATCTGAAAACAGTTCTTAAAAATCAGGGTCACTTTGCATTTTGTTTGTTTTACGTGAAGATTTATCAGGACTGGCTACAGCATGTGCAGGACCCCGTGCAGAATGTATATCCAGGGCCTTTGTTAGGAAATATTAATAATTTCAAGACCATGACAGCAGAACATTACTCTAAGCGTAGGACCTTGATAAGATTGGGGCTCTGTGGACTCTAAAAGTTTCACAGTAATAAATCTGGCCTGATTAGATTTTTAAATGCATGTTGGCCCTTTTAGTTTTATTTTTTACTATTTTTTATGAGGGGTTTTACCCAGTTTTTTGTTTGTTTGTTTGTTTGTTTGTCTTTTTTTAAGGGCACACCCTGGGCAAATGGAGGTTCCCATGTTAGGGGCTGAATCAGAGCTGCAGCCACTGGCCTATGCAACAGCCACAGCAACACAGGATCTGAGCCAAGTCTGTGACCTACACCGCAGTTCATGGCAACAGTCCTTAACCCACTGACTGAGGCTAGGAATTGAACCTGCATTCTAATGGATACTAGTCAGATTCATTTCCTCTGACACATGACGTTGAGCCACAGGAACTACCACCCAGTTTTTTAAATTCTAGTCTATCATTTTAGTTATTTGAAAGAAATTTTTAGATAGCCCCATGCCCAAATTATTGTAGCATTATCTAATTTTTTGTTTATGATTTTTTTTTTGGTTTATATTTAAATATTCAATCTTCTTATATTTTTTTTTTACTTCAGATCAGATTTAAATTGTATTTTTCGGAGTTCCCGTCTTGGCTCAGTGGTTAAGGAATCTGACTAGGAACCATGAGGTGCGGGTTCGAACCCTGGCCTTGCTCAGTGGGTTAAGGATCCGCCCTTGCCGTGAGCTGTGGTGTAGGTCGCAGAAACGGCTCGGATCCCGCGTTGCTGTGGCTGTGACAAAGGCCGGCAGCTACAGCTCCTGTTAGACCCCTAGCCTGGGAACCTCCATGTGCCGCGGGTGAGGCTCTATATAAAAGGCAAAAAGACAAAAATAAATAAATAAATAAATTGTTTTCTTTTCACAAAACAAGCTGTTCAATTGACCTGATATCATTTATCTTGTAACCTATATTTCCCCAGTGATTAGACAAGCCTCATTTTTCATGTGCTGATAGGGAAGCAGGAGCAAATTTCTAGATTTTCCATTCAGTTTCATTGATCTGAATGTTCTTTCCCCCAAACCACACTGTTAATTACTGTAGCTCTATGACTTTTTTTTCCCTTATCTTCCTTCAAAATATTTCAGTTATTTTCTAACTGGTTAATTTTCTAATCTGTGTTTTGTAATTGTTTTATCAAGTTGGGAAATGGAGCCCTTGGGATTCTGATTGCAAAAACAATAAATACGTTGATCCAGATGACTAAGTCAATGTATTTATTTTTAAATAAAATATGCTTATTTTATTTTTTCTTTCTTTTTTTTAAATTTATTTTTTATTTTTTTGCATTATAGCTGGTTTACAGATTTCTGTCAAATTTTCCAACTGCACCACATGGTGACCGGGTTACATGTACATATATGGATTTGTCCCATGTGATTAGACATATTTCCCCGTGCTATACAGTTGGATCTCCTTGCTTTTCCATCACTAAAGCACTAGTTAACCCCATTCCCTCCTGCCCCTCCCCCACCCCCTTGGCAACCACAAGTCTGTTCCCCAAGTTCGTGATTTTCTTTTCTGTTGAGAGGTTCATTTGTGCAGTGTTTTAGACTCCAGTTATAAGAGATTTCATATGACATCTGTCTTTCTCCTTCTGACTTGCTTCACTCAGTATGAGGGTTTCTAATTCCATCCATGTTGCTGCGAATGACATTATTTTATCCTTTTTTATGGCTGAATAGTAT
>PVHT020000079.1:7358878-7405453 GCA_004024745.2 Catagonus wagneri
AAGTCTGTTCCCCAAGTTCGTGATTTTCTTTTCTGTTGAGAGGTTCATTTGTGCAGTGTTTTAGACTCCAGTTATAAGAGATTTCATATGACATCTGTCTTTCTCCTTCTGACTTGCTTCACTCAGTATGAGGGTTTCTAATTCCATCCATGTTGCTGCGAATGACATTATTTTATCCTTTTTTATGGCTGAATAGTATCCCATCATGTATATATACCACATCTTCCTAATCCAGTCATCTGTCGATGGACATTTGGGTTGTTTCCATGTCTTGGCTATTGTGAATAGTGCTGCAGTGAACATGCACGTGCAAGTGTCTTTCACAAGGAAATTTTTGTCTGGATATATGCCCAAGAGTGGGATTGCTGGGTCATATGGTAGTTCTATGTATAGTTTTCTAAGGTACCTCCTCACTGTCTTCCATAGTGGTTGCACCAGCCTACATTCCCACCAACAGTGCAGGAGGGTTCCCTTTTCTCCACACCGCTCCAGCAATTGTTGTTTGTGGACTTGTTAATGACGGCCATTCTGACTGGTGTGAGGTGGTATCTCATGGTAGTTTTGATTTTCATTTCTCTAATTATCAAAGATGTTGAGCATTTTTTCATGTGCTTGTTGGCCATCTGTATATCTTCTTTGGAGAAAAGTCTATTCAGGTCCTTGGCCCATTTTTCAATGGGGTTGTTGGCTTTTTTGCGGTTGAGCTGCATTAGTTGTTTATATATTTTAGAGATTAAGCCCTTGTCAGTTGTGTCATTTGAAACAATTTTCTCCTATTCTGTAAGTTGTCTTTTAGTTTTCTTTTTGGTTTCCTTTTCTGTGCAAAAGCTTGTCAGCTTGATTAACTTTTCACACATGAAAACAAGATACGAACCTCCATTTATCCAAGTCTTTATTCACGTACCTCTGTAAAATATATCTTTCTTCTTAGAGGCCATGCATATTCTTAAGCTTATTCTACCTTTAGATTTGATCTTTTCCAAGGGAAAAAGAAAACTGCTTATTTTGTATATTAATTTGTTAGTGGTCACCATGCTGTTTGCTTCTGTAAGTCCATTTTTCACCTTGACCCACACTGTGCTAAAAGGGAAAGTCCACTATGGCTTGAATAGTTGGGTTCCCTTGTATTCTGACTGCCAGATAAGTTCTTCAGGAAAGGATAGCTTCAAGCACTTTTCAACCCAGAAACAAGTGTCATTTACAATTTGCAAATGAATGACTTATGTGATACCAGAATTTGGTTGACTGCTCCTTAAGTCTCACTGTATTTAGTGGGCCCTGTTTGATCATTCATTTAGAACTTATGTTTAAGAGATTGGCAGGGTATAAGTTTTTGTTACCTATTCAGTTGTTTAGCTGCCTGAAGAAAGGGGAATGAGAGCTATACTTTCAGACCAACAGAGCCTAGGGAATTTCGTTACTAAAATTACTTCATTTGGTACTATATCCACCACCTATGGCAATGATGTGTAATGTAGATTGTTCTTTCATTTTGCTGTGAACTTGCCACATTGCTAAGAATTTTGAAGAGATTAAAAAAAAAACTCTCTAATGGTTATGTTGTATGGGTGCATATTTTCTCCACATTTATACCTTTCTATGTATATGCCTCCATTTATGGACTCTGAACTAAGTTGTTTGGAGGTACTCTTGCACCTAAGTTTTATCCATTCGTCTTCTAATGAAACTCTTTGCTATTAGCCAACTACCAGGTCAGAGGAGCATAACAAAGAGTGTTCCTTTGGATACATTCTCCTCTAGCTACTCCTATCTTAGGTAAATGGTCTCTCGCTATTGACCTGTGCCTGGGAAAGATGCCTCAGTTATAACCCACATCATCAGCCCAAATCCTTGACACCAAGAGATAGTAAGGAGAGTATTACAGGATTTGAAATTAGTATTTTGATTATCATTTCATTTTATTTATTTTTTACTTCAGGAGTCCATCTGGGATTTCTCATTGTGGTTCAGCAGGTTAAGAACTTGACATAGTGTCTGTGACGATGTGGGTTCAATCTCTGGCCTCACTCCGTGGGCTAAGGATCTGGGGTGGCTGCTAGCTGCAATGTAAATCACATTTGTGGCTTAGATCTGGCATTGCAGTGGCTGTGGCAAAGGCCGGCAGATTCATCTCCATTGTGACCCCTAGCCCAGCAACATCTATATGCCTCAGGTGCAAACCAAAAAAAAAAAAAAAGAGAGAGAGAGAGACAGACACTTTTTAAAAAATTTTTCCTGTCATTTGACCAAATAACAGGTCATGGTATGCTGTTTTAATTAATTCCCTAATATCAAGCTATTATTCTACATGAATCTAAATGTGTTGTGGTGTATTATTTTTTTAATATACTACTGGGTTCTATTTGTGAATGCACTTGTATTTACTTATCTCTTTATTTTTCTAAGGTGTAATTAACATATAACATCATATCAGTTTCAGTTGTATAACATAAATATTTGGTATTTGTATGTATTACCAAGTGATCACCGCAGTAAGTCCAGTTAACATCTCTCAAAACAAAAAGGTAGTTAAGCAGGAATTCTTTCTCTTGTGGTGAGAACTTTCAGGATCCCCTCTCCTAGTTATAACTATAGCCACTACTTTGTACGTTACATCCGCATAACTTACTCGTTTTAGAGTGAAGTTTGTACCTTTTGAACCCTATCATTGCTTTTCCCCACTCCCAAGCCCTTCATCAGGCAACCACCAATCTAGTCTTCCCCAGAGCAGTTTTGTGTGTGTGTGTGTGTGTGTGTTTTACATTTCAGTGTAAGTGAATCATGTATCTTTTTCTGAGGCAGAAACTTTTAACAAAATTTTTATTTCTCAGGGAAATTTTCTCAAGAACCTTAAGAGAGTTGTAGTCTCCGTTTTTATTAGAGCAAACTATTCCTTGTGATATTCTTCATTTTCTTTCCTTATTCTTGAATATGGAAAGGTTATGTATGGCCTGATATTTCTCCTGTGTTACTCCCCAAACCACTGAGAAAAAAAATTATAGTAGATTGGAGAGAAAATCACGACCTGCTGTCATCCTCCTTGAGCAGTTTACATTCTTAAATGTCTCCCAGTGCAGATAATTCAGCCCTTTCTCTGGGAAATTGCGAAGGACTAGAATCTTGCGGATTTATTTTCTCTAATGTCACACTACAATTTCAGGAAGAATAAGAAGCAATGAGTCTTTCCTTGCTTTGTTTCCTCATAAATTAACTCAATTTGACATATACTGATTAGTCATGATTTCTAATACTATGTAGGCCATTTACCATTCTTATGTTCTTTGGGCGTTTTGTTATTAATTACTAGCTCATTGAGAATGTTGGGTTGGCACAGGAGCTAGGTATACCAATACTCAAGTCATTTTCTTACTGGAAGTCATCATCAATAGCTTCTCATTCACAAGCCTTCATCAACTGTTTTTGGTCTGGAGTCCCTAATGGAGTTTTTAATCACCTGGTTGCAGGTGTACTGTGCTTTCACCTAAATATAGATATAGGTATTATCCTACTGTTTTATTTTTAGTTCTCTGGTCCTTTTCTTTATAGTTTGTCATACAGTTTCATCTAGTTTTGTGGCTTCAATCATCTCCAGTTTGCAGGTAACTCCCAAATCTTATTACCACTTTTGCCTTTCTCATAGCTGCTGATTCAGCCATTCAGATGAGTGTCTGCTCCTGCTTTGGATATTATGATTATGCCTTTAAGTCAAACAAATGTGTCCAAAATTGAGCTCATTACCCTCTACCTTCCCCAATCTATTTTCTCTACTTGTTCATTTATCTGTTTATTTATACATTCATTCATTACTGTAGTTAGTGAATACTTTCTTTGTATCAAATTCTGTTGCTGAGTGTGTATTAGCAAAAATGGTAGACAAGGTCATTCTCCTGAGGAAGTTTGCACAGAATCAAGAGACTTTGTATGAACACAATTTAGCAAGGAAATGTGGGATGGTATGATAATTGTTAAGTTGTGATAAGGTTGGAGTAGGAAAAAAGAACAAAGGGATCTTAGTGTCAGGAAGAGCTTCTTAAAGAAAATGACATCTAAGTTGAAGTGCTAAAGCTTGAGTGGTAATGTAGCTATGTAAAAGAGAGAAGAGAGTGTTCTTGGTAAAGAGGACAGTAAGTATGAAAGTGAGAAAGATCACGGCACACAGGCAAGTCTAGAAATAGAGAACTGTTCATTATAGCTGGACTGCAGAGGGTATGAAGTAGTGAGTTTCACACTGGAAAGGTAATCAGAAGCCAAATCCTTAAGGGCTCTTTAGTTGTGTTAAAGACGTTGTTCTTGAACCTAAGGGATAGAGAAAATTTTGAAGGATTAAAAGGAAGTACGTGATCAAATCTGAATTGAGAATTTTCATTTTGGCTGCACTGTGAAGGTTACATTGAGAGGCCAAAGGCAGGGGAAGAACAATTAGAATCAAATGAGAGGTGATGAAGTCTTTGATTGAAGTAGTGCTATCAGAGATAGAGAAAAGCTAAGGATATTTAACTATATTTTGAAGGACATGGTGATTTTTTTCAGTTGGGGCTCTAGGGGGAAAAAAACAAAGATTTCTGACTTGATTAATGCTGTGTATAAGGGTGTGTGTGTGTGTGTGTGTGTGTGTGTGTGTGTGTGTGTGTGTTTTCTTCTGATGTTAACCAACTCTGACATCAGCTGGTGTCCTACAATTCAGTTAAATTCTGACATTAACTTACCCTGATGGTAGCATCGGACTCCAGAGGCTTAAGGGCTCAGTCCACAATTCTGCCCTCACTTCAGAGGCCAGTTGCAAGTATTGAGTCACCAGGTTGTCTACACTTCTGACCCACTAAGCTAGACAGTCAGGTGTTCCCTCAATTCATACCCCTCTTCCATTTTCCAGGCAGAATAATTTGCTAGAATAACTCACAAGGACCAGGAAAATACTCTAACTACTATTACTACTTTATTACAAAGGATAGAAGAGCCAATGGAAGAAATGCATAGAGCAAGGTATAGGAGAAAGGTCAGGAGCTTCCATGACCTATGCAGGTATACCACCCTCTTGGCACCTCGACTTGTTTACCAGCCCAGCCACTTTGTGAACCCTGTTATTTTAAGTTTTGTATGGAGGTTTCATCAGAGTCACCTCATTAGAACAAAAGATGCTCCTATAACTGGTCACTCAGGAAATTTCAAGAGTTTTAGGAACAGTGCCAGGTATGGGGAACAAAGACCAAATATCTATTTTTCCTTACAACCTTCTACTGAGAAGTGGAACAGAAGAAGAGGAACAGTTTAAGGAGGAAAACTTGAGTTCAATTTTGGACATGTTGCATTTGAGTTTCACAAAGTATTTATAAGTATATATAATCACTAGAAAGTGAATGGGTCTGGAGTTTAAGAGAAAAATCTCTTTGCCTTAGTGATCCTTAAGATACTAATGGTTACTGAAACCACAAAACTGAAGGGAGCTTTTCAACAGTAAGTACAGTGCATGAGAAGGGAGAGGATCTAGATGTCTCCTTAAGGGTTCGACCAAGAAAGGGAAGCCTACAAATGAAATGCTGGAGTCATCAGAAAAATAATAGGAAGAATCACAGGACTAAGCAAATATATTTTGAGAATGTGTGTGCCCTAAGCAGTGAGAGCAGTAAGCACTTTCCATGGATTGGTTTATGTAAACCAGAGAGTATAGAACTAAGAAAGTCAGAGGAAGAAAGTGTTCAAGACACATGGACCCAAAGATAGAGCTGAACACAACCAAATATGTAGAGACTGAAATGTGTTTATTGTATTCAGTGCAAGGAAGTCACTGGAGAACTTGAGAAAAGCAATTTCTAAGGAGTATTGGAAGTGTAGCCATCCTGCAGTAGGTCTGGAAAGTAATGGAAGGCAAGGAGATGTTTCTCATGGCTACTGCCAGGAGTCATAGTTATTTCTACATTGTGCATACTTCCTAACACAGAACACCTAAGTACTTATTTTGTTTCTGCATGATTTTGATCTCTTGGATTTTGGACAACTCCTGTCTTGGTGTTCTGAATATTATTCCTTCCAAAAAGTGATGATAATATTTGCTCTGCCTACTTAATATTGTAGAATGGTTTTCAGAATTTTAAAAAGCTAGTGTTTTTGAAAATGCTTTGCAAATGGTAACATAATTTTGTTAAGAAATAAACAATTTATTATTTGCGCTGTTATTACCATTGCCGTGTAATAGTGTTATTAGTTTAATAGTGATACTAATGTGGTTATTCTATGCCAAAAATTACTAATTTATTTAGATATGCAGCAATCAGTCCATTACTAGTTTAAAGGTTTTTTTTTTTTTCCAATTAATAGCATATATATAACACCTGGGTTGAAGTGTCTACCAATTTATTCTGATAAATAATTCAGGAAACATATATTTTACTCAGAGACTGTTTCTTTCCCTAGGTGTTTATACTAGCAAACAAAGCTGGTGATTTTGATCAAGAGTCTTGAGCCTCATTCATCAATTTATTGTTCTTTTATTTTTAAGCACAAAATTAATGTGTGCTTATTGTAAAAATGTAAACCATTCTTAAGTGTGTATATAAAAACTGAAACTCCAATTCCCAGAAATAACCACTGTTAAAAATATTTGGTATACTTATTTCTAGAAATTTGTTCTACATACATACATATTTATATTTTGCTATTATCACTGTTCTCTATCTCTCTCTTTCCTCAACCCTGCAGTTGTGTGTATGTATATGTGTGTGTATGGATGTACATACATACAAAAGTATGGGTGTGTGTGTATATACACACACACACACACACACACACACACACATATGTGTATAGTTATATATTAAGTGTACATATAGATATTGTGGTAGGATTAAAAAAGGGCCCCCAATGATGTCCACTTCATTCCTCAGAACCTGAGAATATTGTACTTTACATGACAAAAGGGACTTTGCACATGCAATTAATGTTAAGGATCTTGAGATGGGGATATTATCATGAATTATTTACTTGGATCCAATACAATCTCATGAGTCTTTAAAAGTAGAAGAGGAAAGCAGAAAAGTGGGTCATGTGGAATTAAAAAAAAAGAATTTATTTATAAAAGAGAAATAGACTCACAGATATGGATATAAAATAAACAGTAGGGAGTTACCATAAAGCACAGGGAATCATATGCAATATCTTGTAATAACCTAAAATGAAAAAGAATCTGAAAAAATATATGAAACTAACACAATATTATAAATCACCTATACTTCAATTTTAAAAAAATGAGAGTCCGATGAATGTGACATGAAGAGAAACTGACCTACCATTAACTGGCTTCAACAGCAAAGGAAGAGTGCCATGAGCCAGATAATTCTGTGGTCTCTGGAAACTGGAACTTGCCCTCAGTTTACAGCCAGCAGGAAAATGTAGATCAGAAGGAAAATGCTGATATCAGTCATGCAACCGTGAGGCACTGAATTCTGCCAATAAGTCGAATAAGCAGGAAAAGGGAATTTCCCCTAGAGATCTCATCTCCAGTAAGGAAGGCAGCCCTTCTGACAGAAACCTGATTCTCTAGCCTAAGGAGACCTAAGTATGACTTCTACAGAACTGTCAGATGATAGATTTGTGCTGCTCATGACACTAAATTTGTAATAATTTGATAGGATAGTAATAGAAGGCATACATATATATACATACTTCTGTAGCTATCTACATAGTTTTACCACTTCTATTTTTCTTAAAAATATGCTTGGACACCTTTTCATGTTATTTACAAAGAAGGCTCAGTTATGTGCACAGCTTTGCACGCTACGGGTGCAATTTTGTACAAGAAATTGCTAAACGTAGACTAGCGCAAAGAACAGATATACCACTTTATCAGAAGGAGCCAATTTTCCCTTCAAAAAAGTTCTTTCCACTAATGTTTCTACCAATATATGAGAATGTCCATATTCTACCTACCCCAGACTAGATATTTTCAGTCATTTTAAAGCCATGGCTTTTACCTTTTCCAGGAATCAAAAGTTGCTTTCTCAACTATTGAGTGTCATTAGTCATTCTTTTTCTGAGTCTCACATGTATTTCGATGTGAAACATTAGTGGGCTACACATGATTTTAAATTTGTAAGTAAATTTTCCTGGTGTCTGTGATGAATTAGCAGTGTTATATTAATCATAAACTCAAAAAATATTTAAAGACAATTTTGAATAAAAGGTTCATATTTGAGTCCTGAAGCTTTGTGCTTAGACTCAATTGATGGGATAGGTAACTGTACACATGCAATGGAAACTTCATGTACCACAATTGACAATATTACCTTCTTTCACCCTGATTTCCTTGCCACTCTCCAGCCTCTTCCTACCATCTCTACCCTTCCCACCCCAAATTCTGAGAGTATTAATTCTTAGGTAATTTAAATAAAACAGCATATTTTATGAACATATAATAGCTAATATATAGTGAGTGCAGGTACATATCCAGTCAAGAGAGGGTCACACAAAAATAGAATAACTTATACAAAGAGTAGATAAACTTTATCAGAAAAGGCCTTCATAAGGAATTTATTTAAAGTTGTACTTGCTTACCAAGTGTTCCCAAGTCTCTTCTAGAATCTTCTTAGTTTTTTAAAATCATGAAATATTTTGATATTTACCTTAAAATTTACTTTAAAATACACTTAATATAAAATGCATGTACCTACAATCCGTTTACAATTTAGTCATGTTTACCAATTTAGTCATATTTTTAGTACCTTTTCTAAAACTGTCTGCATTTAATGGGTTGTTATTGCATTTAATGGGCTGTGGCATAGGCTCAGTGGTTGATGTGCCCAATTAGTATCCATGAGGATGCGGGTTTGATCCCTGGCCTTGCTCAGTGGGTTAAGGATCTGACATTGCCTTGAGCTGTGGAGTAGGTCACAGACATGGCTCAGATCCTGTGTTGCTATGGCTGTGGTGTAGGCCGGCAGCTACAGCTCCAATGGGACCCCTAGCCTAGTACCTCCATATGCCACAGTTGCGGCTCTAAAAAGGCAAAAAAAAAAGAAAAAGAAAAAAAAACTCAGGTCAGGAAACAAAGACACCATAGAGAGAACTAGGAAGACAAGAATTGTGTGGCAACTTGAACAGGTGTACGAAGAAATCAAAATTGAAAAAAGTTTGGAGAAAGGTTAAGAAGCCAGAATTTTCTATTCATTGATAAACCCAATCTAAAATTTCCCCATCTCATTTTCTTAATAGAATACCATTATGAAAAATAATTTTGAAGTCAATATTTTCTTATTTTTATGTCTTTTCACACTTTCCCTGAACAAGTTGTATGAAATATAAAAGTTAATGTTCCAGAATGAAGATATTTCATAGCTTGCAACAAATTCTAAACATACAAAACAGTTAAAATGTACATAAAAAATTGTGTTTTTAATACACTTTTTGGGAGCATATATTTTGTAATAAATCATAAAATATTGTTGAGATAAAGTAGTTTTCAGAATACATATGTTCTTTGCTCTGAATCATAAATGGTAATTTGATAATTTATGCTTTTATTGTGGCACTTTTTTCTTTTCTTTTCTTTTTTTTTTTTTTTTTTTTTTTTTTTTTTTTTTTTTTTTTTTTTTTTTTTTTTTTTTTTTTTTTTTTTTTTTTTTTTTTTTTTTTTTTTGCTTTTTAGGGCCATACCCACAGCACGTGGAGATTCCTAGGCTAGGGGTCCAATGGGACCTACAGCTGCCAGCCTATGCCACAGCAAGGTAGGATTCAAGCCATGACTGAGACCTACATCACAGCCCATGGCAATGCCAGATCCTTAAGCCACTGAGTGAGGCCAGGGATCGAACCCATGACCTTATGGTTCATTTTAAAAGATGATTAAACATCATACTCAGAGAATTTATTCTGAAAGAAGAAAGAATAAAAAAGAAAATGTTGTCAACAAATGATCACATGCATGAGTAAACACACACACACACACACACACACACACACACACACACACACGGCTTTGTTTCAGTCAGTAAAGTATGAGTTTTTGGTCACTAGGTACGTTCAATTAATCAAATCTATTTGAGGACTTGTTACATGAAATACTTTGAGCTAGGTGCTTTAAAAATACACAAGTGAGGAGTTCCCTTCGTGGCTCAGTGGTTAACGAATCCGACTAGGAACCATGAGGTTGCGGGTTCAATCCCTGGCCTTGCTCAGTGGGTTAAAGATCTGGCGTTGCCGTGAGCTATGGTGAAGGTTGCAGACGCGGCTCAGATCCCGTGTTGCTGTGGCTGTGGCGAAGGCCAGCAGCTACAGCTCCTGTTAGACCCCTAGGCTGGGAACCTCCATATGCCGCGAGTGCAGCTCCACATAAAGGCAAAAAGACAAAAACAAACAAACAAACAAAAAATACACAAGTGAGAAAAAAAAAAAAGCCTGCCTTATAGGAGAACAAACTCTTTGGAAAAAATTGATCATAAAATATTATTGAAGTAACTTAAAAGGTGGTGAGTGGATAATTAATATAATTATTTACAGTGAATATCTCTGTATCAGTTGGTAGATAGCAAGCTTCTAGAAAACAGATTTCTCATGAATTGAAAGTCTACAGGAGCCACCCCCACCCCGAATTATGAATAATGCATAATCAAATAAAGCCAGTTATCATAAAACTAACATATTGAGAAATCTGAACAAACCAAAACCGAGCAAAACAACCAGAATAAGATTTTATAAATAAAATCAAGTCAGGTTTAGTCAGTGAAATTAGTTTTAACTCTGTAGATATATTTGAAGGATGTTGTTTCTTTCACATCTCAAGAAACTTTTTCAGGTCCATAACAATAATAAAAAAAGAATATACAGTACATCTACTTTCTCTTCACACACCATTTTTAGACCATTGTAGGCATCATATAATTACTATAATATTTACTGAATTCCTACTATTCATCACTTCATTTATCCAACACATTTACTGAGCACTGTACTTGTGTCCTGTGGCTGCTGGAACACATTGCTACAAACCTGATAACTTAAAAAACATACCTTTAACCTTTATTTATTTATTTATTTGCAGTTCTAGAAGTCAGATGTATGAAATGCATTTCACTGGGCTGAAATCAAGTTGCTTGTATGGTTACTCTCCCTTTGAAGGCTTAGGGGAAATTTTAATTTCTTGCCTTTTCTAGTGTTCCGAGCTGTGTTCCTCATGTTTCTTTACTGTGGCCCGTTCCTCAGTCTTCAAAGTAAGCAGCATATCATTTTGCTTCAGTGGTCATATCGCCTTTATCTCTGTCAAATCTCCCTCTGTCTGCCTTTTATAAGGACAGTTGTGATGACAGCAAGGACACACCCAGGTGATCCTTGTCTCAAGATTCTCTATCCACATCTGCAAAATTCCCTTTGCCATAAAAGTAACATTCACAGGTTCCAGAGATTAGGACCTAGTATCTTTGGAGCCATTATTCATTCTACTACAAGCACATACAGTGTGTTGAAGGTAGGAAATCCAGCTGTGAATCACGCTTCTCTGTCTATACTCAAGGAGCTTGATATGATGGAAGGTTAGAAAAGATGCACAAGGCACAGACCTGCTTTTTCATTGAATTCTCAAGAAGAAAAGTGTTTTATCAGAGAATATGTTTTTTTCTTTTTCTCTTTTGACAAGAGAAATCACCAGCTTCTTAGAATAAGCAGGCACAGAAAATCACCTTGCAGCAGATGCTTTTGAGAAGGATTACTTGTGGACTTTTATATGTAAATAGAGGATGAATGGCCTATCTTAGGAAATAACAAGCCACCCCCCCCTTTTAACTTTCAGTGACTTGACAAACTGCTCCTTTTTTAATGTCAGGAGATGGTGCTGTAATGGCAGAAGAAAGGTTGCATCAACTTGGTTAAGGAACTCAAGGCATCCTGGAAACAAAGAAACCCAAACAGTAATGCCCTAGGAAATGGCTCTGTAAAACATGGATTTAAGCAGTCTGGCTTGAGGTTTGGCTGATTAGGATATGAAAACAAATGCACTATCACAACCTGTGCAGTAATTTCCCCACTCAGGGTTACACTCATTTATGAGATTTAAAAATTGATAGAGTTCCCGTTATGATGCAGTGGGTTAAGAATCTGACTGTGGTGGCTCCGGTCGCTGCAGAGGTGAGGCTTTGATCCTCAGCCAGGCACAGCAGGTTAAGGATCTAGTGTTGCTGCAGCTGTGGCAATCCCTGGCCTAGAAACTTCCATATACCACTGGTGTGGCCATAAAAAATTATAGAAACAGAAAGTAAGTAATATCACACTTTATATATATATATATGATTAATTATGTTAATTAACATCATAAATCATAAACGAAACTTAGAGAGTGTGGATCCTGAGGGCTATATTCTCAATTTTAAGACCACATACCTAGAAATAACCTAAATGTCCACAGATGAATGGATGAGGAAGACATGGTACATTCATATAATGGGATACTACCCAGCCATAAAAAGAATGAAATAATGCCACTGGCAGCAACATGGATGCAACTAGAGATTCTTATACTAAGTGAAGTAAGTCAGAAAGAGAAAGACAATTACCATATATCACTTGTACATGGAATCTAAAATATGACAAAAATGAACTTATTTATGAAACAAAAACAGACTCACAGACATGGAAAACAGACTTGTGGTTACCAAGGGGGAGGTGGGAGGGAGTAGGATGGCCTGGGAGTTTGGAGTTGGTAGATGCAAACTATTACATTTAGAATGGATAAGCAATGAGTTCTACTGTGTAGCACAGAGAACTATATCCAGTCTCTTTGGATAGACCATGATGGAAGATAATATAAGAAAAGGAATGTATGATAGGGCCATTTTACTGTACAGCCAAAATTGGCACAACATTGTAAATCAACCATACTTTAATGAAAATAAAAAGACCATATGTCTATTTGTTAATTATGGTTAATTATAAACTTACAAGTTTACTGTGAAATAATATAGTAAAGAAGAGATAGAATTAGAGAATCTACATTTGATAACAGAAAGGCTGGTGCCACCTAAGTCTGCCCTTCTAGTTAACATTTGACTCAGCTGCCCTTAGGCATGTGTCAACTTGGACTCTCAGAAAGCCCTTCTTCCTGGAATACATAGGCTTGGGTTAAAATTCTACTGCTACAATTCTAATAGTCCTCTTGAAACTGTAATCAAACAGAATAGGAAGTTTAAAGCATGAAATGGTATAAACTCACTACCCAATCAGAAAAGAAATATGACAAAAGGTGTCTCTTCTTTTCAAAAGGACACTGATGTCTTACTTTTTTCCAAATCTCCCGTTACTGCAAGAGAAGAAAAGAACTAGAAATACCTGCACTAGGCTATAAAACAAAAGTGCAAGATGCAGAGCTGGCAATAACACTAAAGCACTGCTAAGGAGACTGTCCAAACCTAATCCTCACTCACAGGTGGATGTCACAGATGGATGGTTTCCAAGTGTATCCACAAGCCACAGTGGCATACAGTGTGGTTTACAAACATCTTCCAGTGTAATTACTGCAGCCCTAGTTTCCTGAAGCCTCTTTTTATAGTGGTGTGTTGTGGTGAAGTGGAATTAATTAGCTAGGGAAGAGTTTCTCATGTAGGGTATCACAAATGCATAACAGGTATGACAAGATATCAATCTCCTTAATCCAAGGATTTACCCCATAGTGTCTGGAAGAGTCAGAGCCATAGATCCATCATGTTCACTGCAAGCAGACTGTTTGCCTCAAAGTTTTATGCAAATATTATTTTCTCTGTTTGGAAAAATGTGAACAAGAATGGAAAGCCCTGGGCAGAACCAATACTCACTAGCCTCTCTAGGCTGGGAGAGTCTGGTGGCACAATCCAGTCAGTGTCTACATAGACCTCAGTAGATCCTTGCGAATTCCATTCCAGTTAAATCCAAATAGGGTTTTTTATAGATCTTGGTTGACTCATCTTAAAGTTTACATGAAAAAGCAAAGAGCCAAGAATAGTTAAGGCAATTTTAGAGAAGAATCGTAAATAAGAGGGGCTTGCAAAATGTTTGAACACAGAGTTGAATGCTCGGTCATTCATTGTTATATCTGTACTCTCCTGCTTCTACAATGTTTCGAAATTAAACTTTAAAACTTTTCGAATAAAATAGAAGAGCTTATCTTCTCTGGTTGGGAAGACTCTTGTAAACAAGAAGGAAAAAAAGCACAAAATTATAATTTAAAAAATCATCAAATTCAACTAGCAGTACCTTAAAATCATCAGCTTTTGGTCATCAAGACATCAAGACAACATAAAAAGACAAGCCACATACTAAGAGAAACCATTTGTAACACATAAAACTGACAAGAAGAGAAATATTTAAACTTTTAACATATATTAAGATTATCTACAAATTAATTTTCAAAAACTATCCAGCCAGTAAAAAAATGAGCCAAAACTGAGAACAGGCATTTCAAAGACCCAGATAGTCACTAAGAATATAAACATGCATAACCCTATTAGCAAGGGGGAAAACGCCAATTAAAAGATCAACTGGGTGCTACCAACAGGCAAAGTTTTCAAAATAACAATAATAATAATAAAGCATGGCTGTTATGATACTAATGTGCTAGTCTAGTCCATGTGAAATGGATTTGTGTGTAAATGAATCTTAAAACCTGAATGTGCAGTGAAAAAAGACGTTAGAGGGAAAAAAATGCACTATAACATTACATAAAAGACAACATCAGGATACTTATGTTTTTAGGTAATTATACATATATACCTATTTTCAAAAAATCAAGGAAATGAGCAGTATAAAATTTAGCATAACAATTATTTCTGACTGGTAGGGAAAGAAATACTTTGGAAGAGGCTTAGCTGGTTTCAAAAATGCTGGTATTTTTCTGAATCTTCAGCTCTATAGTGGGTACCTTGGAATTTTATTATTCTCTTTTAAAATGTGCACATATGGAATACATTCGTATACGAATATGTCAATTAAAATTTGTTCAAAAAAATACAGTAAGATTTTAAGGAGAGCCGTTAACAAAATTGTTTACATCAGCAATTTCACACTGTGAGTGAGGATTTCCTAGTTACTACTTAACCAAACAAAACAGAGAATTCCCTTGGCTTCCGAGGCTGATGCAAAGTGAAGACCTTCAGCTGTAACCCCTTATTACAAGAGTTCTTGTTCTTCACAGCTGCCTCCCTGTTCTCAACTATTTAAGTATTCCCACAGAAATGTGATTTCATACATTTACAAATTAAAACTGTCATCTCTGTCGACTTTTAGCTTTCAAGTAAAGTTTCACTTTTTTTTTTTAAAGGCAAATGGTTGCTTAATTTTAAAAGTCTGTAAACAGCCAGTGTACTCGAGTTAAAAGCAACTTTTGGACACCTCACATCAAAAAAACGCCTCTATTAGTGAAAGCTTCCCAGCGGAACCTTATAAGACTAGTTTCTAAGAGAGGAATGGGTCGTCTCTAGTCGGGGAAAGAGAACGGGAGTCCAGCTCAATGCTACCCTAACCCTTTGCTCCACTCCTTAGGAGATGCTCAGAAAAAGCTTTCCCCATTTCACCCACACCCTTCGGGTTCCTCACAAACCAGAGGCGCCTGTGCCAGGAAACTAGAGCTCCACCCACTCAAAGTCCCGCCCCACCAGGCCCCGCCCCTCGAGGCTCCCGGAAAGCTCTGCGCGCGGCCTTTCGGCGGCGGGACTCGCAGTGCTCGCAGCAAGGCGTCCACGGGCTCTGTGTATTCTTCATCTTCAACGTCTCTGGCGGCCGAGTCTCTACCAGTGGCTGGATTCCAGACCTTGGTGAGTAGCTGGTAGATCCAAGGCCTTGCAGACGCATTTCGGCCGGCAACGGGCCCACCCCCGGCGCCTGCGCGCTCACCCGCGTACCAATCTGCTAGGTTGCCGACGGCCTTTGACCCTGTGCCCAGCTGGGCGGCCGCGGGCTGCAAGCCCTGGGACCGCCGAACTTCTCACTCTGTCACTCTTATCCCTTATTTTGTCTGGGTTAGTTTTATTGCCTTCTGTCTTACTTTATCCCTACCCCACCGGCCTCGTCCCCACCACTTCTTTGTAGCAGAACCTCCTGTCGCCTTGGTTTTCCGTTCCTTCCCCAAATTGGGAATTTCAGGAGTGACGGAAGCTTTTCAGCGCCTAGTCCTTTTGTCTGCAAACTCAGCCTTGAGCCTTGGGGCGAGCGGAAAGAGAGAAACCTGCCGGGCTTGGGCTGCAGCAGGGAGATGGTGATGGCGGGTCCCTAGACACCTGGGCGTTGGGAGAGAGAGGAGCGAGAATGGCGAGACCATCGCGTTATTCCATTCACCTGTTCACGTTTGGCGCTATCATCTTAGACTTAAGTTTTACTAAGTCTCAGGATACATCCATACTGGAATAGTGTCTTTTCCTAATTTTCCAAAGGACCAGATTGAATTTAGGCAGTTAGGATAGTTTGTTTTCATTTTCGCAAGATCCTACGGATATGATTTAAGGGAAATTGGAAGTGCTTAAAGAAATAAGTAAAATAAGGGAGGGTAATATTAATTACATGACTTTTTAAAAGGCAAATGGGACTGGAATAAGTACGTTCAAGTATTTTTTTATGTTTACGTTAAGGTATTTAGACAGTAGTTTGGAAGAAAAATACAAAATAAAAACAGGTATTTGTAATATTAAGTCGCACTGTTTGCACATCATTTTTATGACAGTGTGTTACTCCGTTCATATTGAGCTGTATGTAAATCTCGAAAAAATAGTATTGTACAGTGAATCTTGTGGGTTTTCAGGACCTATGCATAAAACATGACCAGGGCTCTTGCTCTTAGTCACATGATGAATAGTAAATGTATAAGAAAATAAGATTTCTTCAGATTAAATTTAGACTGCAGTTTATGAGCAGGTAATAATCATTGTCTTTCAAGTCCTTAATCTTTAGTTGAAAACGTGACCATGTGTCAGCAGTTTTAATCTGTCACACAATTTACAGTGTTATATTCTCTATAAACTTTATTTGTCTGAAATGTAGGATGTTGGAATAACATAAGAGCAAGCACTTGCGTTCTGCTTGCTAAATTGCTTAACCTCGGGTTACTTAGACACTTGTTAGCCCAGAGGCTTGGAGAAAGTTCCCAACCACTGTGAACTTTAGTTCTGTCATCTAAAATGGTGTTGAAAAGAAGTTCTACTTCATAGATTGCTCAGATTAAAATGCAAGGATGAGATTATGCTTAACTCGTTTCTGTTGACAAAAGGTTACAAGTGTTTACATTAAAACTGACCTGGGAAGGAACCCTTGGTACAGAAATCTATTTTGAAAGTTCCAGGTGTGTCTTCTAGTATTAGTTACATTTATCTTCAGTGGTTTCTTAGAAAATAATATTAGGAAAAGAAAAAAAAAAAGCACCAGAAATCTGTATAATATAATAATAAGTCAAAAAGTGAAATCTTTTTGGCTTTTCTGAGTAACAGGATAGCAAATACTTTTTGAAATTGTAATTGGTATCACACTGATTGTGGATCTCTTATACCTCACCAGACCTCCCAGTCCAAAGGAAACATTTCCAAAATAAACATGGTTTCTGTTCACAAAACACAAGAATAGAAACCACAGAGTTTCAAAGAAACCTATTGTGTATTACTTTTCTGTATTATTATGTATGTAATGTAAACTTGCCTTTGAAGATACCAAATTTTCATTACCAAATAAGGTGGGTAGGTTACTGCAGTTAACTTATACCTTTTTTCTCTCAAGTGATTTCTAAACTTTTTTGTTGTAGAAGCCAAATAAATAGTTCCTCCACGCCTTTCTTGCTAAAGTTTATGAGATCTTTAGACATCTCAAGTTTCCTAGCTTTGCTAAGTTGAACTTGATAATTTTTTATTGAAATGGGTTTTTGACATTATTGGATCTATAATTCTTTAATTCTTCCTATATAATATCTATATAATATGTTCAGTATAGACTTTAAACATGTCAAATGTATGTATAGTCAGTATAATCTTATTTATATGCATACTGTCCAGAGAGATACCAATATTAAAAATACATATAAATAAGTAGCATGATGCAACACAAAGAAATGCCAATTTAAAAAGTAAGTAATGCTGTGATAATAGATTATATGTGAAAGTGAGTTCTTTTCACTTTGGAATCATTAGGAAAGGTGTCAAGAAGAGGCAACATTTCAGCTTTGTCTTGAAGAATTACAGTAGTAGTTCAAAAGTTAGTCATATGGAGATGAAGTATTTATTTTATGATTTTTATTTATTATAGTTGATTTACAGTGTCCTGTCAATTTCTACTGTACAGCATAGTGACCCAGTCATACATGTGTACATAGTTTTTCTTGCATGTCGTCAGTCATGTTACATCATAAGTGACGGGATACTGTTCCCTGTGCTACACAGCAGGATCTCATTGTCTATCCACTCCAAATGCAATAGTTTGCATCTACTAACCTCCAAATTCCCAGTCTATCCCACTTCCTCCCCTTTCTGCTTGGCAACAACAAGTCTGTTCAAGTCCATGTGGTATATATACACAGTGGAATACTACTCAGCCATAAAAAAGAACAGAATAATACCATTTGCAGCAACATGGATGAAACCAGAGTCTCTCATACTAAGTGTAGTAAGTCAAAGAAAGACAAGTACCGTATGATATGACTTATATCTGGAATCTAATATACGACGCATGAACGTTTTCACAGAAAAGAAGAGGTATTTAGAGGGAATAAACTATACATTGGTTATTGATTGCTTGCCAGATACTCATCTTTAATAACAATTATCAGAATAAATAATTGTTCATATTTATTCAGTGTTACAAGCCAGAAATGATTCTAAGAGTTTTATAATATTCTTTCATTCTCACAGAAATCCTATGGGGATTTCTGAGAAATCCTCATTACAAAGATGAGAAAAGCAGGGAAAAATTAGGTCACATATAAGTGAATTTAGCTGAAAAATGGCACAACTAGAATTTGAACTCAGACATTTGACTGCAGAACCCATACTTTTTATCACAATTGTCTGCCGCCTTTATTTAGGTTGAGATGACTTTCTGTTCACTGAGATCTGGAGGTTGGGTTGGAGCCAGAGGATCACCTATAATGATGTGATAAACAGTTTTAGTGAATGAATTAAATAAGTAATGTAAAAAGAAAAGAGAGAGCAGCTTAAGAAGCTAGATTTATAGGCAAGAGGGGAAAAAAAGGCAACTTTTATAAATAGGTATTTTGTGTTTTGTGTTCATCTTGTAGCTCTGAGAAATAAATAGGTATTTTTTGTTTTGTGTTCGTCTTGCAACTCTGAGAAATAAATATAAAAATGTTCATCTTGTAGCTCTGAGAAATAAAGATAAAAATCCAATTATTATTTACATTTGATTTAAAATTACCCTTTTGCATTTTATTTTACATATATTTCTTGTGTGATTTACAGAGAATTTTGTAGGAAACAGGTAATTTTTTTTTTTAAGATCACAGGTCACACAGTAAGGTCAACATAGCTGAATTGAACTTAGATCTTCAGATTCCAAAATCAATATTCTTTTCATTTTACATATCCTAACTCTTCCATGCATTTCACCCCTTTCAGGTGATTAACATTTCAAAAATCAATGTCTTACCTATTTCTAAATCCAGTAGTTATTTTTTGTTCTCTGTGGTTTGTCAATATTCATTAGCACTAATTGTTTCCTTATAAAATACCTAACCCCAAACTTCTTCCTTATGAAATATTATGTTCTAATTTTAGAAGATAGCATAAGAAACTATCACTGATTAACAGTTACTCAGAGGTAATCATTATATGTGTTTAATATGCTTCCTCTCTATATCTTTAATATAGTTGAGATCATAATTATATCCTTTTTTTTTTTAGTTTCATGGCTTGTCAAATTTCTCACTTTCATTAAGCAAAGGGAGAGATTTGTTTATATCTTGACAACTTGGAGATTTTAGGGCTACAAATCATAGCAGCAGGCCAGAAAGTTTGTATCATCTCTTTATTCCTGTGCACAGGGCCTTCATATCCATACATAGGCTATCACTCTCTGCAGTCCTGCAGTGCAGAGCTTAAAGGACTTTTCAGAATTAAGTTTGCCTTTTTCAGAACTAAGCATGTGTTATATTAACTGTTCATGTCCTCCCATTTGCTGATGATAATCTTTTTTTATTTCAATTTTCAAATAATTTTAGGCAGTGAAGAGTTTCAAAAATAATACAAACAACTCAACAATCCCTGTTTATTTTTACTACCTATTCACCAAATTGTAATATTTTTGCCACAGTTGCTTTATTATTACACACACATTCATATATTACATTGTATATAATTTTACGTATTATGTATAATATTTCTACATATGTATTTATGTATACATGTATATGTACACACACATATATATGTTTGCAGGTCTATGTGAGTGTCTTAATATGTTGTCTGATGTTTCCTCATGATTAGATCCAGATTAATTTTGACTGAAATATCACAGCAGTGATTCTGTTTTCTTCTTAGGGCATCCTCTCTGTAGACTCATATCTGATATTCAGAATTAACTGATGAAATTAATTTTGATCACTTGTTTAAAGCGGTGTCTTCTAGGTTCTGCACGGTTAAATTACTGTGCCTCCCTTCGTAGTTAGTTAGGTATTTTGGGGGGAGATATTTTGCTGATGTGTAGATATCCTGTTCTTTATAAATTTAATCCCTCATGTATTATCCATTAATGAATCTTTCTTGATACAGTTACTATTATTGTAGTAGCCACATAGTGATAGTCTAATTCCATTATTCCATCTAAATTTATAAGTTGATATTCTAATATGTCTTCCTTATTCCATATATTTATTTTCACATTTAAAAAATCAATATAGATTCATGAATTCCTATTTTAATGTAATTTATTGTTATTTTGATGCTAAAATTGCCCCAGATTTAGTCAGTAATTGCCCCTTCGAGCTGGCTCCTGTGTCTTGTGAACATGTGTCTACGTTTTTTGAGTACTTCCTGACTTTCAGGCAAGATGAGCCAAGTTTATTATACTTTCCTAGCCGCATTTTTGAGATCAACGTTTCTCCAAGGAACCTGGTTCTATTAAATAGAGAAGGGTATGTAGAAATCAGAATCTTGGCCTCAGATGTTTTGATTGCTGCCAGGGTTTCTTTGGTTGTGTACTATCTCAGCAGAGCTGGGAAATAATGTGAATGTATTTATATTTGTGCACACAGACACACACCAATTTATTGGTCTTTTAAAAGCCATACATCCATACTGATACTGCTAATTACAGTCTGACAACACAAGTTTCATTTTAGCCTCCCACTTTCTACATTTGTAACGCATTTTTTTTTTTTTTTTTGGTTAGTAAAACACCTGGGCCCCATTTCCCAACATGTATTGCTTATTTTTACAATACACATTATGAATTTAAGAATTGCTAATGCATATCATTGCAAAAAAAAATAATCTACCTACTAATGGGAGTTTAACATTTAATTTTTTTTTGATTTGAGTGTGTGAAATATAACATGGCTCAAAATGACAAAACTACGTAAGAAGGTATACTCAGAGAAAAGTTAGCTTCCATTCCCCAGCCCTCTATCCTGTTTTCATCTTCTCATATTTTCTACATGGTTTCTCTCTACCCACTGTAGATAATCAACCTTATTAGATTCTTGTTTTTCTGTGTTTCTTTTGCTCACTTTAGAAAATGTATTTTTCATTTGCATTTTGCTTTTTTCAGTATATCCAGAAAATTGCTTTATGTCATCTCAAACAGTTCTTCATTTTTTTCTATACTCAGCATTGTACAATTACAAACAATGCTATATATAAATTTATGTACTATTGTGTTGTGTATTTTCAAGGTAAATTCCATGAAGTAGGGTTGCTGAGTCAAAAACAAAATGGTTGTGTAATTGTTAGATATTTTCAAATTGCTAAAATGTTTGTATTATTCACTAGCAGTGTATGGGAGGGCTTGTTTTCTCACTGTCTTGCCAACAGGATGTATGTGTGTGTTTAACATTTTATTAGAGTATAGCTGAATACAGTTATGTGTTAGTTTCAGAGGTACAGCAAAGTGAATCAGTTATACATATACATATATTCATTCTTTTTCAGATTTTTTTTTTCCTATATGGGCCAGAGTATTGAGTAGATCCCCTGTGTTGAACAGTAGTAGGTCCTTGTTACTTAACCATTATATATATAGTAATGTGTATATGCCAATCCCAACCTCCCAATTTATCCCTCCCTTCAGCGTGTCACCTTTGGTAATCATAAGTTTGGTTTTAAAATCTTAGAGTCTGCTTCTGTTTTGTGAACGGGTTCTTTTGTATCATTTTTTATTAGATTCCACATGTAAGTGATATCATGATATTTGTCTTGGTCTGGCTTACTTTACTTAGTATGGTAATTTTTAGGTCCATCCATGATGGACCAGTCCTCTGTTTATGGACATTTAGGTTGCTTCCATGTCTTAGCTGTTGTAAATAGTCCTGCAGTGAGATTGATGTGCATGTGTCTTTTCAAATTATGGTTTTCTCCAGATATATTCCCAGGAGTGGGATTGCTGGATCATATGGTAGTTCTATATTTAGTTTTTTTTTAAAGGAAAAGACAACCTATGGAATGGGAGAAAGTTAGTTACAAATGATGCAAATAACAAAGGCTGAATTTCCAAAATATACAAACAACTCATACAAGTAAACAACAAAACACAAACAACCCAATCAAAAAATGGGCAGATGACCTAAATGGACATTTTTCCAAAGAAAACATGCAAATGGACAGTAGGTACATGAAAAAAATGCTCAGCATCACTAATATTAGAGAAACGCAAATCAAAACTACAATGAGGTACCACCTCATACTGGTCAGAATAGTCATCATTAATACGTCTACAAATAATAAATGCTGTATATTGGTGTAACAGCTACGGAAAACAGTATGAATGTTCCTCAGAAAACTAAATAAAGAACTATCATAAAATCCAGCAGTCCCACTCCTGGGCATATCTGGACAAAACTATAATTCAGAAAGTTATATGTACCCCTGTGTTCAGTGCAGCACTATTCGCCAAGATATGAAAACAATCCAAATACGCATTGACAGGTGAATGGATTAAGATGTGATACAAATGTACAATGGAATACCTATTCAACAGTAAAAAGAACAAAATAATGCCATTTTTCAGCAACATGGATGCAACTAGAGATTCTCATATTAAGTGAAATAAGTTTGAAAGAGAAAGATTCCATATGATATCACTCATGTTGAATTTAAAATATGGCACAAATGAGCCTATCTACAAAACAGAAACAGACTCACAGACATGGAGAACAAACTTGTGGTTGCCAAGAGGGAGGGAGGAGGGAGTGTGATGGACTAGGTGTTTGGGGTTAGCAGGTACAAACTATTACACTTAGAATGGATAAGCAATGAGGTCTACTGGATATCACAGGGAACTGTATCTAGTCTCTTGGGGAAGACCTTGATGAAGATAATATAAGAAAGGGAATGTATATATATGTACGACTTGGTGGGTCACTTTGCTGTACAGCAGAAATTGGCAAAACATTGTAAATCAACTATAATAAATTTTTTAAAAATATATTTAGATTTTTAAGGAACATCCATACTGTTTTCCATAGTGTTTGTACCAATTTACATTTCCACCAACAGTGTAGGAGGGTTCCCTTTTCTCCACACTCTCTCCAGCATTTATTGTTTGTAGACTCTTTTTTAGTTTTTTAATTTTTAGGCCTGCACGTGCAGCATATGGAAGTTCCCAGGGGATCAAATGGGAGCTGCAGCTGCAGCTGCCGGCCACAGTCACAGCAACGTGGGATTCGAGTTTTGTCAGTGACCTACCCCCCTCGCTCACTGCAACACCAAATCCTTTACCCTCTGAGCAAAGCCAGGGATCAAACCTGCATCCTAATGGATACTAGTCAAGTTCTTACACTGCTGAACCACAGTGGGAACTCTTGTTGTAGATTTTTGATTATGGCCATTCTGACTTGTGTGAGGTGATAACCTCACTGTAGTTTTGGTCTGCGTTTCTCTAATAATTAGTGATGTTGAGCATCTTTTCATGTGTTTTTGACTGTGTTCTTTGGAGAAATGTTTATTTAGATCTGCCCATTTTTGATTGTG
This sequence comes from Catagonus wagneri, assembly GCA_004024745.2. NCBI lineage: Eukaryota > Metazoa > Chordata > Mammalia > Artiodactyla > Tayassuidae > Catagonus > Catagonus wagneri. Next base: position 7,382,998 of record PVHT020000079.1, read on the forward strand.
TTTTTTCTTTATATAAAGTTGTGTATGAGATGTTTGTATATTTCGGAGCTTACTATACACACATCTTATCAGGAGCTTCATTTGCAAATATTTTCTCCCATTCTGTGGATTGTCTTTTTGTTTTCTTTATGGGTTCCATCTCTGCTATAATAAACCTTTGTATGGTTTTAATTTACATTTTTGTAATTTTGACATATGAGATCTTGCAAATATTTTCATTCAGTATTTCAGTTTTCCTTTCATTCTATTTTATAATTTATATGTATATATATGTATCTTTTAAAATAGTATAAATTAACTTCTATTTGTTGCATCTGAATTTTGAGTTATAAATATAAAAAGTCTTTCATTATACTAAGGGTATACGGAATTCAGGTGAGATTATATGAGTATTTGAATTCTGAGCCCTACAACTTACATTATTCTATGAGAGATAAGAAATAGGGAGGTTATTTAACACCTCTGACTCAAAAGTAGTAGCAGAGAAACTGAGACTATAAGTAGAAAGTGTCATCTGAGTAGAAAAACAGGTCTTTCAATAGTTTCATGGCTCTGTGGGAACCAAAATTGGAATTCAGGGCACTTCCAAGGTCTATCCAAGATGAGGAATTTTGATAAATACCTGTGACTTTGATTTCAAAACCCATGAGCATTAGGGAGTAAAGATGAACCAGAAATAAGCCAAATATTTGTAACACCTTCACTTAGTTTTTAAAATTTCAGTCTCTGATCATCTTCTTCTACCCTAGAAGTCTTCAAGAAGCAAAAAATAAGCTTTCTCAGAAATAAAATAACATACAGGGCCTCACTTTGTCTCTGAAAATTTTCCTACGTGATGCCTGATATTCAATTAAAAAAAACAAAGAAAAGCTAGTGTACCAAAAGATACTGTCCAGATATTAAGAGGAAGAAACTATACAGGTAATAGAAACAGAGCCCTAAGGTCCAAATTCAGGTTATTAGAAGTAGACTTAAAATAAACAGGATTGAAAAATTCAAGGATTTACAGGAGAAGAAAATTTTAGCAGAGAATAGATGTCTTAGAGAAAAGTCAAATGAAAATTCTAAGACTGAAATTAATTATGTCATAGCTGAAGAGAATTAGAAAACTGATAAGTCAGAAGTAAATATTCAGATTGAATGAAGCATGGAAAGACAAAAAGGGGAACTTTAAAAAAATGTTTAAGAAACACATGGGACATAAAATTCTGACATGTGTAGTATATTCCATAATGACAGCTGAGAGAACAAGAGAGCGATAATTGAGCAAAAGCAGTATTTGAAGAGATAGTGTTCAAAGCTAAGGAAAGATATCAACCCACAGATGGAAAAGGCACTTTGTTTTTGTTTTTGTTTTTTTTTTTGTCTTTTATGTATTTTATGTAGAGCCGCACCCGCGGCATATGGAGATTCCCAGGCTAGGGGTCTAACAGGAGCTGTAGCTGCCGGCCTTCGCCACAGCCACAGCAACGCGGGATCCGAGCCGCGTCTGCAACCTACACCACAGCTCACGGCAACTCCGGATCCTTAACCCACTGAGCAAGGCCAGGGATCAAACCCGCAACCTCACGGTTCTTAGTCGGATTTGTTAACCACTGAGCCACGAAGGGAACTCCGGAAAAGGCACTTTGAACGTAAAGTAGGATAAATGTTAATAGAACCATATTCTTATATATTCCATAGGAAAACAACTGAAAACCAAAGGAGAAGAGAAAAATATTAAAAGTAGCTAGAGAAAAAGAAAACATATTATTTTTAAAGTCTTTAAGGAATCAAGAAGAAAAAAAAAGAACAGTAGTTGAGTTTTCATCATAAGCAATCAAAGGCCAACTCTATTTGCAAGTGAGGAATTTCAGTGCTGAACTGGGGGCTATGAACATCTTCACTAGAGACAAAACAAAGAAATAGTGAAAAAGTGGTGGAATCAGTGGATTAGACATCTCAATAAGGTCAAGGAATTGACTGAATGAGAGTACTAAAATAGAAAAGGTCACAGCTTTGAAGATTATGTTTAGAAAATGGAAAAAAGTGAAATAAATATTTTGGAGTGGTAAATGATTAAAAATGACAAGATCAAATTTATGAGTATGACACGTGAGTTGGTGAAGTCTGATGGAAGAACAACAGGTCATTAGAAGTGCAATGAAAGAATGACTGTTGTAATTCCCTTTAACGACTAGGCTTTTAATATAATTTTAAGCATTTCCTTTTTAAACAAAGTTTTATATTTATATTTAGAAAATCTTAGTCAATCTGTATTGAATATTCCCTTTTTGTATTTAGTATATATAAAATCTGTCCAAATGATGAAAAATATATTTATTTTCTTAAATAAAATTCCTAAAATCTTCATCTGACAGAATGTAATTGTGGTATTTCCAAATAAAAACTGTTCAGTCTAGCCATAGATTCTTTTGTAGATATTAATATTTGATTATATACTTGTCACAATACACTTAAAAATGTTTCAGTGTAACGCACTATGTATTTTAGTTTTCATTTTGAATACACTGGAAAATATTGTTAATACCACTTACTAATTAACATTTTCCAATAAATTACAGCTAAACATTTACCATTTTGGAGTTTAAAGCATGACATCATGGCAAAGTTTCGAAGAAAGACTTGCATCGTTTTGTTACTTTTTATTCTATTTATTTTCTCTCTGATGATGGGTTTAAAAATGCTGAGACCAAATAAAGCTGCTTTTGGAGATCCTTTTGGACTTGACCTTCTTCCAGAAATTCGTCAACACACTCATTTGGTGAAAACTTTTGATTCCCGAAAGAGTGACAAAATCAACAGTGAAACAAACAACAAGAATTTAAAAAGTGTTGAAATCACCGTGAAACCTTCCAAAGGCTCTGAATCTTATCTGGAAGAACGGCCACCTCTGAATTATTACTTACATGTATTTTATTACAGTTGGTATGGAAATCTACAATTTGATGGTAAATATATACATTGGAACCATCCAATCCTGAAGCACTGGGACCTTAGAATAACCAAGAAATATCCACAAGGGACCCACAACCCCCCAGATGACATTGGCTCCAGCTTTTACCCTGAGTTGGGAAGTTACAGCTCTCGGGATCCTTCTGTCATTGAAACTCACATGAAACAAATGTACTCAGCTTCAATTGGTAATTATTTTAATGTGTCTGTTTAGATGTGTTTATGTGAGTGTGTATGTGTAGAAATTTTTGTAGAGCATTAATTCTTAAATACTCTTTGCTATGCTATTAACAATTTTTTTTTTTTTTTTTTGTCTTTTGTCATTTTAGGGCCGCACTCACGGCACATGGAGGTTTCCAGGCTAGGGGTGTCTAATCGGTGCTGTAGCCGCCAGCCTACACCACAGCCACAGCAACATGGGGTCCAAGCCGCGTCTGCAACTTAGGCCACAGCCCACGGCAACACCGGATCATTAACCCACTGAGCGAGGCCAGGGATCGAACCCGCAACCTCATGGTTCCTAGTCAGATTCGTTTCCACTGAGCCATGATGGGAACTCCTTAGATACAATTTTAAACTTTATGAATTAAACTATGTTAAGCACCTTTTAACATTAACATCTTCATACTAACATTTCTGGATATATTATTTTTATTGATTTCTAATTTACTCTTTCTGAATTTTTTTAAATTGTGATTGACATAAGATACAATTAATTCTCTCACTTTGATATACATCTATTTAAATGTCACCCCAATCATGAAGTAAAATATTACTTCATTAGTCCCCCAGTTTTTGTCATACTTTCCTTATGTAGCTCTTCCTGCAACCCAGGAAACTATGTATCTGGTTTTCTGTTTTTTATCACTGTAAAGCAGTAGTTGTAAATATTCTATTATTACGTAAAATAGAATCATCCAGCACTTATGTGTGTGTGTGGCAGGGTATGTCTTTTGCTCAGCATAGTATTTTGAAATTTACCCATGTTGTTAACAATACCAGTAGTTTAGTCATTATTATTGCTGAGTAGTATTCCATTGTATAACAGTTTGCTTCTGCAGTCATTCATCTTGATGAATATTTATACTATTTCAAATTTTAGACATGTAGCATATAATTTGATCTTTTTAAAAACTAGTCTGCCAATGTCTTCTTTTTTATCTCTTGTTTATTTCATTTATATTTAATAATGGTATGGTTGATTTTAAGTATTTCATTTTGCTATTGATCTGTTTATCCCATCTATACCCCTCCTTTTTTCTACCTTTTCTTGTATTGAAAATGTTTATTCCATTTTATAATCTCTCTGGCTTATTAGATATTTTCCTTCATTTTATTTAACAATTTCTTTGAAGTTTACAATATACGTCTTTAACTTAACTGATGGAAAGTCACAAATTATTCTTATTGTTTTCACTATTTCCCCTCAAATTTCTCTTCCCTCTAACTTCTGGCACTCCAGTAACACATATTTACATAGAACAATGTTGTCCAGCAGGTAAATGATTTGGAAAAGTTTGTATTTGGGTGCCTGAAAATTCTTCAGTTCATTAATATACTCTGTATAAAACTCTCCCAAGGTTTCCTCTGTCTAGCTAGCACTAGGACCACTAAAAGAAAATTGGTGTTCTCACATTTTTCTAATTCTACAAAAGGTGCCAGTTCACTATTTGAGTTGATATGGCTGTAGAGACATGCAGGGCTTTTGCATGAACAAAACAATATAGGGTTCTGTGAGTATAGAATATCAGGTATGTGCAGGATGACTTGCTTTTCTTTTGTAGAGTAATTGGTTACTTTTCAACTACTTTTTAAAAGTTCTAATGTTCTAGTGTATACTTATAGACTAGTTTCTATATTCTCCAACAAAGTATGACATAAAGTAGGATTGGTAAATTGAGAGAGCACTGACTACTATGTGTGCATATATCTGTCTCTATTTACAGTTTACTTTGTGGAGGTGAACTTCTCTCCTGTTTTCTATTTTCTACAAAGAATTGGTATCACACTCAAATCATTTTTGTTGTTTCAAAAGTGATTCGTTTGTGGCTGTAAAAGTATACAATGAGGGTTTTTTTTTCCACCTACGATGTATAACTTATGTACATGTTTATATATTTAACATAAATATAAAAATATACCGTTGACATACTGTATATGTTATAAATTTTTATTAAAATAGATTTACAGTGTTTCTTCACTTCCTGATATACAGCAAAGTGACCCAGTCACACACAGTTCCCTGTGCGGTACAGTAGGGCCCCATTGCCTGTCCATTCCAAAAATAACAGTTTGCATCCAAAATCCCAAATTGCCCCCCCAGGAATTACAAGTCTGCTCTCCTTGGCTATGATCTGTTTCTGTTTTGTAGATAGGATCATCTTGTGCCATATTTTAGATTGCACAAATAAGTGATACCATATGGTATTTGTCTTTCTCTTTCTGGCCTACTTGGTGTGAGAATCTCTAGTTCCATGCGTGTTGCTGCAAACGGTATTGGTTTGTCTTTTCTTATGGCTGAGTAGTATTCCATTGTATGTGTGTACCACATCTTCTTAATGTGTTCCTCTGTCAACAGACATTTAGGTTGTTTCCGTGTCTTGGCTATTGTGAATAGCACTGTGATGAACAGAGGAGTGCATGAATCTTTTTGAATGTATATGTTATAATTTTAATTGTGATTAGAAAGAAAAGCTTTAGTTCATAGTTTTATGCTTGTCTAAGGTTTATAAAGAACTTCCATGTATTATTTTACTGATAAATAATATATATGAACATGTCAGCAATACAGTTTTAATTTTAAATGTTGATAGTTTCACTATTGATGCGAATATTTTATTTCCTTGGTAGATTTTCTACTGGGGAAAATTATTATTCTTAATTTTATAATGGGTTTTATTTTTTCCATTATAGCTGGTTTACAGTGTTCTGTCAGTTTTCTATTGTACAGCAAGGTGACCCAGTTATACATACATGTACACATTCTTTTTTTTTCACATTATTATGTTCCATCATAAGTGACTAGATATAGTTCCCAGTGCTATACAGCGGGATCTCATTGCCTATCCATTCCAAAGGCAATAGTTTGCATCTATTAACCCCAAATTCCCAGTCCATCCCACTTTTTCCCCCTCCCTCTTGTCAACCACAAGTCTGTTCTTTATGTCCATGATTTTCTTTTCTGTGGAAACATTCATTTGTGCCATATATTAGATTCCAGATATAAGTGATATCATATGGTATTTGTCTTTCTCTTTTTGACTTACCTCACTTAGTATGACAGTCTCTAGTTCCATCCATGTTGCTGCAAATGGCATAATTTTTTCTTTTTTATGGTTGAATAGTATTCCGTTGTGTATATATACCACATCTTCTTAATTCAATAATCTTTTGATGGACATTTAGGTTGTTTCCATGTCTTGGCTATTGTGAATAGTACTGCAGTGAACATGAGGGTGCATGTGTTTTTTTCAAGGAAAATTTTGTCTGGATATATGCCCAAGTGTGGGATTGCTGGGTCATATAGTAGTTTTATGTATAGTTTTCTCAGGTAACTCCATACTGTTTTCCATAGTGTCTGTACCGATTTACATTCCCACCAACAGTGCAGGAGGGTTCTACTTGGGAAAATTTTTAAAAAACACTTGTCAGTAATAGAAGTGACAGTACAATCCATCTGTGAATAAACTATTTCCTTATCAGTTAAAAGGTGAACTATACTTGCTAATGTTTTATTGAGAATTTGTGCATCTGTGTCCATCAAAGTTATTGCTCTATTCTTGTAGAGTCTGTATCTGCTTTGGTATCAGAAAAACGTAGGCTCATGAATGAAATGAGAAGTGTTCCCTCCTCTCCAATTTTTGGAAAAGTTTGAGAAGGACTGGCATTAATTCTTCTTTAAATGTATAGTAAAATTCACCAGTGAAGGCATGTGATCCTGAGGTTTTCTGGGTTGGGTAGTTTTTGTTCAGTTTTGGTTCAGTCTTATTGCTTATTATTGGTCTGTTCAGACTCTCTACTTCTTCCTGGTTCAGGCTTAGGCTATATAGTTCTAGAAAGGTATGTATTTCTTCTGGGGTTTCTATTTAGTCAGCATATATTTGTTTATAATAGTCTTTTGTGATCCTGTGTATTTCTGTATAATTTCTTTATTTCTAGGAAATTTAGAAATTTCTTTGAGTTATCTGTTTTCTTAGTAGTCTTAGTAAAGGTTTGTCAGCTTTATTTATCTTTCTGAAGAACCAGATCTTACTTTTGTTGATTTTTCTTTTGCTTTTTTGGACTATATTTTTCTGCTCTGATCTTAATTATTTCTTTCCTTCTGCTAACTTTGGGCTTAGTTTGTTCTTTTTCTAGTTCCTCGAGGTATAAAGTTAAGTTGTTATTTGTAATTTTTCCCATTTTTTAACACCTCCATTTATCACTATAAACTTCCATCTCAAATCAGAACTGCTTTTGCAGCATCCTAAAGGTTTTTACTATGATATGTTTTAATTTGTTTCAAGATAATATTTGATTCCCATTTTCATTTCTTTTTTCTCATTGGCTGTTCAGGAGTTTGTTGTTTATTTTCATATATTTGTGGATTTTCCATATGTCTTGATTGTTATAAGTATAGCTATCCTGGTTTCCTTTCAGTTTCCACATGCACGGGATATCTTTTCATACCTTCACTTTGAGTGTATGTGCATCCTTAAAGCTTTGCTGTTGGCACTATATGGTTGAGTCCTTTATTTTTTTTAATCCATCTAGCCACTTATGTACCTTTTATTTGGTGAAATCAATCCATTTACATATAGAGTAATTATTCATATGTAAGGACTTATTAATGCTGTCTCACTAATTGCATACTGGTTTTGTATTTCCATTATTTTTTCTCTTTCTGCCTACATTTGTAAATTGGTTATTTTCCGTGATGGTGTGCACCCACTCCCCCCTTTTGTCTTCTGTGGATCTGCCCCCGGTTTTTGCTTTGTTGTTACCACGGGGATTAAATAGGTTAAATAAAGCATCTTACAATGACACAGTCCAATTCAGCTTATTTTTAACTCCCTAAAGTGTTAACCATACTGCTCTTCCCTTTATATTATTGATGTCACAGTTTACCTCTCTTGTTGTATATTCATGAACAACTTTTAGTAGTTATAATTATTTTTCCTCTTCTTTCATTTTACCTTTAAGCTACAGTTGATAGTTAACAACACCCTCCTACTACATAATTATAGTTTTTAAATCTGACTGTGTATTTCTCATCTTTACTAGTGTGCTGTATACTTTTTTTATGTTTTCATGTGGCTTATTATCCTCTTTTCATTTCAGCTCACAGAACTCCTTTCAGCATTTCTTGCAAGGCAGGTCTAATGGTAGTGAATTCCCTAGATTTTGTTTTCCTAAGTAAGTCTTTAATTCTCTTTCACATCCAAAGGATAACTTTGCTAGATACGGTATTCTTGGCTGGCCATTTTTATCTTTCAGCTCTTCAGATATGTCATCCTACTGTCCCTTGGCCTGAAGGGTTTCTGTAGAGAATCTACTGTTAGCCTAATGGCAGTCCTTAGAAGGTTCAGATCCTCCTCCCCCTCCCCAGCCCCGGGCCTGCCATTAATATCTTGGAGAATATCCTTCTGTGTTGCAACAGTAGAATTATCTATTAGCTTTGTAGACTTGTATGTCCAAATCTTTCCTTAGCTTTTGGAAATTCTCATCTATTAGTTCTTTAAATTAACTCCCTGCCCACCCTTTCTCTGTCTGGAATCCCAGTTATCCCAATATTTGTCTTTGATGGATATCCATGGATTATTTAGGCTTTCTTTGCTCTTTTATAATTTAAATTCCTTCTCTGCTATTTCAGAAATTCTATCCTTCAGGTCATTTATCCTTTGTTCATATGCTCTGCCCTGATACGTATTTTCTCTATTGCATAGTTTCTGTTTGTTCTTTGAGTTTTCAGCCCCAGAATTTTTGTTTTTTTCCTATAATTTCTTTCTCTTTAATGAAGAATCATTTTATTTAAATATTTTTTAATTTATTTGAATTGTCTTTCTGAGTTTTCTTGTAACTTGTTGAGTTCCTTCAGAACAGCTAATTTGAATCCTTTATTAGTTAGATCATATATTCTGTGCCTTCTAGCTTGGTCCTGGAAAATACTGTTTTCTTTTTGTGATGCCATGTTACCTTGATTTTTTTTTTTTTATAGTTCTTGTGGGTATGTATTGTTGCTGTCCCATTTGAAGTAGTAGATACCACCTTAACTCTACTTCTGCCTTTAGCTTATGACATGTTGTCTTTATAGTGTTGATATTTAAGATTTTTCTCCCCTGTGCAGGTGCACCTGCTTCACTATACTTCTTACCTCTTGTGGGCAGACTTTTTAGCTTTTATGTCTGCTCAGCTTTTTACATTTCACCAGGCTGGCTGTTGGAAACCTCTTTTGCGTAAAGCCACTAAATTTGTGTTAATTCATTACAGCAAGAACAGAAAACCAATACACTTAGCAAAACATAATTCACTTTGTGTCTTTAAAATTATCTTCCCTTTCCTTCAGTTTAAGCAATAAATATTTAGAGATTCTACCATGTCTCATCCTTGTACTAGATTCTAGGGACAGAAAGATAAATGACTCATACTTCCTGGGCTTCTCCTTGTTTTCTTCACTCGTACTTCAAAAGCACTAGATGAAAACTAAAAATATTTTCTAAAGGTATGAATTATCAGTTTTTATAAGCCCGCAATTCTTATTTCTGTAGTTCTTGCCTTTAAAATTTACACATAAAGGTAGATGAAATAGAACTTACAATAAGGTGAATTAGGTTTTTGAAGTTTAAATGAGGCTATTAACATCTAACACACTATCATAAATTTTCCTTTTAGAATAACTGTTTGTGTTAGGTATAAAATGCATATCTATGTAGACTGGTGATAGTTTCATATTGCTTTAGATATCGGAGTTTAGTTTTATTAATCGCTTTATCTCTTGGGGTATACTGTGTTGTTGTTGTTTTTTGTTTGTTTTTATATGCCTTGTAATTTTTTCTTGGAAGCATTTTATGTTTTGTAGGCTCATAGAGACTGTGCAAAGTAGTTTTCATCTCTGGAAAATGGGCCTGCCTTTCTTTGTGCTAAGCCTGTAACATGGGCATTTCTCACTTTATTTGTTAAGAAAACTGTACTATCTCCATTGATATGTTCTTCCACTTTTATGAAAAATCCAATGACTGTATGTATTTGTTTGGGTTTATTTCAGGACTCTATCCTGATCTGTTAATTTTGATGTCTATCCTTTCATCAGTACCACACTTTCTTGATATTTTTTAGCTTCCTGAAATCAGGTAGTGTGATTCCTCTTTGTTCTCTTTCAAAATTGCTTTCACTATTTAATTCCTTTGCCTATCCATATCAGCAGTCCATATCTTCGAAATACCCTGGTGGAGTTCAGGATGGGATTGCCTTGAATGTATAGATCAATTTGGGGAAAGTTGACATTTTTGAAATACTAAATTAAGTTACCAATACTTAACAATAAAAAGTTGAATATTCCATTCCATAAGCATGTTGTATCTTCCCATTTATACAGGGCTTTGGTTGTTTTAAACTTTCTTTGGATTTTTATAACTTTCAGCATACAGATATATTTCTTACATTTATTTCTATGTATTTTTTGGGAGGGTGTGCCATTATAAACAATACCATTTCTTAGATTTGTATTTTTTTGCCCATCAAAAATATAGAAATACGATAGTTGCATAGATCTTGAGCTTGTGATTTTGGTATATCCAACTTATTAACAAGGAAGATCTCAAACATCTTTACAACTTGAGGAACTAGAAAAAGAACAACAACTGATTATAGAGCTGGCAAAAGGAAGGAGATAATAAAAGATTAGATCAGAGATAAATGAAATAGAAAAAAACAGTAGAGGAAATCAATGAAACCAAAATTTGATTTTTGGAAGAGATTACAAAATTAACAAAACTTTAGCTGGATGAACTAAGAGGAAAAGAAGACACAAAGATGAGTGTGAGGACATTACTATTAATTCTACAGAAACAAAAAGATTATTAAAAAGTACTATGAACAGTTTTACGCCAGGAAATTAGATAGCCTAGATGAAATGGACAAATCCCAGAAGCCCAAAACCTTCCCAGACTAAATCATGAAGTAAACAAATTGAATAGACTTATAACTTACACAATTCTTAGCTATTATTTCTCTCTATATAACTTTTACTTCTGAGTTTCCAGATTATATGTATGTTAGAACTTTGATATTTATCGCAAAGCTATTGGCTGCATTGTTTTATGCCTCAATATTTTTTCTCGTTATATTTCTGTTACGGTGATTTCTTGTGACTTGCCTAATTACCTGTTTTCTGAGCTCTGTTCAGTCTGTTCTTGAGTCTACTGAATGCACTATTTTTCTCTTTTAATGTTTTTCATTTCTTTTAAAGCTTTTTCACTTCCAGTATTTCTATTTGATTTTTTGTTTTGTTTAGTTTTGTTTTTAGTTTTCATCTCTGCTGATATTTTCCACTTGAACTTACATATTGACTAGCTTTGGATCTTTTAACATTTAATTACAGTAATTAAAAAATTCCTTGTTTAATGACTTGCCATCTATTTCAGATCTGAGTCTGGCTATAGTGATTGCTTTAGCAGTGCATTATTTTTCTTGCTTTTTATATGCCTTATAATTTTATTTGGCAAATGTGTCAGCCTGTGTAATGATTATAGTGTTTATGCCTGGAAACGAGCTTGCCTTTCTATTAAATCTGTAGTATGAAAGAATGTTTGAGATGTTTGAAAGAAGCACTAAATAAGTTCCCTATATATGAGAAGCTATCACAAACTCTATGCAGGTAAATATACTCAATTTTACTTATCATTTTACTGTCTTATTATTAAATGTTTTTTGCAGTCACTTTTTGGGGAAGGCCTTACTCTGCATAATGCCTCCTCTCATGTGTAGTTTTTAAAACAGACTTTTACATTACAAACTGAATTTATTCCCATTTTACAAGTGTGAAAACTTAAAAAAAACTTACCTGAAGATAAACACCTGTCAAATGACAGAGTTAGAACTGGATTTCTCCATGTTTGTCTGATTTTATAACTTATGTCTTTAACTTTCACCCTGTTTAAAGCATCATTTAGCTTAACAAAAAAATAATTATTGTTGGATTTCAGTTACATTGAAGGTCCTGTGATAAGTGCTGTGGAAAGGATGACATGATCATGGATGAAATGATCTTCATTTAATATTGCTAATATTCTAAAAATGGACTTTAAAGAGTATCCCTTTTCACTAAGCAATTGGAATGGTAGAAGTACACAGTAATAGATTTTATTGATAAATGATACTTGGTTGATATATTTTAGAGAAAACTTTTGGGTTACTATGAAGGATTCGTTAACATTTTAAATGGGCCAATCCTCAGGAGTAGAACCATCATTGGCTTGGTTTTCAGGCCATTACTTATTCAGTGATGACACTTAAATGACACAGTCAAAAAGATACTGTATAAGGATAAACTGGATTGTGGAGCACCATATGGAGATATAATTCAACATGTAGAAATGATAATTGATACAATAAAGCAGCTGAAACACAATAATAGGATAAGGAAGAACAAGGAACATTCTCCTCAGGCCTTAGTGTATACCTTCAGGAAGGATAGAGAGGAAAAAATATCATTGGGCAAGAAAAAAGTGATAAGGTATTTGAACTTTAGCAAGGCTGTCTAGTAGAACTTTCTGTGGTAATGAAAATATTCTAAATCTGTGCTTGCCAGTAAAATAGAAAACATTAGCCACTTTAAATTCACTTTAGAACTAGAGGACTTCCTAAGCATTGTCTGCCTGGGATTTAATCTACTGTTTTGAGGGCTGGTTTACTTGTGCCAGTTATGCTTAGGTCAAATTGATTTCCTTTCTCTGACTTCACGTTTTTGCTTCATTTTGGACAGGTAATTATTTACTCTCTTCAGCTGTTTGGTTTTTGAAAGTTCTTGTTCCCATATTTTAAGAATTTGTTTTCATAGCTAATATTCATGTAGATAATCCAATTGACTGTTAGGAATCTTGCCTTTAATTTCATGAAAGCATGCTGTGCTTGTACTTTTCCTGAGCTCTGTGGTATAATTTTTCTTTTGTACATTTCTCCTTTATAATTTTTTTCTCATGTCCTTTTTCTCCATTTTTTTTGTAGGATTTCTTCATAGGTCTCATGTAGAGAAAATTTTTATTGTCACTCTTCATTAATGATGTTCATCCTTTAAACTGGGGAAGTAGACAGCTGATCTGTTAGCTCAAGACACTTTTCTCTTTTTTCCTTTTTTAAATTATTTTTATTTTTAGAGCCACACCTATAGCATATGGAAGTTCCTGAGCTAGAGGTCAAATTGGAGCTGCAGCTGCCTGTCTATGTACAGCCACAGTCTCTCGGGATTTGAACTGTGTCTGGAACCTACACCACAGCTCACAGCAACACGAGATCCTTAACCCACTGAGTGAGGCCAGGGATCAAACCTGCATCCTCATGGATACTGTGAGGTTTTTAACCTGCCGAGCTAGGACAGGAACTCCCACTTTTCTTATTAACGTTTTTTTTTTTTTCCTGTATATGACTGCTTACTTTGCTAGCCAAAAGCTTCCCTGAAGCCCCATATATTACAGATTCTTTTTTCTACCTCTTTGTGTTCTTGTTACCATTTTTATTTTCAGATTATATAAGGGACAGACATCTTTTTTTTTTTTCCCCCATTAACTTACCTAGAAATTTTGTTTTTTTTCTCTAGGTGCGACTGTTCTGTTTATATATGGCATGGCAAACACAAGTTTAAGTCGTGCAGTTTAGTTTTCTGCCAGTTTCTAACTTTGCATTTTCTGTATTTCTACTTGCTTGTCTTTTGGTAACATTTTTTTTCCCCTGTCTTAAGGAGTCTGTTGAATGATTTAAAAATCATTACCATACTTTCAGTGTCCTCTTGCTTCTTTGTGTATATAATGAGGGCTCTGAATTAGTTGCTTTAAAGGATTCCCTCTTCAGTTAGTAATTTCTTTGCAGGCTTATTGTTTTTAAAACTTCGTAAATATTTACTACAAAGATAAACTAATTTTATAAGTTTCTCAAATCTCTATTAGGTGATAGTGATCCTCACAAAAATCTGCATTTGAGTGTTTATAGCAGCTTTATTTGTAATTGCTAAAAATTGTAAAAAAATTAAGATGTCTTCAGTAGGTAAATGGACAAACTGTGGTAATCCATATAATGGAACATTATTCAGCAATAAAAAGAATGAGCTGTCAAGCCATAAAAAGACAAGAATGAAACAAACGTTTATTTCCGAGTATAACAAGCCAGTCTAAAACGTTACTGTATAATTCCACCATCTGGAAAAGGCAAAATATGTAGAGAAAATAAAAAGATCAGTTATTTTCTGGGGGGGGTAGGAGGAGTTGAGTAAACAGAGTTTCTAATAATAATTTGATATATGTATATATTGTGAAATGATTGTCACATTCTAACTTCCGTCACCACACATTATTTTTTCTTGTGATGAGAATTTTTAAGTTCTATTCTTTTAGCAGCTTTTAAGTATACAATATAGTTTTACTAACTGTAGCTACCAAGTTATACTTTATATTCTGAAGGTTTACTTATTTTATAACTGAAAGTTTGTGCCTTTATCTTTACCCACTTTACCCAGTAAAGATATTCTGTATGAAACTGTAGTGGTGGGTTTATGACATTATACATTTGTCAAAAGCCATAGGATTATACAATACAAAGAGCAAACACTAATGTAAACTGTGGACTTTAGTTAATAATAATGTAACTACATTGGTTTATCAGTTGTAACAAATTTACTACAGTAATGCAAGATGTTAATGTTAATGAAAACAGTATGTGTCACAGGAGGTGAGTTAGGAGAGCAGTATATGAGAACTCTACTTTCTGTACAGTTTTTCTGTAAATCTAAAACAAATTCTAGTAAGTAAAGTCTATTAATTACAAGTTTACAATGATGCCTAATACAGCAAGTTTAAAGTATTGAGTATACAAAGAATCAATTACCTGTAAGTGGTATCTTAGTAAAATAACAAAGTAACATTATTTGAAAATATGTTACTTTTTATTGTTAACAATTTGGCCCCTAATCTGCCCTTTTTTTTTTTTAAATTACAACTGTAGTCATTTCTGTTCCTGTGTTTATTTTTCTTTTCTTTTTGGTCATTTCTATTAGGTGTACTAGCCCTATCTTGGTACCCACCTGATTCAAATGATGAGACTGGAGAACCTACTGATTTTTTGGTGCCAACTATTTTGGATAAAGCTCATAAATATAACCTGAAGGTATTTTATTTATTTCTATTGATATATAATTGACATATTACATTAGTTTAGTTTAAGATGTTCAATATGATTTGATATATGTTTATATTGTGAAATGATTGTCGCAGTCTAGTTAACTTCCATCACCACGCCATTTTTTCTTGTAATGAGAATTCTTAAGTTCTGTTCTTTTAGCACTTTTAAATATACAATATAGTTTTATTAACTATAGCTACCAAGTTATACTTTACATTCTGAAGGCTTTCTTATTTTATAATTGTAAGTTTGTGCCTTTATCTTTACCCACTTCACACAGAACTGCAAAACTGTTCTGTTATCTGTGAGTTTTTTTTTTTTTTTTTCTCTCTGTATGTTGTTTTGGTTTTGATTATACATGTAAGTGAGATCATATGGTATTTATTTTTCTCTGACAGACTTGTCACTGAGCATAATATCCTCAAGGTCTGTGTTGTCATAGATGGCAACGTTTCCTGGGTTTTTTTTGGACTGAATAATGTATGTGTATTACATACCATTTCAGTTTTCTTTATTTATTCATCCATTATGGATACTTATATTGTTTCTATTTCTTGGCTAATGTAAATAATGAGGCAGTGAACAGGTATTTTGGAAGTTACTGTTTTTGTTTCCTTTGGATAAGCTGCGTCAATTTATATTCCTACCAAAAGTGCACAAGGGTTCCCTTTTTTCCACATGCTCACCAACGCTAATTATTTTTTATTTTTTTGATAATACCCATTCAAACAGTTATGAGGTAATATCTTATTGTGGTTTTGATTGGCATTTCCCTGATGATTAGCGATGCTGTGTACCTTTTCAGGTACCTCTTGGCCATTTGTATGTGTTCCTAGGAAAAATGTCTATTCAGAACCTGTGCCCACTTTTTTTTTTCAATCAGATTGTTTGGGGGTTTTTGCTAGTGAGTTGTACATGTCCTTTATTTATTTTGGATATTAACCCGCTTTTCAAATACATGGTTTGCAGATGTTTTCTTCCATTTGTTGTTACCTTTTTATTTGTTAATGTTTTTTTTTGCTTTTTACCAAAGGTTTTCAGTTTGATGTAGTGCCACTTCTTTATTTTTGCTTTTGTTATCTTTGGTTTTAGTCAAATCCAAAACATCATTGCGAATAGCAATTTCAAGGAGCTTACCACTTTTGCTTTCTTCTAGTTTTGTGGTTTAACATCTTATGCTGAAGACTTTAATTCATTTTTAGTTAATTTTGTGTATGGTGTAAGATGGTAGTTCAGTTTCATTCTTTTGCATGTGGCTGCTCAGTTTTTCCAACAACATTTATTGAAGAAACTATCCTTTTTCCATGGTGTATTCTTAGCTCCTCTGTTGTATATTAATTGACTATAGGTGCCTGTTTTTATTTCTGGACTCTCTAGTAAGTTACAGTGATCTCTGTATGACAGTGCCAAACTCTTCTAAGTACTCTAGCTTTGAAATTAGGGAGTGTGATACCTCCATCTTTGTTATTTTTTCTCAAGACTGCTTTGGCTATTTAGGGTCTTCGGTGGTTCCATACAAGTTTTAGGATTGTTTACTCTGTGAAAAATGCCTTTGGAACTGCACTGAATCTATAGATAGGTTTGAATGATATAGACATTTTAATAATATTAGTTCTTCAAATCCATGAATATGGAATATCAACACTTACTTCTGTTTAGTTAATGTCTTTCATTAACATCTTTTAGTTTTCAGTGTACGGATCTTTCACCTCTTTGGTTAAGCTTATTTCTAGGTATTTTATTCTTTTTGATGCAGTTGTAAATGGGATTGTGTCCTTAATTTGTCTTCTTGAGTGCATTACTAGTGAATAGAAATGCAAATGATTTTTGCATATTGATTTTGTATCCTGCAAGTTTACTGAATTTATTTATTCTAACAGTATTTTGATGTAGCCTTTAGCGTTTTCTATATGTCACATAATGTCATCTGCAAACAAGGACAGTTTAAACATAGCTTTCTGATGTGGATGCCTTTCATTTGTTATAGTTGCATTGTTGCTATGACTAGGAGTTCCAATACTATATTGAATAAAAGTGGTGATGGTGGGTATCCTTTAGTTGTGATGATCATGGAGAAAAACATTTGGCTTTTCTCCTTTGAGTGTGATATTGGTTGGGGTCTTGTGATATATGGCCACTATTTTGTTGAAGTACTTTTTCTCTATTCACTTTGTTGAGAGTTTGTAGCATGAATAGATGTCAAATTTGTTGAATGCTTTCTCTGCATTTTTGAGATGATCATATATCAAAATATTTCATATTATTTTGTGAATGTTGTGTATCACATTGTTTGCCATTCAGTGTTAGGCCATCCTTGCACCCCTGGAATAAATCCCAACAAATCATGGTATATAATTGTTTTATTGTATTATTGAATTCAGCTTACTAATATTTTGTTGAGGATTTTTGCACATCTATTCATCCGAGATATTGGCCTGTTCCATCCTATTCTGGTTTTGATATCACGGTAAAACTTGTTTCAAAACGAGTTTGGAAGTGTTCCCTCCTCTTCCAATTTTTAGAAGAATTTGAGGTGATTGGTATCAATTCTTTGATTACTTGGTTGAATTCACCAGTGAATCTGTCTGATCCTGGATTTTGAATTTCTGTTGGGGTTTTTTGATTACTGGTTATCTTCTTACTAGTAATTGGTCTGTTCAGATTTTCAGTTTCTTTATGACTCAGTCCTGGAAGCTTGCATGTTTCTAGGAATATATCCATTTGCAATGTCAGTGAAGTATTAAATTCCCCTATTATTGTATTGCTCTTTCATCCTTCATGTCTGTTAATGTTTGCTTTTATATTTCAGTGCTCCTATGTTGAGTGCTTAAGTATTTACAAATGTTATATGCTTTTATTAGTCTCAGCTCCCAGCCCCCGCCCGAGCGTCTCAGGCTGCGGTGTCTGTGCCGGTGTTCAGATGATCTGTGAGGCTCTCACACCGCTTTGCTGTTCTCAGTCCAGCTGCTGCACTTTTCTTGGACTTTGAGGTCCCTACAGCTCGGCTGATCTTTCCATCGGTTAGGTGCCTTCCCAGGGTCTGGGTTCCTTTTCTCCTTCACAGCTCCTTCCCTGGAGTGCTGGTGCTGTCCTGATTCCTTTTCTCTCTCTCTCTCTTTTATTTTTATTTTTTTTTCTGTTGTTCTACCAGTTATATCAAGAGTTTCTTGCCCTTTTTGGAGGTTTAAGTTCTTCTGCCAGCATTCAGTTGATGTTTTGTGTAAGTTGTTTTGCATTTAGATGTGTTTTTTGGACATATTTGTGGGAGAGGGTGAGCATGATCTCTTACTCCTCCACCATCTTGCCGCAAGCCCCTATATTGATCCCTTTATCGTATGTAATAACCTTCGTTTTGTGTTCTTTTATGTTCTTCTTTGTCTTATATAAGTATTACATATACGTATACAATACTTTGGTTTCTATGAGCATGGAATATCTTTTTCTATCCCTTAGCTTTCAGACTGTGTGTGTGTGTGTGCGTTTGTAATCTAAGTGAGATTCTTATGGGTAAGATGTAGATGACTTTTTAAAAATCCTTGTAGATACTCTTTTTTTTTTGCCTTAGTTTTAGGAATTTTGTCCTTACACTTAATTATTTTTTTATTTTTTATAACAATTTTATTTCATTTATACGTGTACAAAGATCATCACAAGTCAATGTGATAGATTTTGTGTCCCAAACCCACAGTGCATTCTCCCACCCCCCAGACTGTCTTATTTGAAAAACCAAGGTTTTCCAAAATCTGTGAGTCATTGTCTGTTCTTCAAAGAAGTTCATTGTGTCTCTTTAGTTTCCACATGTAAGTGGTAGCATTGGGTGTTGCTGTCTAATTGTCTGACTGGTTTCACTTCACATGATAATTTCTAGGTCCATCCATGTTGCCGTAAATGTTATTTCGTTCTTTTTAATGGCTGAGTAATATTCCATTGTGTGTATGTACCATATCTTCCCTATCCACTCCTCTGTCGATGGGCATTTAGGTTGTTTCCATGATCTGGCTTCTTCCCTCTCTAGCTGCATTAGATGTAAATTTAGGTTGTTTATGTGAGCTTTTTCTTGTTTCCTGAGGTAGGCTTGTATTGCTATATACTTTCCTCTTAGAACTGCTTTTGCTGCATCCCGGAGGTTTTTGAGTGTCCTATCTTTGTTGTCATTTGCTTCTAGGTATTTTTAATTTCCTCTTTGGTTTCTTCAGCAATCCATTGGTTGTTTAGTAACATGTTGTGTAGTCTCCACGTGTTTGTATTTTTTGCTATTTTTTTCTTGTTGTTGATTTCCAGTCGTGTAGCATTATGGTCAGAGAAGAAGCTTGATATGATTTCAATTTTCTTAAAATTACTGAGGCTTGATTTGTAGCCCAGAATGTGATCAATCTTAGAGAATGTTCCATGCGCACTTGAGAAAATGTGTGTTCTGTTGCTTTTGGATGGAATGTCCTATAAATATCTATTAAGTCCATCTGATCTAATGCTTCATTCAGGGCCTGTGTTTCCTTATTGATTTTCTGTCTGGATGACCTGTTCATTGCTGTAAGTGCGGTGTTAAATTCCCCCACTATGATTATGATATTGTTGATTTCTCCTTTTAAGGTTGTTAGCAGTTGCTTATTTTTTTTTTTTTTGGTGTTTCATACGTACTTTTTATTTTTTTATTTTTTTTCCTTAATGGATTTTATTTCAATTATAGGTGTACATAAATCATCACAAGTCAATTTTATAGATTTTGTATCCCAAACCCCCAGTGCATCCCCCCACCCCCCAGATCCTCTTATTTGAAAAACCAAGGTTTTCCAAAGTCTGTGAGTCATTGTCCGTTCTGTAAAAAGGTTCATTTTGTCTTTTTTGTTTCCACATGTAAGCGGTATCATTGGGTGTTGCTGTCTAATTGACTGGTTTCACTTCGCATGATAATTTCTAAGTCCATCCATGTTGCTATAAATGTTGGTAATTCGTTCCTTTTAATGGCTGAGTAATATTCCATTGTGTGTATGAACCATATCTTCCCTATACACTCTTCTGTTGATGGGCATTTAGGTTGTTTCCATGACCTGGCTATTGCATAAAGTGCTGCAATGAACACTGGAGTACATGTGTCTTTTCGAGTCATGGTTTCTGCTGGATAGATGCCCAGGAGTGGGATTGCTGGATCAAATGGTAATTCTATTTTGAGTTTTCTGAGGAATCTCCATACTGTTTTCCACAGTGGCTGCACCAGTTTGCGTTTCCACCAACAGTGTAATAGGGATCCTTTTTCTCCACACCCTCTCCAGCACTTATTGTTTGTAGTCTTTTTGATGATGGCCATTCTGGCTGGTGTAAGGTGGTACCTCATAGTGGTTTTGATTTGCATTTCTCTAATGAGGAGTGATGTTGAACATCTTTTCATGTGTTTATTTGCCATCTGCATGTCTTTGGAGAACTGTCTGCCTAGATCCTCTGCCCATTTTTGGATGGGGTTGTTTGTTTCTTTGGTGTTGAGCTTTAGGAGCTGTTTGTAAATTTTGAAGATTAATCCCTTGTCAGTTGAATCATTTGCAAATATTTTCTCCCATTCTGTGGGTTGTCTTTTCGTTTTGTTTAGGGTTTCCTTAGCTGTGCAGAAAATTTTAAGTTTAATCAAGTCCCATTTGTTTATTTCTCTCTTTATTGTCCTTACTCTGACACATGGATCTGAGAAGATGTTGCTATCATTTATGTCAGAGAGTGTTTGGCCTATGTTTTCCTCTAAGAGTTTTATAGTATCTGGTCTTATATCAAGATCTTTAATCCATTTTGAGTTTATTTTTGTGCATGGTGTTAGGAAGTGCTCTAGTTTCATTGTTTTACATGTAGCTGTCCAGTTTTCCAAGCACCACTTATTGAAGAGGCTGTCTTTTGTCCAATGTATATTCTTGGCTCCTTTATCATAGATAGTTGACTATAGATGCGTGGATTTAATTCTGGGCTTTGTATCCTGTTCCACTGATCTATATTTCTGTCTTTGTGCCAGTACCATACGGTTTTGATGACTGTAGCTTTGTAGTCGAGTCTGAAGTCAGGGAGCCTGATTCCTCCAGCTCCATTTTTCTTTTTCAGGATGTCTTTTGCTATTCTGGGTTTTTTGTGTTTCCAGACAAACTTTAAACTATATCGTTCTAGTTCTTTGAAAAAGGTCATTGGTAATTTGATAGGGATTGCATTGAATGTGTAGATTGCCTTGGGTAGTATAGTCATTTTGATAATATTGACTCTTCCAATCCAAGAGCATGGTATGTCTTTCCACTTGTTTAAGTCATCCTTGATTTCTTTCATCAGCGCCTTAATAATTTTCAGCGTACAGGTCTTTTGTCTCTTTAGGCAGGTTTATTCCCAAGTATTTGATTCTTTTTGATGCGATGGTAAATGGGATTGCTTCTCTAATTTCTCTTTCTGATCTTTCATTGTTGGTATATAGAAATGCAGTTGATTTCTGTGTATTAATTTTGTATCCTGCAACTTTGCCAAATTCATTGATGAGCTCTAAGAGTTTCCTGGTAGAGTCTTTAGGATTCTCTAGGTATAGTATCATGTCGTCTGCAAAAAGTGATAGTTTTACTTCTTATTTCCCAATTTGGATTCCTTTTATTTCTTTTTCTTCTCTGATTGCTGTGGCTAGGACTTCCAGAACTATGTTGAATAGTAGTGGCGAGAGTGGACATCCCTGTCTTGTTCCTGATCTCAGCAGGAATTCTTTCAGCTTTTCACCATTGAGAATGATGTGAGCTCTGGGTTTGTCATAGATGGCCTTGATTATGTTGAGGTAGGTTCCCCCTATGCCCACTTTCTGAAGCGTTTTTTATCAAAAATGGGTGTTGGATTTTGTCAAAGGCTTTTTCTGCATCTATGGAGAGGATCATATGGTTTTTATTCTTCAGTTTGTTAAAGTGGTGTAGCACACTGATTGATTTGCGGATATTAAAGAATCCTTGCATCCCTGGGATAAATCCCACTTGATCGTGGTGTACAGTCCTTTTAATGTATTGTTAGATTCGGTTGGCTAGTATTTTGTTGAGAATTTTTGCATCTATGTTCATCAGTGAGATTGGCCTGTAATTTTCTTTTTTTGTGGTATCTTTGTCTGGTTTTGGTATCAGGGTGATGGTTGCCTCATAGAATG